>CAKOAT010241820.1:222927-270322 GCA_932364175.1 Eruca vesicaria subsp. sativa | reverse complement strand
AAAGAAAGCTCCCAGGGGAGAAGACGATAGAAGAGAATTAAAAATTAGGTTAACGTGTTTGTTCTCTTTTTGCATTTTAATTAGTTTAAATTTGATTAATCTGAGGGTATAATCGTATTAAAGATAATTAAAATCTTAATTAGACAAAAATCCTAGATAAAGTCTTATGTGGACAAACTCAAGTTCTAAGTGTCTCTTTTTTCCAATTATCTCTAAAAAGAATGGACCAAAAATACCAAAGCTGTCATACGAATGGAAAATTTAATTATGGAAAGATATCAAATGGACTTACAAATAGAATTGGTTACGTGTTACATTAAGTTGATAATTATATTCAAAACTAGATGATTATCCACAAATTTGAGGGTACAAATAATTTTAAAATTTTATGTTTTTGGCATTTATTAATATATTTTAATATTTTTAAAGTGAATGTGAGGTAGATAAGTTTATAAGTAAAATTATTGTATTTTTATACTAATACTTTTTAAAGATTAAATATAATTTATGTAGTATTTAATTAATTTTTTTTTAAAAAATTATACAATAAAATTAATTCATTAGATTTTATTCATAGCCCTATATGGACAATTAAGATTCTAGTCCATTAAAAATGAAAGTTATTTTATAATTTTATTGTGTACAACATATATACATATAGTTAAATTGGTTTGTAGGTCATGTTTTTCGTCCATAAAATTATTCAAATCCAAAAACATGAACTCATGTGACAAATAGACTTATGTTTGCAACTAAAGTATAAAATTAAATAAATTAAGAAGAAACCTAACAATATATATGTGAATTTCTATTAATTTGATAAAATATTAAGAATATAAAAAGATCATAAATTTAGAAATACCATTTTCATACTATTTTTTTAGATTATTTTACGAATGTAGTTTGTTTTGTGTTTATTTTGCTCTTAGATGAATTGAATTTTGTTTCGAGATTATTGAAAAAACATTTTGAAAATGATGAACTTGTGAATAGAATAATAAATTGATTCTGATTCTATAACATGTTTATAATCTCATATAAATTAAACTATATAATTATATATAATTAATAGGAAATTGCCTAAACTAACATTTTTAGTACCATTTTTCAACTTTACCTTAACCACATTTACCATTGATTGTAAGAAGGAAAATAGACATTTATAGCCCTAGGTTAATTAGTTCTAGACATTTTTGTTTAGATTTGAAGGAGAGTAGAGAGGATATTTTAGAGTGCAAAGTTTAGGATTTTAACAAAAATATACGTAAATAATTAAATACAAAGTAAAAATCTAAAAATAGTTTCAAAATTTTCGAATTTGAAAAATCATATCTGAAAAACAAATTAATTGGAAATAAGATTTAAAAAGAATATTCAAAAATTCACAAAATAATATAAAATTTTCAAGTTTAAAAATTTATAATTCAATTTTTTTTAAAATAAATTATTTTTCTAGGTTTTTATGTATTTAAATAATTCTTTATATTTACTCCCTCCGTTTCAATAAGATAGATTTTTAGAATTATCACACATATTAAGAAAACCTCTTAAATTTTGATTATAAATGCATTATTTTTTGTTTTTAACTATTTTTCATAAGTGATAACCAATCAAAATTCAATAAAAACAATTAATTTTCTTGAAATCTACTATTTATCATTATTACTTGCATTGAAAATGTAAAAGAAATTATCTTTTTGAAATAAATAAATTTTCTATAATATGGATCAATTTGAAACGGAGGGAGTATAAATCAACGGTATATATATATATATATATATATATATTATTTTTTTATTCATAGTTATGTATTTCTGAAAATATCCATTTAGAGAAGGTAAATAGGAATAATGGTACCAAATGAAATGTAAAAATGAAATTCTCCCATAATTAATAAAACATTTACAAATTTTAAAATTTACAAATAAGTTTTCAGAAGTTTTAAAATTCTTATAAATAGTTTCATAAATCCTGATAAGTGGGTTTATAATTCAAGAAAATATTTTCTTATCTATTAAAAAATTATAAACTTTTAAAAATGATTTATAACTTTATAATACTTTTCTAAATATTTTTGATGTTTTTAATTTAAATAATATGCAAACCTGTTACTCTTCATATATATATATATATATATATATATATATATATATATATTTTTTTTTTTTTTTTCTAGACACCTATAAATGATGACAAATTATTCCTTATAGATGGTTTTATAAATCTTTATAACATTTTTATAAATCTTCATGAATTATTTTCTAAACTCTTATTAATAATATAATATTCATTTTTGATTATATAAAACCTTATAAATTATTTTAAAAATATTTTGTAAATATAAACTATTATATATGTTTTATAAACCATTAAAAATGAATTAATTAATAGGAATGACTTTAAAATTCTTTCGAATGATACATTAATCATCACAGATGATTCTAAACTCAGGTAAATAATTTATAAGCTTTTTTATGATACATTAACAGTTATTATAATGTTTATTTCTTATCAAATTTATATGACTTATATATGTATATTATGACTTATATAGGAAAATAAAATTATTTTTATCATTGATTTATAATAGAAAAATAAAGCTAGTATATTAGTTTTACTAATAAATTAAAATACACTTTATATAGTTTATAAATAGACTATGAATGAAGAAAAAATAAAGGATAAATTATTATATATAATTTTCATAATGGCTACCATTAGATTCAATAAATTATTATGTTTAAAATTATATGGATAGTTTGACAACTAACATTAACTGATTCTAGAATTGTGCTTTTAGATTTGATTAGAGAAATGAAAATTAAAAAAAAAAAGCATCAACTAATCAAATTGTAAAAAATTTCTTAAATTTCACATATGATTGACACATATTCAAAATCAATTTTCATTTAATATATAGTAGGATATAAGAAGTCACCATAGTTGTTACCAAAATTTGATCGATCCTTATAACTAATGTTTGGTTATAAAATGCTTACAAAATAGGTTGGGTCCAATTGAATGTTTCAGTTTTAATAAGAGAGATATCAGAAATATAAAAAAATAAATTAAAAAAAAAGAAAAATAAAAGTAAAATATAGTAAGAATATAAGAAAAATATAAGAAAAAAAGAGAACTTCTATAACTATGTGTGTGTTGTAGATGTTCATGGTGAGGTTTAGATGAGTTCTCATCAACTTTAAATTCTTAGAGTACTCTGACCAACTATGTGTGTGTTGTAGATGTTGTTGGTCACTTTAATTTGTTTGAAAGGCCAGCCTCTCCATCAACGTTTGGTTTTATGCACCAATGGCTCAATTTATCGGAGAATTGTAGTTCACTTGCAGCTTAAGTAGGGAGTTACAAAGCATGACATGCATGAAATACAAAGTAGTACTCATAACAAGCATCAATCCGCGAATTTTAAAAGGTAATATAACTATCAATAATTTTTAAAATAAAACTAAATCTTGTTTAATAATTAGAATGTCAAATAACTATTACTTGGTCATGTCTTTTATCTGGTTATGTAGTTTATTAGTTTCTTTTTATGTATTTGATAAGTTTTTAAATACTTTTTATTAAAAACAAATTCTTGCTTTGATAGTTTAATTGCAAAAAGAAAAATCAAAATGAACTATAATAAAAAAAAACTATAGTATTTTTTTATTGTCTAACATTATTATCTTTACATGACTACAGAAAAACTAATGCTCGCCGCAACACCAGCAACTCGCTTCTACTGTGATACCTCTAATGATTTCATACAAAGCTTCATCTGGAGAAACATAGTTAATAATCAGTTACGAGTGGTCACATTGCCTTTGATCTAATTTCTTTTAAAATATGTTTTATTGAGTTCTCTTCTCTAAGTAACATTGTACTTCACTTATATATCCTTCAAGGATTCATCATTTGTTTTTTATTTCCAACACTTACATTCATAAAAACATTTTATTTTAAAAGTAATATCCACGCATAGCGTGGACGACGATGTAATAACTATAATACTTTAAAAATAATATACATAAAAATGTATTTTATATAAATAACAAAAATGATAAACAAACCCCTTGCGTGGAAGTCGCTTCCTATTATAATAAGAATATAAAAAATATAAAATAATCAAAAACTAAGAAAAATAAAAGTAAAATATAGTAAGAAAATAAGTAAAACAAAAGAAAAACATAAAAATATATAAGTTGAAATTTGAGGCACTAAAGTCATTTTTTTTAAAGTAGACAGGTAGCAATGCTACGTTCTGCTGAGAGTATGGCACCAATTTGTTCAGCACTATTAGATCGGTTCATTTTTCTAGCCAGACAGAAATAGATGCATGTTCTTCCACTCAGAAGCAATCCAAGAACCAGAATTTCAATGAAAAATTCCCCTATCTACTGCTTATGTATCGTTATCTTTCCGTGAAAGAACATCTATCAAAATTCGTAGATTCCCTTGAGTGTTTGGAACTACTGTCTCAAAGCGTAAAAATTTTCAACGTAGATGGTTATAGCCTTATAGGAAAGATCCAGACAGTGCAGTTCCATCTTAATGAGCTCAAATGAAATTGTACACGTAAGAAGGTTGATTGAAAGACTGATAATATATACTGATGTGAGATCCACAAATCATGGTGAGATACCACCCATCAAGTTCATGAACATGAGTGTGATACCCTTGATTTGACCATCTGCACAGGTTATCCTGTGCCAGTCCTCACATAGTTTATTCCCTTTCCATGTCTCAGCAAGTATTGGATTGTAACCGATTCCCCACCTCCCCCCCCCCATTACTAAAAGTAAAGTATCAACTATGTTATCAGTGTTGCTTCCTGAACTCAAACAGGTCTTCGTTACAGCGAAAATGCAGAATCACAAAACGAAATGTTGAAATATGCCTTGAATCTGCGTCGGTCGATACAGGTGTCATGTATCGGTCGATCTGACCGGACACGTATCGATCGATACAAGAGCTTGTGTATCGATCGATATTGTCAAATCCGAGAAAATATGGAAAGTTTCATTAAACGCTTTCTTATATATATTTAGGGTTTTACCCTATTCTGTAACACGAGTTGTACTCTGAAAAACTAGCCTCCACTAATAAAGTACTCATTTTGCCCGTGGATCAAACCACGTTAAATCTATGTGTCTTTCTCTTCTGTTCATCCAATCTGTTAATCTGTATCTTCTCACGTCTGTCACAAAAAACTGGTATCAGAGCTTGGTCTCCTTCTGAGAAACGAGTGATCATGAGCAGGAATGTTGTGTTTGATGAGAGTTCCATGATCAAAGTTTCAGCTGAGTCTCTTTTAGAAGCAGAGCAGGGGGATTTTGACAAGCAGGTGGAGCTGCAGGAAGTGCAGTCGGATGAACCGTATCGATCGATGACAGATCAACCGTGTCGATCGATGACGGATCAACAGTGTCGATCGACGTCAGATGTTCAGTGTCGATCGACATCGGATGGTCAGTGTCGATCGACATCAGATGGTCAGTATCGATCGACGCCAGAAGAAAAGATCGATCAATATTTGACAAACGAGCAGCCAGAGACGTCAAATTCCGAGAGTCAACTTGTTGGGTCTGAAAACGCAGTATTGCTAAAGATAAACCAAGGAGAGTTGATGTCAGGCCACCAGGGAGATATCACTTTCATGATATGGTGGGTTATGCACTGCAGGTTGCATAGGAAGTGGATACTTACCAGTCATCCACTTACAGAGAAGCTATTTCTAGTTCTGAGTCTGAGAAATGGTTTGTTGCAATGGAAGATGCGATAGAGTCTCATGAGAGGAATCATACATGGGATCTGGTCACACTTGAGTACAAGAGGTGTGACAGCTATATGGTCAAGTTGGGCTACGACAGGAGTCCTTATGACTGTTGTTTTTACATGAGCAAGGTGGAGGATGGATCATGTATCTACCTGGTGCTGTATGTAGACGACATGCTGATAGCTGCCAAGAAGAAGTGTGATATTCAGAAGCTGAAAGAGCTAATGAGTTCTGAGTTTGAGATGAAAGATTTGGGTGCTGCAAGGAAGATTCTAGGAATGGATATTTTCAGGGATATGGCGAAAAAGAAGCTGTTCTTGTCACAGAAGGCCTACATTGAAAAGGTTTTGACGAGATTTGATATGCTTAATGCTAAGCCTATCGATACTCCATGTGCTACAAATTTTCATCCTACCATGAGTGATGAAATGTCTGAAGGGGAAATCGAGTATATGTCACGAGTTCCATATGCTAGCGTTGTAGGAAGTCTGATGTATGCTATGGTCTGTACAAGACCAGATCTTGCCCATGCAGTGAGTGTGGTGAGCAGGTTTATGGTTCAGCCACGCAAGGAGCACTGGATGGCTGTGAAGAGGATTTTCCGGTACCTTAAGGGTACATCTGATGTTGGTCTCTTCTATGGAGACAAGGATCCGAGGCTGGTTACTGGTTATTCTGATTGGTATTATGCAGGAGATGTGGACAGCAGAAGATCTATGACTGGTTATGTATTTACTTTGGGTGGTTCTGTTGTGAGCTGGAAGGCGACTTTGCAGTCGACGATGACTTTGTCTACAATTGAGGCAGAGTATATGGCATTGACAGAAGCTGCTAAGGAGGCAATATGGTTGAGAGGATTGGTCAGTGATCTTGGTCTTCATCATGATCAGGCTACTGTGTTCTGTGATAGTTTGAGTGCTATCTATTTAGCCAAGGATCAGGTTCATCATGAGAGAACCAAGCATATTGATGTAAGATACCATTTTCTAAGAGATGAGAAGAGGATTGAAGTGAAGAAGGTAGGAACAGCTGATAATCCTGCGGATATGTTCACTAAGCCGGTTCCTCACAGCAAGTTCAAGCATTGTCTTGATTTGCTGAACATCTCAAGCTGTTAATCTAGCCCTGATGGGCATCTGGCCCTAAGGGGCATCTGGCTCTGAGGAGCGTCTGGTCTGACGGGACATCTGACATCTGAGTTCGACGGAACATCTGCGACAAAGAGAGAGTCTGGTACATCTGAGCATGAAGAAGTGCATCCTGGTACATCTGATTATGGAGGATTCAAGTCAAGGTGGAGATTTGTTGAAATATGCCTTGAATCTGTGTCGGTCGATACAGGTGTCATGTATCGGTCGATCCGACCGGACATGTATCGATCGATACAAGAGTTTGTGTATCGATTGATATTGTCAAATTCGAGAAAATATGGAAAGTTTCATTAAACGCTTTCTTATATATATTTAGGGTTTTACCCTATTCTGTAACACGAGTTGTACTCTGGAAAACTAGCCTCCACTAATAAAGTACTCTTTTTGTCCGTGGATTAAACCACGTTAAATCTCTATGTCTTTCTCTTCTGTTCATCCAATCTGTTAATATGTATCTTCTCACGTTTGTCACAACACGACAAAATACAACAAGCTCATCATCAGTAATCCTGCCCATTTTATAAATTCCAAATCAGTGTACAAATCTATAAAACTTTCCAATAAATTGGAGATTGAAGGGATAGACGATATTTCATATGTTGCCTTAGTCTATAGAATCTATATCAGTTTCCACTGTTTTCTCAACATAGAAGATCTATATCATGTTTCTTTTTGTTCTTCTCAACCCAGAAAATCTACTATATTGTTCTTGGATGTCACACAAAAACTAGGCTAAGGAACTCTTCCCACTACCAAAATGTACACACATGTAATTATTAAGAGCATTAGATTTTGATCCGCTTTTTGCAAACATGGGAGTATTTTATGATGAAAAATTTCACTAATAATTAATAAATATTTTGTTTATTTGTAAATAATTGTGTGTTTAAAATATTTTTTGCATTTAAATCAGTGTTTTTAAATTTTACCCGAAGCCGCAGTTTAACTAATTAATCATGTGATCCGATAATTCGATTTGGAATTTTGAAAATATCTATATTTAAAAAATCACTAAACACCAAGACCAACCAATTGAACTGATGGGTAACCGATATGTGATATTTAAACCTGTAGAATTAAGTTCTATTTATTTTTTTGTTATTTTATAAATTATTTGAATGATTTAACTAGTTTAATTTATCTAAATAACTTGAAAGAAAATTGTTAGAAATTATTTTGAGAAATGAGAACTAATAAATTATACTGTTTGGACAAAACATTAGTCATAGTGTTGCTTGGCAACATTGATAGTATAAAGAAATGAGTATATTGTTTGGAAACATAGAATGAGTACATTGTTTGGAAACATGGATAATAGTATAAAGAAGAGAATATTATTTATTTTGTAACACCCCGATCGTCCACATCCACACCCGCTCTCTCGGCCTGTGGGCTCCATCCCGTTTCAACGGCCAGTCTGTTAATTTTTCAATGCTCTAAAGTCATGTTTACTGACCTTGTAATCACCAGTTGACCTTTCTCCGTGTTTTTGTCTCACTTACACGGTATCGAAAATCACTTTCCGATAGGTCACCCATCCTTAGACTACCCACCCCAGCTCAAGTACGCTTAACTCTGGAGTTCTTTATAGATGTGTTCCCGAAAAGGTAAGTGCACTTTAATGATATAGGTAGCCAACTCAATCTTTTCAGCATTTCCATGTATCATAACTCGAGATGTTATAGATTTAATGTAGTTTTAACTATAAAATGTGAAGATGTATTTAATTTAAAAATATATAAAATAAAAATTAGGTCCAACACAAAGGTTTTACTTTATTAAGATAGATTTGCACCGGTAAGTTTCTTCACCCAAGTCCCTCAACATATATATATTAGTATGTTAAAAAATGATAAAAATTTAACGAGTTAAAAATTTGTTGTTTCATGTAGAAAGTGACAAATCTTGCTTTCCACGGTGGTTGACTCCCGTGGCTCACATAGCACCAGAGCTGGATTTCGTGGCTCTAGCTCTTGGCCTTTTTCGTTCCTGTTGTTCTGTGAAGGTGTCTTGTGGATCCGACTTGGTTGAGAGGTGTCAAGATTTTGGCGTGAAGGAGCGTGGAGGCGCATGGAGACCGGTTTCAGCAACTGCTGGCCATGGGTTGGTATCGTCGAGAAGATGAAGTCGTGAGTGTATTGTCATAATCTGGTACTCTTTGAATCCTTAGATCTACTATTCTCCTTCCTCCGGTCTTGTGGTTAGTTAGTTTGTGTTCACGGTTCCTTCTAGTCTGGGCATTATCCTTCTTCTAGTGGGTTTTAGATCCTCCCTCACCTTCATATTTGTTTCCTCCTTAGGTCTTTGTTCAGTTTCTGTAGTGGTATTCTCGTCTGCGGTTGAATCCGATTAATCTTGCTTGGAGTGTAGAGTTTATCTTATTAGATTCAGCAACGGTGTCGTAGCGTCACAGTGGTGTGGGATGAGCAATTGCTAGGTATCAATGTTAAAAGAAGCTGGTTTCAGGACACCTCTCCATCACCCAGCTGCGAAGGAGTCCTTCTCTCATCTCTTGAATAAGTTTGGTTTCCTGGTCTGTGTTTGGTCTTTGTTTATCCTCGGTGGCTTCTGTGGGTTGAAGCAATACAAAAAGGTTGAGGCTTTGAAGTGTCTAGATCAAGGATCTGTTAAGTAAAGGGTTTATATTGGGTGTTGCTTCTTTATCGGTTTTGTTTTGGTTTTTTAAGGTAGGTTGTATGTGGCTATTGTGAACGAGTGGTTCATATGAGGGTGCTGCTATTCTTCAAGAAGTTCTTTGTTGTGTGTGTTCTCTTCCTCAGTTTGTAGCAAGAAAACGACTATTCGTAGTCAATTAAGCTCTTATTCTATTATCTCGTGTTAGGTTGTTTTTGGATTCTCTTAGTTATCTGAAAGGTGTTATGATTTATTTGTTCTGTTAAGATGCTCGTGTCCAATCCTTTGAACTTAAGTCCCTCTCTGTTGGGGTTTGGTTTCTAGAGATCGTTATGTGTTCTGCCGGATTTAGTGTCTTACTATGTGTTCTTTAATGTTATCAATGAAAATCCCCAGATGGAAAAAGTGACATTTGTAGATAAATATGTTGGGCATCTCTTCTTAAAAAAGTTTTTCCCTTCTGTTTTAGTTTCTTTTTCTCACTTTTTGATTTTCTATTAATTTTTTTTTGTTTTTGAGAAACTCTTGCTAAATTGGACCACTGTGGATGTCCTAAGGAGAAAGACCTAAAAGTTGCACAAATACATTATTAAAGGAAAAGAGAAGGCTCCGAGAACAACCTGGTAATCCACAACCAAAACGATGAGGAGGCTTCAATAAAAGGGATACATCAGCCACTTTAGACGAAGTTGGTGCTGAAGGTGTAGAAGATGGCTGATAAACAATAAGTAACTATCAGTACAAAGAACCAAGATATCTCTAAGTAACAACCAAACCATGAAAGCACACATTACCCTAACCAATCATAAACATAAGATTATCATTTATTAATCTAGTGAAATCGACCCTTCCAAGTAACCTGAACTACAGTTTCCCCTTAGCCAAAGTTGATTTGCATGATCAAAACATCACAAGAGTTATTCTCCTTATAGGTATTCATCACTACAACTGTAGTAACAATAGGAGAAGACAAGATGGCTTAGTTTGTTAGTTTCAAGAGAGTTGCTGAAAACCAGAGTTGATAGTTCTAATATAAATCTATCTAGAGAAAATTGTAAAATATATAATAGCTACAAAAAAGTTTACAAAAAAATAGAATTTAACTTTCATTATAGGGTTTAAAAACATATATATCATTTGGGTTAATTAATTTAGAATTCAAATTTAATTTTAAGGAGGTAGAATTTTGGGTTTAGAAATTAGGGTTTAGGGTATTGAATTTAGGATTTCGTATAAAATTTAAAATACAATTTTTAATAAATATTTTAAAATATTTTTGAAAAAATAAAAATAAATGTATTGTTCACTGAAAGTAGCTTAATTTTTTACTCTCTTTTTTTTGTGGACTATTTTAGTGAAAAAAATTTGTTTAAAGGTATTTTACGAGATTTCCCCGTGTGCTTAATATTAGCTATCTTATTGGTCTAATATTATCGCAAAGCCATCAATTTGTACTTAGAAATCTTTGCAGAACAAAACAACACATATGAAAAATGGAAGACGATGCCACTAAACTCTGCTTTTTAACTGTGGAAAAACATGAAAAGGGAACAATTGTCTTATGTTAATCGAAGTAGCTCTACTCCTCGCTTGTATATAAGGCGCTCAAGTTTTTTTTTTTTTTTTGGGCAACATTATTTTTTCGTGAGTTGGCTCAGAAAATGGAGTGAAGGTGCTTCACGTGGGCACATTGGCTTGTCGCTCATGTGAGCATTACTTGGTATGATTGTAATCATTTCACAGCTTTACTTTTTCTTCTACTAAATATATTCCTCACTGCAAATCATTAGAATTGTTGGTAAGATTACGATGTAGTAAGCTTTTGACGTGAAAGAAAATACAGTAGGTTTTTTTTTCTACGAGAGCAATATTAAAATTAGGATCCCTTAATATAATTACAAAACACACACACTACAAAAAAAAAAACAATTTTTTAACCAGAAAAATTAACGAGGAAATCAGATTCTCGTAAATTTACGTGGGATTAATGAGTATTTTACGAGGAAATACTGAATCCACATAGATTCGTCGTTAATTCACGAGAATATGATTTCCTCGTAAAAAAACGTTCATTAGCGAGGAAAATACGTGGCAGACTGGTTTCCGCGTAAAATACTCACTAATAGTGCGTGTACCCTACGAATAAATCCTTTAACGAGAAAATAACGAGTCTAACAACTTTTTAGTTGTAAACGTGGTTGTATTGTTCTATTTTTTCTCGTAAATTCGAGGTAAAAAATGTTGCCTAATAACTTTCAAAATTTCCTATAAATATGTCATTGCGGTTTCAAATTAAACACACCAAAAAACTGAAAAGATAAAAGAGAGAGAAAAACTTGAAAACGTGAAAGAAAAACTATATCCGGTGATGGAAATATTTTCGAATACACATAGAAATGGTAACGGGGGTGACGAAAAAATTCTCGAAGGGCTGGAGACATTTATGCATCAAGCAGATTCTACACCACTCACGCAGGAAAATGGTAAGATGTTCTATCCTTGTCGGAAATGCAACAATTCAAAATTAGGTCCTCATGAAAATGTTTAGAAGCATTTAGTAAATAGAGGTTTCATGCCACATTACTATATTTGGTTTCAACATGGAGAAGGTTATAGTTGTGGGAATGAAAGTAGTAGTAGTAATAGCAATTTTCAGGCTGAAACGGTTGATCATTTGCATAATGAAAATAGTTACCATCAGGAGGAACAAATGGTAGATTATGATAGGGTTAATGATATGGTCGGTGATGCATTTGTAGCTCATGATGAAGAAGAACCTAACGTAGATGCAAATTTTTTTTATGAAATGATAGATGTTGCGAATCAACCAATTTACAGTGGTTGTAGATAAGGTCTCTCCAAACTGTCGTTGGCTGCTAGAATGATGAATATCAAAACCGATCACAATCTACCTGAAAATTGCATGGATGCATGGCAGACTTGTTTAAAGAGTATTTGCCAGAAGACAATGTGTCTGCTGATTCTTATTATCAGATTCAGAAATTAGTTTATAGTCTTGGGTTACCTTCGGATATGATAGACGTTTGCATCGATAATTGCATGATTTACTGGGGAGATGGTGAGAACTTAGAAGAATGGCGATTCTGCAAGAAGTCACGATTCAAACCAAAAGGACGAGGGCGTAATAGGGTACCGTACCAAAGGATGTGGTACCTACCAATTACAAACAGATTGAAAAGATTGTACCAATCTGAGGAGACTGCTGAAGGGATGAGATGGCATGCCGAGCATACTCAGACGGAGGGTGAGATGACTCATCCATCAGATGCAAGAGCTTGGAAACATTTTAACAAAATACATCCAGACTTCGCTAGCAGTAGCCGGAATGTGTATCTTGGATTATGCACAGATGGATTTAGTCCATTTGGTATGTCGGGGAGAAAATATTCATTGTGGTCAATCTTTCTTACGCCATACAACCTGCCACCAGAGATGTGCACGCGACGGGAGTTTCTATTCATGTCCATGTTAATACCTGGTCCGAAGCATCCAAAAAGGTCTCTCGATGTTTTTCTACAACCACTGATAAAAGAGTTGAAAGATTTGTGGTCAACATGGGTGGGGATATCATGAAGGAAAGACGAAAGACAACATCAAATCGAGGTTAAACTTGCCTGATATTTGCGCAAGAAGCGAGTTACATATAAAAAGCAATGGATAAGTTCTAGTTCCGATATTCAGATTGTCATCAGAAAAAAAGTCGGTGTTGTTCAACTGGGTGGCAACAGAAGTGAAGTTCTCTGATGGGTATGTTTCAAATCTTTCTAGATGTGTTGAAAAAGGTCAAAAATTCTCCGGGATGAAAAGTCATGATTGTCATGTCTTTATGCAACAACTACTCCCCTTTGCATTTGCATTTGCGGAGGTACTACCAACAAAAGTACATGAAGCACTTGCAGGTAATATATATATTAAACATATGCACTAATAAATAATACGACTACTAATGTGATTTTATTTTTCAAATATACAAGGAATTGGAGCATTTTTCAAGGATTTAAGCACACACACTCTTAAAGAGGATGTCGTTCAACAACTCATGTGAACATTCCCATCTTACTGTGCAATTTGGAGAAAATATTTCCGCCAACATTTTTTGACGTCATGAAGCATCTACTTGTCCACCTCCCGTATGAGGCATTGCTTTGAGGACCTGTAAATTTCGGATGGATGTATCAGTATAAGCGCGCCATGAAAAATTTGAAAGAAAAAACTAAAAACCTCGCAAGAGTTGAAGGATCTATAGTTGAAGGAAGTTTGACGAAATAAACATCACACTTCACATCATACTACTTTTCACCGAAAGTACGTATCCGGAAACAAACTCCAAGAAGATATGATGATTGTGGTATTGTCCCAACATTTTTGAAAAAATATGTTCCAAATATCTTTTGCCAAATTGGGCGATTTGGAGAGAAATTGAAAGAGGCTTGGTGGTCAAGTGATGAAGACCTCCATAGTGCACACATTTATATACTTCTCAATTGCGAGCATCCATTGATTCGCTATTTTGAAAGGTACGTACGTAGTTAACATATATATATATATATATTTGAATTCATTAATTAACAGAAAATTTTATAGCCAATTTGTTTTTCAAGTCGAAGAAGCAATCCTGGGTATATCCACAAGTGAGTTAGACAAAAGGAAAGATCAACATTTTATTAAGTGGTTAAGGAACATGTATTATTTATTATTCAACGTTTACTGCTAGTAGACTAATTTCAAAGTTCTTTTTATTTTTGCAAAGGTCACCACATCACCGATGTATTTCACACGAGGCTATACTTTTCATACATATGAGTATGGTTAATACCGGGGACAAGTAGTTATGGAATATGTGTGAAAGACGTAACGGGTTTCTACGGAATCTTACAAGAGATTATTGAAGTTGAATTCCCAAGATTATTGAAGCTGAAATGCGTCCTCTTTAAGTATGAGTGGTTCGACCCCGTCGTCAACCAAGGTGTTCAGATTAATAAATTTGGTGTAGTTGATGTCAGTGGTGGACGAAGATACAACAAATTCAAGCCTTATAATTAGCTTCGCAAGCAGACCAAGTTTGCTTCGTTCCATATCCTCGGATGACAACCTCAGGGATAAATTGGTTAGCTGTTGTCAAAGTTACACCCCGAGGACGTATAATCGCTGGAGAAGAGACACCTTTACAAGAAGAACACACCAATGGAGTCGGGGAACCTGAACAACAAGTTGATGACATCCTTTTCATCGATCCGCATAATCGTGAACACGAAGATTTTCCAGGCGATACCACCGACGAAACTGTTGAAGATGAGTTTAACGAAGATGATGATGTTTCTAGTGATGACGATGATGATAATGATGTATCTCAATGATGATGTAATTTTTAATATTGTTAATTTAAAGAATTAATGCATGTGTTTAGTTTGTTCGTTTATGAAAATGAAATTAACAAGCAATAAATTGTTGGTTAAGCAAAATTTGTTTATTTATTTAAGGGTTTATGAAGAGTAGATTGAGGTTTAGGAAGAAGTAGAGATTGTGTTATAAGTTAAGAACGTTGGGGTTTGGTGTTTGAGGTTTCGGATTTTAGGGTTTAGGGAAACGTTTCCTCATTACGTTCACGTAACAAAAAAACACGGGTCTGGTTAATTCCATGTAAGATAGTTTTTCTCGTAAAGTCCACGTAACACGAAAACACGAGACTGGTTAATTCCACGTAACACATTTCCTCGTAAACTTCTCGTGGGCCGAAAACACGGGCCTGATTAAATCCTCGTAACTAAAAAACATGGGCCTTGTAATTACTCGTTAATTCACGAGAACTTAACGAGGAAAAAAACACGGGCCTGGTTAATTCCTCGTAAGCCTCACGAGTACTTTACGAGGAAAAAACGCGGGCCTAGTTATTTCCTCGTTAAGTTACGAGGAGTTTACGAGGAAATATATTTCCTTATATAAGCTCGATCCATCCGATCTCTCTCATTCATAGCAACTTCCTCTCTTACTCCTCTTAAGGTAACCTCTCTATCTCCTCTCTAGATAGTTTAGATTAGTTTAGGATTAGTGTAGGTAATTAGTTTAGATGGTTAGTTTAGGATTAGTTTAGGATGATAGGTATTTTAGTGTAGGGAATTTAGCTAAGTGATTTTATATAAGTTTATAGAATCACATTTTTTATGTGGTTAATTAGTACGTATAATTATATTTTTAAAATGATAAATATTTTGAATTTGTTTTAGATGGTTAGAGCTAATAAGCTTAACAAGCGAATAAGACTCATTACAGAGATATGTTTGGCGTTCCTGGTATTCATATAGGCGGTACATCTTCGTCAACTCCCGGCTCTTCGGAACCGGATAATGTCCCTGAGACTAAGTCCTCTCAGAGAGTCTCACAGTCGCCTCCTTTCGTTGTGCAACCACATCTTCCTCCTCTATTTGTTGCGCCACAACCGCATGATTATGTTGCGGATGACGTGCCTCCTCCTCCCCTGCCTCCTCTGCGCGAGGCCGATGTTCATCCAGACTTGATGGTGCCGTCGACGGTTCTTTATGCTGGATACACCGTCGAGGATCTTTTTGCTCAGCCAGGCAGAGAAGGTTTACCAGTGTTAGACGCCGACCTACAAGAAGGCACTTTCTGGTATATTTCATTTTTAACAATATTTTTAATTTATAATACCATGCATATTAAATAATTTATAATTTTAAATTATTTTTGTTTAATTCAGGTTTGGGGTTGACGGTTGCGTCGCAAAGAGCGTCACTGAGGCGATCAAAGGATATTTTCCCGAGCCTCATCCAAATTGGAAAACGACGCCGGATCACATCCGAAAGATGTGGTTCAAAATGTTCACTGTAAGTGATTACTAATTTTAATTATTAATTAAGATTTTTAAGATATTTTGGATTAATTGTTAATTAATTTAATATCTTTTTTACAACAAAAATGGCTTTGATCCATGGGAGTGAACGAGAAGGTGAAGAAAGCTTTTGTCCAGAAGGCAAAGCGCGATTGTTAGACATAGTGTCCAACTGGAAGGACGATTATCTGGTCGACGGTTATGAGCACGGGAAAGCCGCTGAGCTCACGACGTTTGTGTGGGATGGCCTCATCCATTGTTGGAGCTTGCCACCGTCGATCAGAGTATGAAAGAACTGCTCCTCTTTCCGTCTGACGAAAAATGAGCATGGAAACACTCTGATGCTTCACTCTTTGGGTCAAAGACCCCATGCCGGTGTCCCTCTAGGGATGGTAAATATATATTTAAATTAATTAAATCAAATTTTTACTATACATATCATAATTGATTAATATGTTTTAAATGATTAATTGTTTTTAAAAATATTTTTAGGCCAAAGAGATGGGACATCTACCATCTCTTAACGAGCTTTACGAGAGGATCCACAAGAACAAAGCTGGGAAGTTTGTAGATCCTAGGTCCGAGTAAATCTACAACGACGTTTTTTCTCGGGTTGAACCGCACCAAACCCAGCTGACAAAGCAGTCACCCGATGGGATACCCATCACATTATCCACAGCTGAAGTGGATCAGACTTACGAGGAGGTAATTTTTTTTATTATTATTCATTTCATCATATCTAACTTTTTATTATTAAGCTAACATTAATTTTTACTTTTTTAAAAGGTCGTCCCTAAATAAAAGGGATGTAGACTGAGGATCGGTACTGTTAACGATGTCTCAAGAGCAACATCGGCTTATGCTCAGCAACAGGAAGATGAGACGGCTCAGCTGCGCTCGGAGTTGAACGCGACGCGTTCTGATTTGAGCACGACACAAGATCAAATGGCATCACTCAAGGGTTTCCTGGATGTTGTAGCGGCTAGAAACCTGCAATTGGAGATGATGTTAGCAGCGAGACGGAGACAATTGGGCATTCCAGTCCCAAACCACCAGGAGGAGACGAGCACAAGAAACGATGACACCGAGAACCGCCACTCCTAGTTTTATTTATTTATTTTTGTTGTAATATAAATTTAAAACTTAAATATTTACAAAATATTTTTGTTTACTATTTAATTTTCTTTTATTTTAAGAATTTATTTTTATTATTTATTATAACTAATTATCAAATAAGAAAAAATTAAGTTTCCAAATATATTCGTCGTAAGGTTTACGTGTAATTAACTACGAAACTTAAATAGGTGTTTACGAGAAAATAGTTATATGTAACTAACGAGGAAATTTAACTAGACTTTACAGGGAAACATTTACGTGTTATTAACGAGAAAACATTTAGTGTGTATATTACGTGGAAAACCTTGCGTGTCTTTTACGAGGAAAAGTAGGCTCGAATTTACGAGGAAACATTTCTACATAAGTTAGCAAGTTTTTAGCGAGGAAATATGCGTTACGAAAAACGTGTCACGAGGTTTCGCGTTTTATCCTTGTTTTTTCGTAAAGTCTCATTTACGAGGAAACAACGACAAAAACAGTTTTCACTTATTATGAGTTTTCTTGTAGCGATAACTAATTAAGCGGTACTAGGCAAACAGTTCTGTTCGAGGAGGAGTGACATTTATATGACGTAACATATACATGTCGAAATTCATTTATAACATCTATTCATTTTACAGAAAGAAATCACGAGGGTTTGTGCTTTATAAAGCAAAAGAAACTGTCACTTTCATTTCCACATGCTGAAAGTGAGAAAGGAGTGAAAAGGATAATTATTTGTTGAATTATACTCATCTTACTTCTCAAGCCATCAACTAAGAATAAGTTTATCTTCATATATGTTTCAAGCATTTAATTTGTAGTTGATTCGGTACTTGTGTTGAGGTGATAAACGTTCTCTATCCATCATCCATTAGTTTTGAAAGGCTTGAAACAATGAAATATCTTGGAGTTTCTTTTTTCTGGAAACATGGGATATACTTTTTGTCAATCCATAATTTTTGTTTTGATAATCCACGTGATAGTTAGATGAAGAATATATTACCTTTTTGCAACGCATATCACACGATCTCGATCCGGATAAAATAGTTACTTTCGTTTTATTTTAAAAATTAATTGTTTTATAAACCCAACATGTATGATCGATGTAATAGAGACTATATAATAAATGAAAATGACTATACATAATCTTATGTTGGTGGTTTAATGCTGTAGACTTCTTAGCCAGCCACTCGGCTTCTGATCCGGCACATATAGTTTTGAAATAGAGAAGAAAATGTGGACTAATGGGGCAAAAAAAGACAGATGGTAGTAATATCTGTTAAGAATTTTAAGATGTAACCTATTCATTCAGGCCTTCTAAAAAAAACTAGATCGTGACCCGCGCGTCCGCGCGGGTGTCATCTTAACTTGGTGTCATCTTACTTATAAGTCATTATAAACTCATAAACATGGTAATTAATGTGTTCTAGAAATTGTGGTGAACGTTGTTTGATAATTATCATATTGAATGTAATAGGCTGAGGTTCAGTTTTCGGCTCAATTCCGGTTCGTTTTTTTTTTTTTTTTTTGGTTATTGATTCTAAAGATATAAAAACCGTTCAGTTATTTAAAAGATTTGGTTTGAGTCCGGTTCGGTTCTTTTGGCTTCAGGTCGGTATGGGTAACAATTATAAAAACCAAAATATCCGATAAATCTGTGGTTCTAATTCGTATGGTTGGTTACATTTTTTCAGTTCATTTGAATAATCAGAGGTAAAAACAGATTTTAGGGGTTTTCGGAATATAAATCAGATAATTTTGATAAATTTTAATATTTTGGATAAAAAGTATTCGAAGTTCTTCGGATCTTTAGGATAATTTGAAAATTTTAAAATACTTTAGATAAAAAAATATTTGAGTATTAAATTATTTGAAATGTATATTTTTGTATGTGAAATTTATGTTATTAATGTACAAAATTATAAATATTATCTGCATTTAGTTATTGAAGATAATATAAATCTACCATTTATTTTTTTTTTTAAATTATAAATATTTTGTGCATTTAGTTCTTTTCTGTATGAGATCTTTTTATACTACAAGATCTTTGCAATATTAATAGAACAACTTTAATAAGGAAGGTGAAGTTGATAAGTATAGTTATTAGGATGGTGATATATGTGGGAGATACGTGTGTTATGGTAATAGTTTCCTTGTAACGTAATTTCTGGTAAAAATATTGCAATTTTTTTATTGAGCATATTCCTTATATTGACACACGTTAGAAAAGCTTAAGAAAATTTAGAAATAATTTCGAAATATGAATATATGGCAATGTAGTTATTAGCCTCCATGAAAGTTACGTGGGAAATAAGTTTGTTTTTATATTGTTGTTTGTATAGATCGTAATCTTTATTTTGAAATTATATGAGGCATGAACTAATTAATAAAACGCATTAGAATTGGATACTCAAACTTTACCATCAAGTTTAGGTTAATTATTTATCAAAAACGAATTGATTTCTATACCAATATGATTGTAGTTATCGATTTTAGTCTTAGATATATATAAGACCTTTTCATGGCCTTCAAAGTTGACAAAATCTAAGCGACCTGAATTTTGTACCAATATGATTGTATTTAACGAAAGTTATCATAATTGTTGTAAAAATGAACTATATACAAAGTGAATTTAGAGTTCTTAGTTTCCAAAATGTTGTCAAAAAAAAAAAAAAAAAGTTTCCAAAATTTTGACTTGCCAACACAAAAGAGCCAATTTATCAATATATTTTCTACAACACAATTGTTATGAACAAAGGTTAAATGCAACCGATAATTTTATAGTTGTTCGTGCATGGATATTGTTTTGTAAAAGAAAAAACTTTACTCGTCGGCTGGGAAAACATATTTATTGTTAACAGATTCTTTTAAAATATTGACTCAACGGTTTGGTTTTACTCTGATTTAGTTTATTTTAAAAATGAAATATTAATTCAATGGCATAGGATGGTAATTCTTTAGAAAAAGTCAGGGTTATTTTAAATTTGTACTTCTGTTTTAATAGTTTAGATGTAACCTATTTATAGAAGAGTATAATTATATCTAAATATCTTTTTAAATATGGATTTGCATGCAGTTGGTGTGATTAGTGCGCACACAAATTTAAAACGGATGTAGTTGGTTTGATCGATGCAATCGATATAAATATGATTGGTTTGGTACGATTAATGTAATCAAGATGTAAAAAGAAGATATGAAAAGAAAACCCACCCAAAGAAGTGTTACAAGTTTATGATACAAATACAATTCGAATTGTTTCACAGATTTGGAGTATATTTGTGTTTATTGCTTCGATTAATGCCTTATAGAACCCACACAAGTCTAACATTTATGGCAACAGAAAAGAAAAGAGAAAATGTGGTGTCATGTCGAGTAAACATATGAAGAAGGTAGGTGTCAGATTAAAGTAGATAGACCTTTTACGAAGCAGTTAGGTATATGACGGTTGGGGTCCTTGGGGACTGCTTACGTGACTTCATTTATGATTTGTTTTGGTGAACTGGTATCTGACATTATAGTTTTCGAGTTTTAAAAAGTATTATTCTCTATTTCATGTTAAATATCATTATAACAAAAAATTTCATCACAAAATAAATACTATTATTTAGTTTTGAATGCAAAATTTCTTAATCTCTAATGCAATTTAATTTTCTATTAATTAAAATGTGATTATATATATAGATAATTATGTTTTATATAAAAATATACAAAATTATTTGTTTTCTTAATATGTATGTACAAATCTAAAATAATATTTTAAATGAAACATAATACTCTTTTCGTTTCAATTTATTTTTCGTTTTAAATTTTTGCACACAGATTAAAAAAAACATTTGATTTTGCATATTTTCTATAAGAACACAATTACATATACACATAACCACATTTCAACGAATAAAAATATAATAATAGATAAAATCAATAAATTTTGCACTAATATTATAAAACGACACTTATTTTAAAATGAAAATTTTAGTGTACAATAACAACTAAATTAAAACAGAGGAAGTATATTTTTTTGGTAAGCTAAGCTAATACTTTCTTTTTGACAATTTAAACCTGAGATCTGATTAAATAAAATTTTTGTTCCAGGTCCATAATTTATCAAAAATCTGAACATCAGTTCTGAAAACTCCAATTTACACCTATTCTAAAAGGTGTTATTTTTACAATTTCACACATATTAAAAAAAAAAGACTATTAAAAGTTTTCTTGTCTTATACTAATACATTAACACAAATACAATTAATATATTAAACTAATAAGATTGAAACTGAAATAGTATTTACAAATTTTGCACTGAAAATATAGAATGATGTTTTTTATGAAACAAAATTAAAATCGTTAAATGACATTTTTATAAAATGAAGCCAATAAAAATATGACTTCATATCAGGGGTAATTTAAATTTGGGGCATAAAAACAATTAATTTACATTCTACTAGGCTACCAACACGCTAGCAATAAATATTTATTTAGCATTAGTAAACTATATTAGATGACATATAAACTTATCCCATTTGATTGATTAATTAAATATAAAAATTTCATACGTGAATCCTAATGTTAGTTTTGAAAGAAAACATGGTAAAACTTTTCAAAAAAAAATATATAACTTCAGGTTACAAATAAATTAAAAATTGAAGAACACCATAGAGGACACCAAGTTTTTGGTAGTATCTAAAAAATGTCTATATCTGAATTAAATTAAGAAAATTATAAAGTTTTATTTGTTTGGGCTTTTCTTTTATACAGCTGCTTATATACCCCACAACAAGTATTGGAATGTACAGGGAAAAGACAAAATAATAACTATAATGTCTTCATGTCACACAGCTTATTAAAATTCGCATGTTCCATGTCCAATGATGATTTAAAATTTTGGTTACAATTCATCGGTGGGGTAAAACCGTAGAACCTATTTTCTCAAGTAAGTATATTGTTAAAAATGATGATCAAGTAAAACTTTATAATTATATTAAAAATTTGACATTAATAAAGAAAAGTTGACTATTTCCTTTTAGAAAAGATGACCGTTTGCCTCTTTATTGGTACTATCATCGGGACAAGACAAACGACGCATGCATATATTTATGCATCTGACAGTATCACCCCTGCTAACACAGCCTACGAAATGGATACTCTACTAGTCACTGGAGGGGCAAATACGTCATTACATGCTTATAAGTCACTGTTCCCTCCACCCAATACATGCAGCTCTAAAAAAATAAAAATACTCCAATGATTTTTGATTAGGGAAGCTAATTTCAGTAGAGTGCAATTAGCTTGACATTATAAAACTATAAAAGATCTTGTTTCCAAATCTGTCGGTACAAACTTTTTATACATATAAAAACATTAATATATGATATTTTCTCCTAAATCTATTATATCGTGCTCGAAAACAGAATCGGTTGCCAACTCTAAAGCAATAAATACTAGATTAACTAAGTAATTGACTAATTAATCATTTTTGTGTAATAATTAGAGAAGTAAAAGTATTTGTAGATCTAACATTTTTTCATTATATTTTGTCCCGTTTATAAAAATCATCACATTTGTGGAGCGCGTCTACTTCCTCCTTGACGTAATCGTAGTGTTGTTGAAAATGGCTGGTTCTTCTCACTCTCGGCGAGAATGCCCGGAGCTCCGGTAAGGATCAAGAATCGACGGTGAAGATGTTTAAGTCAGCGAGATGGAGGAGCGAGAAGAACAAGATCAAAGTCGTCTTCAAGCTACAGTTTCATGCCACTCAGGTAAAATTCTTTCTTGATTTGCTCGAGAGTCGAGGGAACATAAATTGTCTGAGAAAATGAGTTTTTAAAAAGTTTCCAGAAATTGAGAGAAAAGAAAAAATGTGAATCTGACAATCTGATTTGACCAGAGAATGAACAGTGGAATTTAGTTTTTTTTTTTCATTTTTTTGGATCCTTGATTGTTCTTTTTTTTTGTTGTTAGGTGAGTGAGTTGAAAGGAGAAGGATTAACGATCTCTCTTGTTCCCGGAGATGTTGGGAAGCCGACGGGAAAGACAGAGAAGGCGGTGGTTCTCGACGGTCACTGCCGGTGGGAGTCTCCGGTGTACGAGACGGTGAAGTTTGTTGAGGATGTCAAGACAGGGAAAGTTAATCAAAGAATCTATCATCTTATTCTTTCAACCACGGTAAGGAGAGGACAATACTTTTATCTTTCATCAGGTTAAATGATTTTTTTTCCTCCGTGTCTTAGCTTCCCTTCTCTGTTGCAGGGATCTACAAAGTCTGGTTTGGTGGGAGAGACTTCCATTGATTTTTCTGATTACATTGATGCAATTAAGACTTGCAACGTTTCTCTAACTCTCCAGAATTCAATTTCAAAAGCATTGTTGCACGTTAGCTCTCTCTCTCTCTCTCTCTCTCTTTCTTGCATTAATGTTAGTCATGAGCGAGACACACTAGAGTTGTAAAAGGCTCACAACATTTTTGCTTCTTTATATTATGAATATTATTTTTTTTGGATCTGTGATACTAAGCTTCGAACTGTGCTTGTTTGTTCATTATTAGGTATCAATACAAAGGCAGCTAAAAAATGTGGATCTGCAAAGGTACAACAAACTCCACCCCTCAGACTTCTTGCAAGTCTTTTTAGAGTCTTCTTATTTGGAGGAGTCTCTGATTTTTGTCTGTGTGCTTTACAGAGTGGGGAAAGAAAGTGATGGTTTGGTGAAAAGCTCAAGGAGTCAAGATTTGAACTCCCAGTCGAGCATTGAAGCAGATGAAAGCCATAAATGTGATTCACAAGAGGTAGTTTTCCGTTTTCCTTGGTTTCTCAAGTCATTGGTGCATCATAAAGTTACAGAGTTTCTATTATTTTGTCTGCTGTTTTATAGGAAGGACCATTTGGTAAAGCTTCCCGGATAGCTGAACTAAGGCGTCGAGCATCCATTGAATCTGACAGTACACTGTCAAGCTTTGACAGTGTCTCTGAAGTGGATACACTGGGAGAACTTGGAAGCAGAGGAGATCTCATTCAGCAAAACCAACCAACAACTATGCATCACCATTCGGTTACAAATGTATATCCTGAAGAGCCTCATATATCAGAATCCGAGTGGTCAGGAAGCTCTGATCAAGGAATCAGCACCGATGACTCAATGAATAGTTCAAATGATACCATTCCACCGAGAGACACAACAAGGACTTCCTCGGATGATGAGGTAGATAAGCTTAAGGCCGAGCTCGTTGCTTTGGCAAGGCGAGCAGATTTTTCGGAACTAGAGCTGCAGAGCCTGAGGAAACAAATTGTCAAAGAGACCAAAAGAAGTCAGGATCTCCTGAGAGAAGTGACTAGTCTGAAGCAGGAGAGAGATTCACTTAAGGCAGATTGTGAGAGTATTAAAGCATCTGACAAGCGACAAGTCAGGAACAAGTTGCAGTGTGAAGGAAAGGACCCGCAAGTTCTTCTAGAAGAACTTGATTACGAAAAGGATCTGAATTCCAGTCTACGGATACAGCTGCAGAAGACACAAGAATCAAACACCGAGCTGATCCTTGCTGTTCAAGATCTAGAAGCAATGTTGGGACAAAGACGTAAGAACAACACAGAAGAGCCAAGGGGAAGGTCATGCATAAGTGAGACAGATGAAGATGATGAGGATCAAAAGGCATTGGATGAGCTTGTGAAGGGACACATGGATGCGAAAGACGCACACGTCCTGGAGCGAAAGATCACCGACCTTTATAATGAGATAGAGATCCATAAACGAGACAAAGACGACCTTGAGATACAGGTGGAGCAGCTTGCTCTCGATTACGAGATACTTAAGCAAGAAAACCACGATATGTCGTACAAGCTAGAGCAAAGTCAAGTGCATGAACAGCTGAAGATGCAATATGAATGCTCACCTTCTATTGTAAACGTGAGCGAGCTTGAGAATCAAATAGAGAGCCTAGAAGCTAAGCTGAAGAATCAGTCAGAGGATTTCTCAAAGTCTCTATGCCGCATTAAAGAACTTGAAACGCAGATGGAGGAAGAACTAGAGAAACAGGCTCAGATATTTGAGGCAGATATCGAAGCTGTCACACGTGCTAAAGTGGAGCAAGAGCAAAGAGCTATCGAAGCGGAAGAAGCCCTGAGGAAGTCGAGGTGGAAAAACGCTAGTGTAGCCGGGAAAATACAGGATGAGTTCAAGAGAATCTCTGACCAGATGTCTTATACGTTGGCAGCAAATGAGAAAATGACTAAGAAAGCAATTGCAGAAACTCGTGACCTTCGCATGCAGAAGCGTCAGCTAGAAGACCTTCTCATGAACGCTAACGATGAACTCCGAGCAAGTAAGATAGAGTATGAAGCTAAGTTCAACGGGATGGAGAGAATGTTGGAAGGACTTGTGGAGAAATCCAAAATTTTAGAGAATGAGAAGAGGAAGCAAGAAGATGCCAGTGCAGATTTAATACAGGAGATCACAAGGCTGAAGGATGAGATTGAGATCTTGAGAGTTGAATTGGAAGGAACGAAAGATGAGCTATCAAGTACGATTGCATCGATGAAAAAAGAATCAGAGTTTTTAGCAGTGGAGCTGCAGGAAATGCAGCGTATCAAAGATGAAAAAGAAGCAGTCATTATCATTTTAAAATCAGACCTAGATAGGGCAAGAGCGCTATGTGATGATCTAAAGCACTCTTTATCCAAGAGTGAATCAGAGATCGAGCAGCACAGAAGCGACAAGGAAAGAATAATACTGCTCGAGGTATGCGTTTAACACTAGCACATTCATTACGTGCTAAATGTTTTGATGCTGATGTCAAAACATGTGTAATCCAGGAACACATCAAGCTGAAGGAAGATGCTTTAGAAGCCTCTTCAAAGATGTTTATCGAAAAGGAAAAGGAATTGAATAGCCGAATCGAAGAAGTGGAGACTAAACTCAACAAACGAAGTCTGAACAGCATAGAGGTAAAGAGAACTAACCTTTTAAAAGAATTAAAATTGCATTCCTAATACCATCAAAACAGTAGAACATAACTCTGGTTTTATGAACAGACTGGTGAATCTCTGCATGGTCCAGAAGCAGCTGTTGCTTTGCAAAACAGGGAAGGACTGTCATCGAGCAAAAGGTATGTTCATGAACCAATACAAACCGAAGAAACTACCGATCATTTCTGATGGTTCTGTTTTATTTTATTTTACAGTGATGTCCTTGAAGATTTGGTAAATGAAGTAGCTTCGCTAAAAGAGCAAAATGGAGTGATGGAGATGGAGTTGAAGGAGATGCAAGAGAGGTATTCAGATATAAGTGTAAGATTTGCAGAAGTTGAAGGTGAGAGACAACGACTTGTTATGACTGTACGTAATCTCAAGAATGCCAAGAGGAGTTAAAAATTAGTACTCTCAGGACCAGATGGTATTTACATGGTTGTACAAATTTATCTTCATTCAATATATAAATATACTTTCCTGGTTTTGTTTCATATTATATGTAGTATAAATTTTGTTGTCTGAGAGAATGCAAAGTGTGTGTTTAAAAAAAAAAGAGAGAAAGAAAAGTGTGAATTTTTGACTTTTTAATGGGTGTATTTATAATGATGAACGCG
Organism: Eruca vesicaria subsp. sativa; assembly: GCA_932364175.1. NCBI lineage: Eukaryota > Viridiplantae > Streptophyta > Magnoliopsida > Brassicales > Brassicaceae > Eruca > Eruca vesicaria. The sequence goes on along the minus strand of CAKOAT010241820.1, from coordinate 243,224 downwards.
TTGTATAATATTTCAAATGTATTCCAATTCCAATTCAAGGGACTAATGTTTAGGCTCTATATATAGTGACAGTAAATACTTAACGCCAGTACGTAGTATTTCCATACTTGGGACAGAGGGATGTTCGTCTCTTTTACATCATTACCAAACACTCGCAACACCTTTCACCCTTGGAGAAGTTTCTGCCTTTGTAGATTAGATATTCAGTCACATGAACGTCTTCACCTGTGTCCAGTTTCGCCGAGGTTTCCAAGCTGCGTAGAGCGAAACATCATAGGGACTCCCCACTATGATTCAATTCATTTTTATATGGTCATGCTCAGCCACTGAGAAGTCTGAAACAATTGGAACTAAATTTCTCCAAGAAGTTAATTATGTGAGAATCCTGATCTTGAGACACAACAAATCTCCATACTTCAACTCACCACTCTTCCCACATGCAGGTTTCTGTTCTCCTTTTATGAGTTCAGATTCTCAAATCCAAACCCGTTTATGCGTTTCATGTCACTGACTCATCTTTCTCACATTTTCATAAGAATCTTATCTTCTTTGATCCACATATATATGCCTTTTGTTTCGAATTGTTTTCTTTGACTCCCCGAATTGTAAGAGATGGGTTAGGCACGTATCTTCAAAGATATTTTATAGCTGAGCTGCCAACTAAGCAGACTCAAATAATGTAAGCATATTTATATTTTCACTAGACTTTCATCTTTAAAGTCAAGAGTATGCTCACTAATGTAATTGTTTACAACAGAACAATAATCAAAACCCATAAAATAATCAATGGATACTATTCTAAGTCTACAACAAATGAACAAGAAATAAGTAAGCAGCTTTGTGTGATGGAGATCTTCTAAATTAGTTTAGTTGTTACCTTCTCTTAAAGCAACGTCGGATACTTGGCGTCAAGAAACTCTCTGAGACTCTTAGCAACTTTGTGACCACCCATGATTTCTGCTAATTCCTCCACAGGCAAAGAAGCAAGCTCAGACAAACTTTTACATTTCTCCATTATCGATCTGTAATTAGCGTCTGAAACTCCCGGAAGCCTTCTAAGAAACTCTACTGCTGATGTGTTATAGTTCTCAGCTCTGTTCACATGATGAGTCATTTTGCCAAATGTAAATCAAAAACTGATTTTTTGCAGTTTAGAAAACAAAGATTTATGATGTTACCTGATGTCATTTTCTATGATACCCTCTTCTGAAGGCACACCAACTCTTATTGCCCGGGTTTCATCGGGCTCGTCTTGGTTTGATTTTAAGGTGGTGAAGATCTCTGCAGTCGCATGTAGACTTCGAGACCACAGTATCCGTAACCGAGGAAAATGCAGAACCAGTAATGATAGTTTTGATATGATGTTATATGGTGTCACATCATCTGATATATCACTAGCAGACTGCAAACAAACATGAAATAAAAAGAACCAAAGTTGTAATCTTTCAGAACTGATTCAACTCAATGAATAACAAATCAAAACATGTCATATATACGAGAAAAAGGAAACATAAAGATGAGAGACGCATCAAAAACATGAAGATAGGAATGTGAGAGGGTAACCTGAAAAGAGAAGCTTTTGTCTTGAGAGAACTCGATGAGAAGAACGGGTATTCTGTAATACCTTGACATCATTTCGACTTGGTGAAACAAACGACCTGATGTGAAGCTTTGGAAGAGATCTTGAATGCTTTTTCTCTCCACGCATATTGAAGGAGAGAGGATATAGTCGCCGACCTCTAGTGTAACAGGTATTATCTTCATGCCTTTCTGGTGAAGAACGTTTGGTAGGCTGCTCATGAACTCCCTCATGTCAACTATTACCTGTTGAATAAGCCATTAAAATTTAAGTAAAAGGAGTCGGGTTGGTCTTAGAAATCAGGTAAGTAGTGAAATATGAACCTGTGTTTCTTTTTCGATTTCCTTTCTTCCACCTGCTTTACGGGTTAATGAGTTTTGAGTACTTGAAGCTGGATAATCAGTAGATGAGTTCGACCCCATGCAAAGCCCATCCTGATTCCAAGTCATAGCATATGATGGATAAGGAGAAAACAGGAAAGGTAACAAGAGGACAATGTAAATTCCGGTTTAGAGTTTAATCTAATTGGTCTGATTCAATCTGATATAAAATCAAATGTTGAAATTTGAGATATAAACCTGGTCCACAGGAATCATCATCGAAGACTTCAGCCTGATCAATGATTCAAAGGCTCCATTTTCCCGGCGTATGCTTGCTTCGAACTTCTGCACTTCTGTGGATTCATCATAGAAAAGAAAATAGACTTTCAGTTTTTTCAGAAGGTTCTCTGCTTTGTACACCTCAATTTCTCTGACGAAACCCATGTCAGGATGGTAGACAATGATCACAGACGGTTTCAAGACATCTAGTATAGGTTGATCGCTTTCTAAGGCATAAAAATGCACAGGCGGTAGCTTCTTAGCACCGTTTGGAGGAACATCACTGGCTTCTCGAGGGGCTGATGTGCTCGCTTCACTAACTTGTTCTTCATTTTCTGAGCCTGTTACTATTTCAGGTTCCCTGTTCGTCTTTTTCTTACTGCAACTTCTTATGGGTCTCCGAAGATTTGATGATTCCTTTTTAGCCTTTCCTTTGGTACTGGAAGCCTTATCAACTTGAGCCTCTGGATTAGTACTTCCTGAAGCAGTTGTCTTCCCTAGCTTACGGATAGAGGACGCAGCAGCCATAAGAGCCTCATGCTCTTGTCTGCAAACACTGCTACCCTCCGAGCTCTGTATTGTAGTTACAGGAACTACTCCGTCAAGAATCCCAAAACCCTTGGGAGTCTTTTGTTTCTTCTTTTGCGGTGTCTGCACATTGCGGATCTCAATTTTGCTCAGCAGGTACATTTCCCACTCTTCCCGCATTACCTACACAGCAAAGACAATGGATTTGCGTAAAGTAGGGGACAGTGTATTTCTCAGTTGTCAATGCATGACATAAAGTGACTATACCTTCTGTGGATTGTTTGCGATGCAATCTTCAAGCTGCATGCAGGAGCGTTCATCCTTGCAAGCCACAAGAACTATACCATTGTTGTCACTGTCGTCTTCCTCAGAAAGAGTCTGTTTTTCTCTTTCTTCTTGTATCTCTAATAAAATCTCCTGTATCAATCATGGAAACGCCATTAAGTGGTGTGGCAGCCAAATCAAAAAGGCAGACAACAAAATGAACAAATATTGTCACTCGCTGAAGCAAATTCCATCATCAAATCAATCCTAACATAGAAATGGCATTGAAACTGAAACTCACTCAGACACTCACACGTAAGACTTTCCATTTGGGTGCCTCTTCCAGAACTTCTTCAATAACAACGCCAGTATCCCCATTCGTAGCCGTTGCACCACCAACTAATTAAGGTCAATCTACTATTAGCAAAAAAAAATATAAAACTACATACATCATGAGAATCACCATGTAGATCAACATATACTCTAGACTACACAAAAAATAAATAAAATCAACATACAACATGAGAGTCACTATTTATTAATACCTGCTTCTACAGAGGCATTAACACCCTTAAACTTTCTCTTTTTACCACTAGTATTCTTAACCTCACTTGCCTTGATGAGACGATACACTCGTTTCTTAGCAAAATCAAAAATCTTATAGCTGGACTCTGCAAATAACCAAACAGATCGATAGCTCTCGGCAACCCTGAGCGTATCCAAAAACTTGAGAAAACTCACAGCATCATACCTACACAGAAACACCCAAACTGAAGCAAACAATCCGTTGGAAATAAAAATAAAGATAAATACTTAATTACCTAACAAGATAATCAAGCAACTTCCTCAAAGTCTTCAAATCAGAAACAAGCTGCTTAGTCCTCTTCCCCAGAGTATGCCAAATGGGATCAAGCTGCCTCCTCACAATCTCATCAAATGACTTAAACAAACCACTCTCCACAGTCAAATCATCCACATCAACCTTATTCGTCTTCCTCATCTCCTTGAGACAAGCGTCCATGACCTCAACGATCGCCTTCTGTATCCCCACCATGTAACTCGTCATCGGAACCCTAACGTCCACGACCTCAGGGGGCTCCCTCTCAAGCTCCTGAGACACATCCAACTGAAACCGAGGCCATAGATGGAGCCTGCGGAGGAAGAGAGCACGCATGGTGCGCTCCGTCTTGGCGAAACCGGAGACCATGGCCTGCGGTCTATCGGAGAAGGCGCGCACGTAGGCGGAGGGGTTGAGGGTTTTGACGATTCGGACGATGAAGGCTTCGGTGGAGGTTTCGGAGAGGGAGTGGGCGTTGAGGATGAAGATTCCGGCGAGGGAGGAGACTGGGATGCGTTGCGTGAGGAGATCGACGATTAGGATCCGCGGCGTGATGAAGAAAGGGTTCCCGGAGGAGTAGAGGGAGTGACGGTGGTTCGCGGGGAGGTCGGAGGTTATCTCCGGAGGGGGAGGGGAGGAGAGTTGGTTGAGGATTCTTGATTTGAGGGATTGGGAGGCGGGGGAGAGGAGGAGGAGTAAGGTTCCTTGGGATGGTGTGTGAAGGATGAGGAGAGAAGAGATTAATTTAGCGAGGGAGAGACCGGAAGAGAGGATTACTAGTCCGCCGTTAGAGTCTTCCAGAAGGTCTGATATGATCTGTTCATGAAATTTCAGCGCCATTGAAGAGGATGAACGACGGAAGAGATAACGACCTTTTGCGACGATGGAAAGCTCTTATAAGGTTTTGAACGTTTCAATGACGACGTCGTTTTAGTAACCTCAAGTATCAGAAGCCGCCGGAGACATATAATAGTCAGCAGGTCCTGTGTTCGAATGTTCAAAACGTTTTTGTAGAATATAACTTTTTCTTATTTTTTTTCCCCCAAGAAACACATATATGTCTCGGTCTCAAGAAAGACTCCTTCAATTACAAGGTGCCAAAAGAATAGAAATGAAAATAGGGTTTTTAGTAATAAAACTCCTCAACTAAAGATATATCGTAAAAAAATCCTCAATTAAAAATTTAGTGAAAAAACCCGCAATTTTAGTTCCGTTAATGTTAGTCACCCTCCGTCACAGAATTTTAAACGGAGGGTGACATACGTTAACAGAACTAAAGTTGAGGGTTTATCACTACAAGAAAACTCGTCCATTACTAGGGCAGGTTTTCCTCGTTAGTTCCTAGTAAATGGCCTTTTACTAGGAACTTACGAGGAAACGCGTTTCGTCAAAACACGTTCATCGTAAAGCCTTTTTCCTCGTAAAGTCGTAATAACCACTTTCCTCGTAATTTCCTAGTAACCACTTTCCTCGTAATTTCCTAGTAATGCTTTACTAGGAATTTACTTCGAAATATTTTTCCACTTTCCTCGTAATTTCCTAGTAATGCTTTACTAGGAATTTACTTTGAAATATTTTTGCCTATTAAAAAAATAATTAAAATAAATATAAATATTATATTTAAAAAAATTAAAGAATCCAAATTATAAATAAAAAAGAAATAACAAAATATTTTATAAATAACTAAATATTTAAGTTTAAATTCATATACAATTAAAGAGAAAAAAAACTAATCTACGGATGTTGCTCGTTAAATTGACGAACGAAGTCGTCATCCCGGCACGACAACTAGTATCATTAATATACTAGTATCATTTTTAAAAAACAGTAAAAAAAATTAAATCAACCTAATCTAAATTCCCTAAAATAACCACCTAATCTAAATTCCCTAATCTAACCACCTAATCTAAATTCTCTAATCTAACCACCTAAGTAGGAAATAGAGAGAACCTTAAGAGAATTCAGAGAGAAGCTTACTACAAATGAGAAATCGGATTGCTCGAGTTTATATAAGGATTTTTGTTTCCTCGTAAGGCCCTAGTAACATTACTAGGCCTTTACGAGGAAATAGCTATGCCCGTGTTTTTATTTCCTCGTAAAGTCCTAGTAATACCATTACTAGGACTTTACAAGGAAACTGCTTTACTAGGAAATAGCTATGCCCGCGTTTTTTTCCTCGTAAAGTCCTAGTAATGTTATTACTAGGACTTTACGAGGAAACAACTTTGCCCGCGTTTTCTCTTACTAGGGCTTTACGAGGAAAGGGTTTGTAAATCCCTAAACTCGAAACCCCAAACCCCAAACCACAACTTCCTTAACTTATAACCTCTTCTACAACCAAACTCCTAACCTCTTCTACACCTAAACCCCAAATTTTCAAAACTAAACAACCTAATATAAGTTCCCTAAACTAACCACCTAATCTAAATTCCCTAAACCCTAACCTTAAANAAACCACAACTTCCTTAACTTATAACCTCTTCTACAACCAAACTCCTAACCTCTTCTACACCTAAACCCCAAATTTTCAAAACTAAACAACCTAATATAAGTTCCCTAAACTAACCACCTAATCTAAATTCCCTAAACCCTAACCTTAAACCTAAACCCTAAACCTAAACCAACTTCCATAACTTATACCTACATCTTCATAAACCCCAAATCACAATTTTTTTTAAAAAAACTAAAAGAAGTATACAGTCATCGGAACGGTTTTCATCAACCCCACATAGCTTTCCTCGAACTATCTACCTGAAAAAAAGCCCCAAGCTATTTCTTTGAGGAAAAGCTATGAGGAGTTGATAAGAAACTATTATGTTGACTGTGAACTCCTTTCAGTTATGAATTGAGTATTTTCTATTTGTTTGGTGTGTTTCAAATGAATCACATATGGTGGTATTTATAGAAATTTTCGAATCTGAGAATTTACTAGGAAATTGCTAGGAAAAATAGGTACAAATTTTAAATTCGATATTTTCTATCTAGTTCCTCTTAATTTCGTAGTAACAAAACTCATTCCTCTTAATTTCGTAGTAAGCAATTACTAGGACTTTACGAGGAAACTGCTTTACTAGGAAATAGCTATGCCCGCGTTTTTTTCCTCGTAAAGTCCTAGTAATGTTACTACGACTTTACGAGGAAACTGTTTNGCTATGCCCGCGTTTTTTTCCTCGTAAAGTCCTAGTAATGTTACTACGACTTTACGAGGAAACTGTTTTCTCGTAAGTATACGAGAACCTTACGAGGAAACATGGTTTCCTCGTAAACTCGAAGTAAACTCGTAGTAATTTTACGAGGAATTATTTTCCTAGTAAAGTTTCCTAGTAAATGCTTAGTTTTCTTGTAGTGTATTTCACTAAATCTTTAGTTGAGGGTTTTTGTTACGATCCATCTTTAGTTGAGGGGTTTTATTAATAAATACGGTTAAATATTTTAAAATCTTTATTGTCATTTATTCATTATTTATGAATCTTAAAACTGATTTATAAACCTTGAAAATAATTTATATTTTTTATATATTACTTTATCAATTTTATAACCTATTTATAAAGTTTTCTCATTTAATATTTTTATAAATTATTATTAAAGTTTAATGATGATTTTATAAGATTAGAGATGTGATTATTCGTCATACTACAAAAACATGAAGTAAATAAATAAAACAAGAAAACCTTATTGATTAAAATGGTGGGAGTATAACATACTGGTTCAGAAATTAAAAAGAAGAAAAACAATCCTACATTATTTCTTGTGAAATAGAAAAAAGTACGAATCAAATTGAAATTGTTTAAAGAGGAGAAAAAAAGTCCTTACCATATTTTAAGTAACAATGTTAAATTTTAAAACTAATTAAATATCCTCAACACTGCCTACAATTTTATATAACTTAGAAATCTTAAGTATTTGATTTGACAGTATTAATATAAGAAAATTGTATGTGTTTCTTCCTTTATAAAGTTTTATCGCTTTACTTCATAATATAAAAAAAAAGTCATGTATTATTTCATCCTAAGAAATAGCAGACAAAAGCTTCGCTAAACCTTATTAATAGTTTATAAAAATATTAAAATATTTACTAAGCTTTATAAATAGGTTAAAAATTTGATAAAGTAATATATAAAAATTATAAATTATTTTCAATGTTTATAAATCAATTGTAAGATTCTTAAATAATAAATAAATGATAACAAATATTTTAAAATATTTAACCGCATTTAGTAGTAAAACCCCTCAACTAAAGATGAATCGTAAAAAAACTCTCAACTAAAGATTTAATGAAATAAACCCTCAACTTTAGTTCTGTTAACATATGTCACCCTCCGTCTAAAATTCCGTGACGGAGGGTGACATACATTAACGCAACTAAAGTTGAGGGTTTATTTCACTAAATTTTTAGTTGAAGTTTTTTTTTTTACGATCCATCTTTAGTTGAGGGGTTTTATTACTAAAAACCCATGAAAATAAATCAATCTATGTATGCACTTTTCTAAATGAGCCTACATCCTCTCGGCTATCACATCCTCTCCTCACTGTATGTATAAACAATTCCTGGTTGCTTCACAACAACTATGTAATTACTAGTAATAAGCTAAGTGTATAAACTTCATCTCTACGGAAGTCTTTCTGATGCTCCCCTTGGAAACCTTATAAGCTGCATCCATATCCTTTCTTTTAGAGGCACATCAAAGATACAAATGTGAATCATCATCCTACACACACATAGGCAACATGTGCTTATGAAAGTTACATCATATATCCCATTAGAAACTGTAACTGCTCTGCACCATCACATTCTGTGAACAGAAGAAGCAATCATCGCTTCACCTATGGTGTTTCAACTAATTTGGTGAAACAACCCCATCTTCTTTCATTTTCCTAAACAACACATGAGCTTCAAGCTTTAACCCTTCCCTAAACAGCCCTGATATCATTGTACTGTATGTTACAACGTTAGGCTTCATCCCTTTGGAAGGGAGGCTACAAAACAAATCAACAGCATCTTTGAGTTTACCAGCTTTGCACATCCCTTGGATGATTATAGTATACGTAACAATATTAACATCAATCTCTCTCTTTTGTATATCTTCAAATATCAACAACGCTTTATCTAGCTTCCCATTCAAACACAGTCCATGCAACAAAACGTTGTAGGTCCTAATATTGGGAGACACCCCACGAGAAACCATCTGACAAAAAAACTCTTGTGCGGCTTTATGTTTACCCACTTGACAGAAACCTTGGATAAGAGTGGTGTAAGTGATGGTGTTACCAAGTAAACCTCTGTGAGTCATCTCGTAGAAGAGTTTCATCCCATACTCTACCTTTCTCGATTTGCAGAAACCGTTTATGAGACTAGTATAAGCCACAACATCTGGAAAGCACTCCATAGAATAAAACATCTCCTTGGCCTCATCGACACGACCTTCCATGCAAAGCCCGTTGATCAAGGAAGTGTAAGTGAAGACATCAGGAGCTACAGAGACTCGAGTCATCTCACTGTACAGCTCTCTAGCCTCCAAAAGCTTCCCTTTCTTCACAAACCCATCGATCAACGCATTGAAAGTGATAACATCAGGGTTAATTCTCCTTCTCATCATATCGTTCAGTAGCGTAACAGCATCATCAAACCTACCAGAGTTACAAAGACCGTTCACGAGAGACGTGTAGGTGACAGCATCAGGTTTCACCTCCATTTGGTCGAACATGCTCATGGCCTTATCCACAAGACCGTTTCTGCAAAGACTCTCAATGAGTGTAGTGTACATTACAACATCAGGTTCGATTCTTCCCATCTGATTAACGATATACATGGCATCGTCGGGTCTATTCCTGATGCAGAATCCATGGACGAGAGATGTAAAAGTGACGATGTCAGGGCTAAAGCCGAGTTTCATCATCTTCCCAAGAAACGAGGAAGCGAGATGAGGTTGAGGAGATTGGGAGAGACAGTTGATTAGGAGATTGCAGGTATAGATATCGTGTGAAATCCCTAACGTCTCGAGATGGTTGCAGAGAGTGATGACGACATGGAATCTCTTGGATTTGGAAATAGCGGTTAGCAGCTTCGTGAAATCGATGATGGAAGGAAGGGGACGAGACTCGGCCATGCGAGTGAAGAGATCCAGAGCTTCGCTGAAGGGAAGACTGTTTCTCGAAATGGCTCCTCGGTAATCGCAGAAAGCTCGAAACCAGAGAGAGAGGCTCAAAAGACGGCTAAAGGAATCACCTTTCTCCAAACGTTGTCGATGAAGAAACCTTGTCGCCATTGACGCAACAAATGGATTCGATCGGTGGAGCTTCGATTCTCGCTCCCTTGGGAAGGAAATGTTTTAAAACCAGATCGAACAAGTATTTTATCACTTTTTTGAAGAAGAAATTGTCTTTTACAAAATCAATATCCACAACTTCCAAAAATGTAAATTATTACATAAACAAAAATATACGCTCAAAAAAAAAAAAAAAAAAAACGCTCATATATTAAGAGTGTGACTCGATGACCTGTTTAGAGTAAATATTTTAGAGTAAAAGTATTTTACTCCATCTTCAGCTCAATAATTACCAATCATGATAAATAGAGCAGAAAAGTTTTTCAGCTGAATAGAGCAGAAAACAATATAAATTATCCATGTTGTTTTGATGAGAGTAAACATTTATTTTATTTTACTTTTTCGTTTTCCACTTTCTACTATTCACTCTCTTTCATCTTCTTTTATTACTCTTATTTTTGCTATTTTTATTACTCTCCCTTACGCCACTTATTACCAGTCACACCCTAAGAATGGGACAAGTGCTTTTACCATTAATCTTTTTATGTTATAAAAACAGTTCAAACGAGATATCTGCAACTAATGAACGTTAATATAGACATTATACACATAAACGCTTAGAGCAAACGAGAGAGAGAAACGCGTGTAAAGAAGTCACGACGTCCGGCGGCGCGTCCGAGCGTGTGCCGGCGCCAATGGCTTCTTTCTTTGGTTTTCTTGTCTAGTCATTTTCCTGTGTGTTTCGAGCTGTGGTTTCTTTCCAAAATACTTACGGATCTGGGCCAGGGTTTTACTCCGGGATGAGCTCTGTTTATGTAGTCTCAAACGGAGGTAACACCTCTTTCTCTGGATTCGCGGTGAGGAAAGAAGACGACAGTTTGTTGTGAAAAATCTTTTGCTAAGTTTAGGATTTGTTCCGGGAGCGGAGGCTCTGTTAGCTCAGTCGTCACCGTTTAAGCTTCCGGGGGGTGGAGGCTTCCTCAGCTCCGCGTCGCCGGCTAAGACTCCGGGAGGTGGAGGCTTCTACAGTTCCACCGTCGCCGGCTTTGGTTTCAAAGTTGTGAAAATGTTTTGTGCTTTGTGTCGTCCTTCGCTGTATTTTAGATTTGTTTTTTAAGGTTTGGTTTTAGCTTTGTTTGTACAGTGTTGGTCGAGATTAGGATGAGATCTAATGGTGTGGAGGTTATGGGATTATGATGAGATCTCAACATGCTCGATGGAGGTTATGGGATTAGGATGAGATCTCGACATGCTCGATGGAGGCTCTCCGATGAATGGTTCCTGATGGTGAAGATTGGATTGTATCTCTGGTGAGACCTTGGCACCGCCGTCGATGGCGTGTAGGCTAGATCTTCCAGTAACTAGGGTTTTTGGGTGATTGGGCTTTAGGCCCAACAAATGTGGTTCTCTGTATTGGCCTGATTATGTTGGGTTTCATGTTTGTTGTTTGGGCTCGATTGGGCTTGTCTCTCTTTTATTAATATATCTACTTGACGAAAAAAAAACGAGATATCTGCATGCAGATCTCATCCCGCTAACATCTGATAGTGTTAATATATTTTTTTCACTATTAAATGATTTTGTTACAAACGCTAACTTTAAATATATTTATTTGATTTTATAAATAATGTATAGACATTTCATTTAAAAAAATATAAGTATGACATCTATTCACATACAAAACACAATATTTTCAACAACAAAAATATACAAATCTTTCTATATAAATATCAACAAAAGGGTTTAATATTAGTAACCAACCAGTTTTAGAAGATAATTTTGATCAACTAAAACGAAAATAGAAAAGTACAAGCATCTTATGAAAATTTCAATTAACATTTCGGCTCTACATCTATGATATTTATTTTGATATTTTGGTATAATCTTTTATTGTTTGAATAAATGATCTATACGAAAAAGGAGTTGCCCACTACAGATAATAAACATTATGAATACAAATTATTTTAAAATAGTACTAGTTTATTTTATGTTCATTTACATTTTTTAAAATAATAAATATATTAAATAATTGATAAACAAGTAAATATTATGTATTTAATTAAAATTAAACACGTAAATTAAAATAAATAAGTTAAAAAATCATTTTATTTATTTTATATGGCATATAATTAAACTTAAATGATATTAACATATATATATATAGTATATTTTAATATGAATATTCTTCCTAATTTATATTTATATGATTATTAATATTTATATATTTGCTGTAACAAAAAAATTAAACAATTAATTACAAAATTTTCAATTTGAGATTTTTAATTGTTATTAAAAGTTCAATGCAAATTTCAAAATTAAAATTTCTATGTCTCAATACCTTTCCAATGCAAATTCGCAATTAACATATTTTATATTTTTATTTGGTATATAGTTTAATAATATATATATATATTTAATCTGAATATCTGTTAAAGGATACTCAGATTAATATATTACTTAAAACCTGAATAAAACCTACAAAAAAATAAGAGGATGATAATACAAAAAAATAGTAGTGATTATAATAGCTTAAGGTAAGCGATCTATTTCCCACTCAGAAGTATTATATAGTAACTTTTCTACACAATGTTTCACCCTTATCCTAATTTCCCATCTATTTAATTTAAAAACATATATTTCCACCATTTGAAAGTTCAAAACATATTTATACATGATCTTTAAGTTTAAAATCAAGCCCACATAAACCGTAATTAAATTTGTTTAGTCCTTACCAAAAATTTATAACAAACTATAAATGAAATTAAACCGAATTATGATTCATTTTTAAATGGGTAAAGCAAATTTACATAAAACCAAAATCTAAGCAAAAAAAAAACTATCCTAAATCCCTAAATCTTTGTCTTCATCTATTGGAGTTGGTTAACCACCGGTTCATCATAGTTCATCATCAAACTGTTTGGATAAAATTTGTATAGCTACTTGTTCTATATTTTAGGAATCTTAAACTGCTGTAACAGAGCTCTAGCTGTACGTAGATATTCTTTGATATTCTGAGCTAGCTGTATATATATGTAACTGTCAGTTTACCTTCATTATAACACCCAATTCCAACAGTCTTTATGGCATCAGAGCCTGAAACTTTCATTTTCGAATTTTTTTGAATTTGATAAAGCTGAAACCGACCACAACTGCTGGGGCAGCAGGAACGACGGAAGTGAGAAGGACAATCTCGACTTATGACCTGACCTCAGCTGGCAATCCAGGTGCCTTGATCTCACATCCATTTTTGAAGGGAACCAATTATGCAGAATGGGTGTGCGGAATGAAAACAACGTTGACATCACGAAAGAAATTTGGGTTTCTAGATGGAACAATTGCGAAACCAGGTGAAGATTCTTTTGATCTTGAAAATTGGTGGATGATTCAAGCACTGCTTGTGTCTTGGATCAAGATGACTATTGATCCGATCCTGAGGTCAAGCATCTCACATCACGATGTTGCAAAGGATCTTTGGGATCACTTGAGAAGCGTTTTTCAGTGATGAAAGGGGCTCAAATTCAGCAAATCAAATCCAAACTTGCATGTTGCAAGAAAAGAGGGCTGTTGATCGAGTCCTATTTTCAAAATTGAAAAGGATCTGGGACAGCTTGGCGACATACCGTCTGCTGCGAATCTGCAAGTGTGGTCAGTTCACTAGTGATCTTGGAATAGCTCATGAATCAGATCGTGAGGATGACAAGGTGCATCAGTTTCTCTTCGATCTGGATGAGCAATTCCGTATTGTTCGTTCTTGCCTTGTTGCGAGGTCTCCTCAATCTTATGTCCGAATTGATTAGAAGATATTTGGAAATTTATCATTTAACCTAATGCTATCTCATACTCCTTCAAAATTTTGAGGATGTGTCGACATTCCTCTTTTTGTGCCTTACAAAAAAATAGACTATCATCTGCGAATGACAGATGAGATATTGAAGGACATGCTTGGCAACCTTCATTCATGTTAGTTTTTTTATCTCTCTCAACCTTTTTAATATTTGCGATCAATGCATTTGTACACATGATGCATAAGTAGGAAGATAAAGGGTCACCCTGACACAAACCTCTCTCTGCGAAATTATGTGCCCTCTTTGTTGACCATTTAACAATATTCTATATTGTACCGAAAATATGTATTCCATCATTAGTTGGATCCACTGTGGATCAGACCCCATCTTATGAAGTAAATCCTGAATAAAAGCTCATTCCGTCATGTCGTATGTTTACTCATATATTTTTTATGGCCATAAACTTATTTTGGCATTACTTATTAGTCCTTAATTCATGACCATCTCCTGAGCGATGAGTATATTGTCCGAAATCAACCTCGTAGCCACAAATGCCAATTGTGTCTCCGTTAAAAGTGATGGTAAACAGACCATGAACCTCTTACATAATACTTTAATTAGAAATGATTTTATAACCTACATTAAAGAGGCTTTTCATATGCTATATACGGGTTAACTATGTTATATATGGGTTCTATATGGATCGTCTCTTGGACGAAGGATCTTGGTTGGATATGAAAATACTGCTTTAAACTCAAACATTATAATAAAACAATTTCAAAATTATTTGTTTTATAATAAAAAGTTATAAAGCCATGCAATTTTTATCAAAATTGTCAACCTAAAATCTCTGCGCTTTGACTATTTCATTTTAATTGTTATTTCTTTGTGTGAGTAATTGAAATATATGTATTTTATTTAGAATCTGTTTTGTATTCTATTTAAGAAGTTGGGTTTTAATTTTTCAAAAATAAAGATTATATGATCTTGTAGATTATGAATCTATATATAAACAAAACTAGTTGATGTGATTTGACATTTGTTTATTTTTATTATCGTAATCTGTTACAATTTTGCATTTTTTTGTTTATTTTCAGGTTTTCCATCTCTTTGAAAATCTTAGAATCCATCCAATAATTCTCATCAGAACCATACTCATGAATATAAGTTATCTCTAACTCCATATTCTGGCAATCCAATGCCTTAATTGTTTATTTCTAGACTCTTTCATGGACCCCTTGTCCATCTCAGTTTACCGATCACTTGATTTGGTCAGATCATCTCTCGGAAATTTGTTGTCTTGAGACACCTGATCACTGAATTCTCTCTCCACATTCGTGCTCTTTTGAATACCTAGAAGGAAATATAATTCTTCTTATGTTTCACCCGCTGCAGTCGTGATCTGCAAGTGGATACACACAACAATTCGTCTTATCAAAAAATGCAAACCCATTTCATCAAATCATTCTTCACACATTAATCAGGTTACACTTCATCTCTTAAACAAACAAAATTTGTTTCAAAGTCAAAGTATTTATAAGCACGAAATGTTAACCAACAGTACAATCTTCCCATTCAGAAATCCAACCATACATGATGAGATTGATGTATATCAGTCAAAGTGTTTAACACACTTGTCATATTGAGAATTCGCACTACTATCATCAATTATCCACTCAGATTCATATGAGTGGTTGCAGTTTCAGTCTCCATTAATTTATATTGATAAAGCTTTACCGATCTTTGTTTTTCACTCCCAATTATGCTGACTTTCAAACTAAAAGATTTACCGATCTTAACAGCAACAATACGAAGCCCACAAAGTCCAGTCACACCCGAATTCTTCCCTGGCACGATTATACCATAATATTTCATTGGACTATACACCATTGCATAGCAACAGTGCACCGGAATCTCTTGACAACCCCTCTGGAAACCTCAAAATAAATTGTTGACCAACCACAACTGTCTATGAATATCCACAGTTGGTCTTGGTTCCATCAGATCCAAACGAATTGTATGTGAACGACATCTGGGTAATTTCCAAGATGTGGGTTACAAGATTCACGGGATTGATAAGGAGTTTTTAAGTCCTATGTAAAATCAAAGTAGTATTTGAAGTTTTCAATCCAATCCTAAGTTGTTTTTGAAGTAAAGAGATTACAAGTTAATGTTTAAGATAAATGCAACCAGTTTAGTGAAATGATAAAATTCAAAAACAAACTAAAATGCAATAAAGGAACAAGATTTCTTTCAATAAATCAAAATAGGATCCATGGGATTAGGTATTTGATTTTAGGTGATCAAGATTCAATCTAAAGGTGGCAAGCAATTAATCAAAATGCAATTTTAAGTCAAACAACCTAACTAAGCAAGTTTTTGGTCAAGAAAAATGTTCATTTGCTTTCCTTAATCAAACACAAAGATCATTGGTCTAAACAATTCAAGCAATCATTAATAATGAGTTTAATAAATATCTAAGACTTTCTAGATACAAAGGTCATTGGCTAAGAATTCTTAAAGCTAAGGAAAGTTGGTTCAAGCATTTCAACATACATCTTGTGGACAGGAAATGACTAATTATCTAAATTAGAGAGGCCAACAATAATCTAATTTTAAGATCACTCAACTAGCAAGGAAACACTTAGATCAAACACCTAAAACCTTAGATGTACACTTAATTACTCTAATCAATCTAGCCCATGTATTGATTAAATCTCTTGAAAGACTTTTCTCCCATGTGCGAGTCTTGTCTCCCAACGAGAATGGAAACAACCTTAGTTTGAATGCATCTTCAGAAACACCATTTATCTTTGTTGTTCCACGCAACTTATCAAAGTTATCTAGGTGGTCTAGTGGATCTTCCAGAGCAAGGCCTTGGTAATTATTTTTCTGTATCATGTTGATCAAGCTTGACTTGATTTCAAAGTTGTTGTTCTCCATTGCTGTGCTCTAATACCATCTCTATGCCCATGTATAGTGGGCTGATCATGAGTGCCAATAGCTCTTGCTTGGCGCTGTGGGTGTTGTGGTCTAAGGTTTGCAGCTCCTTGACCATCACCCTCTCCATCTTGAGGCTGATTCTGATGCTGATCCATCATTAACCCCAATCTATCTAAGTGAGCCTGTTGTTCTTCTTCTTTTCTCCTTTTTGTAACTCTCTATCTAAGGCACTGATGTTATCAACTCTTGGAACAAGGTTTGTTGGTCCTCCACTCCTCAAGTTCATGTACATGCCACTGAAAGAAAGATTAAGATAGATAATTAATACTAATAATAAGTAAATGAGATTTAGTCTTAAGCAATGACCAAATCTTAATGTCAAAATCAACTTAGAACTGGCAAAGGTGTCAAATTTGATAAGCAGTTTTTAAGTCCTATGTCAAATCAAAGTAGTATTTGAGATTGTCAATCCAATCCTAAATTGTTTTGAAGCAAAGAGATTACAAGCTAATGCTTAAGCTAAATGCAACCAGTTTAGTGAAGTGATAAGATTCAAGAACAAACTAAAATGCAATAAAGGAACAAGCTTTCTTTCAATAAGTAATAATAGGATCCATGGGAGTAGGTATTTGATTTCATGTTATCAAGATTCAATCTAAAGGTGGCAAGCAATCAATCAAAATGTAACCTTAAGTCTAAACAACCTAACTAAGCAAGTTCTTGGTCAAGATTAATGCTCATTTACTTTCCTTAATCAAACACAAATGTCATTGGTATAAATACCTCAAGCAATCATTAAGAATATGTTTAATAACTATCTAAGAATTTTTAGATACAAAAGTCATTGGCTAAGAAGTCTTAAAGCTAAGAAAAATTGGTTTAGGCATTTCAACATACACCTTGTGGGCAGGAAATGACTAATGATCTAGATTAGAGAGGCCAACAATAATCTAGCTTTAAGATCACTCAACTAGCAAGGAAACACTTAGATCTAACACCTAAAACCTTAGATCTATACTTAATCACTCTAATCAACCTAGCCCATGAATCCAAAATGGATCTATTCACTAATCTTCATGATTAAGCTTAATCATGTTAAGAAGATGAAGTAGACTCAAATAACTCAACGAAGAAAGATTAAATTACTAAAAGATTCAAACTTTCTCCCAAAAGAAGTTTATGTTTAGAGAAAATACAAGATAAGTTCTAAAATTAGATCTCAAATGTATTTATAAAAGTCTAAAAACAAGCGTAAAAGTTGGGTCTTTTCGTCTGTATCGACATGTTCCTAGCGACATGCTCTGGTCACTACAACACATAGAATTTTCAGGAGATTTTCTCGTAGCGACATGCTCTGGTCGCAACAGTGGTCGCTACAGACTCTCGGCTTTCTTCCTAGCGACATGCTCTGGTCGGTATGACTTTAGTCGCTATAGGGTTGATATGCCTCCAGTAGATAGATCATAAAACTTTCCGACGGAATCGGTACGACGGAATTAATAGCCAAAACTTTCCGCAAGAATACAAAAAGAACAGTTTTATAGAGCTCGAGAAATCGTTTTATAAAGCTCGGGAATCGTTTTATAAAACTCAAGAAATCGTTTTATAAAGCTCGAGAATCGTTTTATAAAAATCGAGGACCGTTTTATAAAACTCGAGAATCATTTTATAAAACTCGAGAATCGTTTTGTAAAACTCGAGAATCATTTTATAAAACTCGAGAAACCGTTTTATAAAACTCGAGAATCGTTTTATAAAACTCGAGAAACCGTTTTATAAAACTCGAGAAACCGTTGTATAAAACTCGAGAACCGTTTTATAAAACTCGAGAAATCGTTTTATAAAACTCGAGAAACCGTTTTATAAAACTCGAGAAATCATTTTATAAAACTCGAGAAACCGTTTTATAAAACTCGAGAATCGTTTTATAAAACTCGAGAATCGTTTTATAAAACTCGAGAAACCGTTTTATAAAACTCGAGAAACCGTTTTATAAAACTCGAGAATCGTTTTATAAAACTCGAGAAACCGTTTTATAAAACTCGAGAAACCGTTTTATAAAACTCGAGAACCGTTTTATAAAACTCGAGAAAAAGTTTTATAAAACTCGAGAATCGTTTTATAAAACTCGAAGATCGTTTTTATAAAACTCAAAAGTCGTTTTATGAAATCCGAGGATCGTTTTATAAAACTCGAGAATCGTTTTACAAAACCGCAAAAAACCGAAAAAAGCCGTAAGACGCGAACTAGTCGCAACTAGTTCGCCCATCGGCCAACTAAGAAACACTCTCTAGTTGTCACTCTTTAGTTCGCCGATGGGCGAACTAGATACTTCCCGGACACTCCGCGTCTCGATTTCCCGTATCTCCGATTCAAACTTACGTCTTTCGACACGATCGCATTCTAAATTACGGCTGAAACATCTCCCGTTTCATCTCGATCCGACTTACCGTTCGAGTTTTACGATAAAAACCGTAAAACTTCGTTTTCTCGGAAAGAACTCGAGGAAATCGTATAAAACGGCAACAGTTAAACAAAACACCGAACATTGCCTAAACTATACGATTTATTCGGGATTTCTCGTTAAAATCATAAAAACGCGCTTTTTAATAAAAAAAAACGTCGAGTAAGTCGTAAAAACGTGTTTTTAATAAAAAATCGAGTAAATCGTAAAACCTTGCGATTAACTCGAGTAAATTATTAAAAACGACGTCAGATCAGGAAACGATCCCGTAAAAGTCGGAAAACGGTTTTTATCGCAAAACAGCCCGAAAGGACCTAAAACGCGATGAAAATCCATCTCGCGATTTTAACGGAATCTAACCCGCGGATTTGACAACGTTTTTGACGGTTTACTCGCAGAAGGAAAATAAAAGTCAAGTTTAAAGATAAAAGGAAGGTTTGAAGAGAAATAGAAGATTTCCGCAGAAGAAAAGGAAGGATCGAGAAGGATGGAAAATTCCCGATTTAGTCAAATCTGGGCGAAATGGAAAGATCGGATAGCCAAGGCGAGGAGTATATAAAGAGGAGGTCTAGGGCAGAAGCAGACACGAAATTCAGAGCTCTCACCACCAAAACTAGCATTTAGGAATCTTTCCGTTTTTCTGTTAGCGAGCTGCGTCTCAATTAGGGTTTTCTAGTTCTTACGTTTTCGGCTACTCTCTTTGTACCAGTTTAACGCAGATTCGGAATAAGAACCTTCTTGCTTTCAATCTCGCTTATTTTCGTTTTAATTCTAAGTGTTTTCGTCATCTTAATCTTTGTTGTGCGGTTCTCGCAGATAGCCGGTTCCTCTTGAAACTTAGGGTTTTCCCGAAGTTTCCTTATTTACGATTTATTTGACAGTAGGGTGAAATCGACTCCCACAGTTTGGCGCTAGAAGGAGGGGGGGTCGGATCTATCTTACACCGTAGCCGCAACATGTCCAACGAAGAAACGATGACTGGTGACAACCAAACTCGCAACGAACGCGACAACGTTGAAACACCGTTACCA
>CAKOAT010241820.1:169471-221030 GCA_932364175.1 Eruca vesicaria subsp. sativa | reverse complement strand
GGGGGGGGGGGGGGGGGGAGTGGGTGAGTATACGAGTGTTCGTATACTCCCGAATTTTTTTACAAAATTTCTTTTAACTTTGTAATCGAAAATTTTTCGAAATTTTTAATCAAGAAAAAGTTAGAATATCTCCGCTACCATCGAAAAACGCAAATCCGGAAAATCGCTTCCGCAGTAACAATTACTCAATCATTTTTACAAAAATTCGCATATCAAAATATTTTCGGAAAGAACGGGCGAGACGTCGCCTAAATTCTCAAAGAAAAATATTTCCCCAAAGTCCGTCCGCGACTATAAAAACACGAACGCTCGGCGATTGGCCCCGTCGAGCACGCTAGCCGTCCTAAACAAACGCACTGACCTATCGGTCCGCATACATCCGACAAGGATAAAATAGCGCGCTATAAAAGAAATCCAAATTTTTGGTCAGAACTTCCGGGACAGTCTCCCGGTGAGATGCTCGATTCCAACCAGACGAATCGTATAAGCCGAGAACCTATTGCGGATTCTAAATCGGTATGGAATCAGGTTAAAATCGCAACCGGCAAAACGAAAGCCGATTAGTCATCGCACAGCCCCAATCCGAAAGTAAACCTAAGTCTTGCCCTAAACCCAGCACACTGGTCGCTAACGTCTCAAGGCATGAATCGAGATCCTAAAGGCATGTCTCTTCGCCCACATCTAAGCACTCGCGTAAATCGAAATCTCCCGAGTTAACGAATCGGACGATTTACACCAAAGAGTTAGGTACGAGATGACAACTCGTATTCTTTCCTCTACATCTAACATAAAAAATGAGTTTCATACTTAGAAAATATTTTCTTATTAAACATCCGAATACAAACCGCCCGGCGGTAGGGATTCAAAGCCACCAACGGCCAGTCCCGGAAAAACAACGACAAAATCGAAAAAATTAAGAACATCACACATCAAAGTCATCAAACGCAGGTTGATCGACTTTGACATCTACATCCGAAATCCCAGGACCGACTTCAACTGAATCCGGCGACACCACGACGGGATTCCATTGATCCCACATACGCGCCTTAAGGTCGAAAAACTCGGACTGCATATCTTTTTCCCGATTCAAATCTTCCCATCGCATTTCGGATTCCTTAGCAAATAAGTACCCTTCATTCTGAGTCAGGGATAACCCATGAATGACTCCGCGACATTCGCGATAATCACCATGCGCCCGTTGAACAGCTTCCGCATCCGAATAGCCGGTTGCAAATCGTTCGCGACGAACCTTCATCTCCTCGGCAACCTCCCGTTTGCCCGCACGACGAGCACGACGAATCTTTTGGTCAGAAAGCTCCTTCGCACGACGAGACCTGGTCACACACTCATCCCTCACGCGAGTAACCTCCCTCGCGACCATTTCTTCGGCCATGTCCGCTCGAAACTCGGCAAGGCGAGCCTCAGCAGTGCGGTTGTCCAGGGCATGGCTCATGATATGGAAACCCTACCAAAAGGAAAAATCAAGCCATGTCATAAAAGCTGCTCGAAAATGAAAACAATAAACGCACGTACCTCCTTTGCTATCTCAGACCCCCTAGTAAGCTCCGGAACTTGATCATGGTCAACGTCCTGAAAATGGGAGGTCGATGATCCGCCTGCCCTCGTCCAAAAGCCGTCTTCCGCCTGACTATCAAGAAAATCCTTGAGGATATTATCAGGAGAAGTCGCACGCTCAAACTCATCGTCTTCAATTACTGGATTCTTATCCCTTCGGAAGCGAGATTTTCTGCTCCCCATCGAGGGAACATGCGGAATGAACTCTCCGATAAATGGATCCTCCTCGTAAATCGGAGAATTCGCGAAACGTCGAGATCGGAAGAAGGCAACCGCCTGACGGACACGTTGCGGAAAAAAACTACACCAACCAACTTCACCACGTTTGAGAGAAGTAGTGATCTCCGGAAGATCCGCAGGATACGGAGGCAGAGGATTGGTCACTGCGGAAAAACAGGAAGCCATTTTAAAAAAAAAATAAATAAATATGAATACTCATAATAATAAAGGTTCGTGCGAATCCAAGGCATATACCTCTCCGACCCCACACGGTCGTAAAGAACGGAATGCCGCCCTCCTCGACCGACGCACCATCGATACGAACATAGAAGAAATTCTTCTTCCAAGAAATAGAAGGCGTTGAGCAGCCCGTAACAACTTCATCGCGAGGGTTTAGAGTGATCCTCCGCGATTGTCCTGTAGGTTTTAACAAACCCTCGAGATGATCGACGGTAAGGGTGATTCCCTGCTCGTAACTTAGCGTCAAAAGACCGACGAGTTGCTTTAAACTTGAAGGATTCAACTAACTAATCGACAGTCCTAGCCTGTGAAGGAAATGCACAATGACTTCCGGAATCGGAAACCACAGGTGGCATTGTTGCAAAAAAATGTTGTAACACGTGAAGAAACCGTCGGGCGCGTCCTCGTCGCTCTCCCCGGCAAGTGGGGAACGAAACTCTACAGCCTCTGGGACTCGGCAGAATTCACGCATGTAATCAACGCTGTTTAAAAGCGTCAAACTCGAACGTCCGGAAATCTGATCGACGTCCGACAAAACTGGAACCCAAGTTCCGGGCCTAGCGGACTTCGATTTGTCTCCAATCGCCCAAAAGGCCTCGATATCCGCCGGATCGGCCAACGGGGACAAATACTCTTCTTTCGGATCCAAGGCTGGAGGCTGCGAACTCGTTCCTTCAGAATTCTGAAAATTTGAACTAGTCGAGCAACGGGTTTTTCTTCCTGAAAACATGCTTGAAGATCTTCAGAGAAAGTGGAGAGAAAAAGTTCTTGAACAAGTTGTAAAAGATGGAGTAAAGAATTCAAAATTTTACTCCATATACTTATAGAGAAGAATTTTACTATTCACTTTTGTACTTTTGGCCATTAAAGTTCCGCCTAATTCCACCAAACTCGCCAAACTCGCCAAACAAGCTCAATCCACT
Source organism: Eruca vesicaria subsp. sativa (assembly GCA_932364175.1). NCBI lineage: Eukaryota > Viridiplantae > Streptophyta > Magnoliopsida > Brassicales > Brassicaceae > Eruca > Eruca vesicaria. The sequence goes on along the minus strand of CAKOAT010241820.1, from coordinate 218,073 downwards.
CGCAAGAATCTCACGATTCTTACGAGCTGGGGGGCTAACTGTTGGGGTCAAAATCGGTACGACGGAATTACTAGCCAAAACTTTCCGCAAGAATACAAAAAGAACAGTTTTATAGAGCTCGAGAAATCGTTTTATAAAGCTCGGGAATCGTTTTATAAAACTCAAGAAATCGTTTTATAAAACTCGAGAATCGTTTTATCAAACTCGAGGATCGTTTTATAAAACTCGAGAATCATTTTATAAAACTCGAGAATCGTTTTGTAAAACTCGAGAATCATTTTATAAAACTCGAGAAACTGTTTTATAAAACTCGAGAATCGTTTTATAAAACTCGAGAAACCGTTTTATAAAACTCGAGAAACCGTTTTATAAAACTCGAGAACCGTTTTATAAAACTCGAGAAATCGTTTTATAAAACTCGAGAAACCGTTTTATAAAACTCGAGAAATCATTTTATAAAACTCGAGAAACCGTTTTATAAAACTCGAGAAACCGTTTTATAAAACTCGAGAATCGTTTTATAAAACTCGAGAATCGTTTTATAAAACTCGAGAAACCGTTTTATAAAACTCGAGAAACCGTTTTATAAAACTCGAGAATCGTTTTATAAAACTCGAGAAACCGTTTTATAAAACTCGAGAAACCGTTTTATAAAACTCGAGAACCGTTTTATAAAACTCGAGAAAACGTTTTATAAAACTCGAGAATCGTTTTATAAAACTCGAAGATCGTTTTTATAAAACTCAAAAGTCGTTTTATGAAATCCGAGGATCGTTTTATAAAACTCGAGAATCGTTTTACAAAACCGCAAAAAACCGAAAAAAGCCGTAAGACGCGAACTAGTCGCAACTAGTTCGCCCATCGGCCAACTAAGCCGGACCCGGCTTAGTTCGCCGATGGGCGAACTAAGAAACACTCTCTAGTTCGCCCATCGGCGAACTAAGCCGGGCCCGGCTTAGTTCGCCGATGGGCGAACTAAGAGTCACTCTTTAGTTCGCCGATGGGCGAACTAAGAGTCACTCTTTAGTTCACCGATGGGCGAACTATGAAGCATTCTCTAGTTAGCCCATCGGCGAACTAAGCCGGGCCCGGCTTAGTTCGCCAATGGGCGAACTAAAACATGCTTGACTAGTTCGCCAATGGGCGAACTAGAGACTTCCCGGACACTCCGCGTCTCGATTTCCCGTATCTCCGATTCAAACTTACGTCTTTCGACACGATCGCATTCTAAATTACGGCTGAAACATCTCCTGTTTCATCTCGATCCGACTTACCGTTCGAGTTTTACGATAAAAACCGTAAAACTTCGTTTTCTCGGAAAGAACTCGAGGAAATCGTATAAAACGGCAACAGTGAAACAAAACACCGAACATTGCCTAAACTATACGATTTATTAGGGATTTCTCGTTAAAATCATAAAAACGCGCTTTTTAATAAAAAAACGTCGAGTAAGTCGTAAAAAATGTGTTTTTAATAAAAAATCGAGTAAATCGTAAAACCTTGCGATTAACTTGAGTAAATTATTAAAAACGACGTCAGATCAGGAAACGATCCCGTAAAAGTCGGAAAACGGTTTTTATCGCAAAACGACCTGAAAGGACCTAAAACGCGATGAAAACCCATCTCGCGATTTTAACGGAATCTAACCCGCGGATTTGACAACGTTTTTGTCGGTTTTCACGCAGAAGGAAAATAAAAGTCAAGTTTAAAGATAAAAGGAAGGTTTGAAGAGAAATAGAAGATTTCTGCAGAAGAAAAGGAAGGATCGAGAAGAATGGAAAATTCTCGATTTAGTCAAATCTGGGCGAAATGGAAAGATCGGATAGCCAAGGCGAGGAGTATATAAAGAGGAGGTCTAGGGCAGAAGCAGACACGAAATTCAGAGCTCTCACCACCAAAACTAGCATTTAGGAACTTTCCGTTTTCTGTTAGCGAGCTGCGTCTCAATTAGGGTTTTCTAGTTCTTACGTTTTCGGCTACTCTCTTTGTACCAGTTTAACGCAGATTTGGAATAAGAACCTTCTTGCTTTCAATCTCGCTTATTTTCATTTTAATTCTAAGTGTTTTCGTCATCTTAATCTTTGTTGTGCGGTTCTCGCAGATAGCCGGTTCCTCTGGAAACTTAGGGTTTTCCCGAAGTTTCCTTATTTACGATTTATTTGACAGTATGGTGAAATCGACTCCCACAATAATTAATACTAATAATAAGTAAATGAGATTTAGTCTTAAGCAATGACCAAATCTTAATGTCAAAATCAACTTAGAACTGGCAAAGGTGTCAAATTTGATAAGCAGTTTTTAAGTCCTATGTCAAATCAAAGTAGTATTTGAGATTGTCAATCCAATCCTAAGTTGTTTTGAAGCAAATAGATTACAAGCTAATGCTTAAGCTAAATGCAACCAGTTTAGTGAAGTGATAAGATTCAAGAACAAACTAAAATGCAATAAAGGAACAAGCTTTCTTTCAATAAGTAACAATAGGATCCATGGGAGTAGGTATTTGATTTCATGTGATCAAGATTCAATCTAAAGGTGGCAAGCAATCAATCAAAATGTAACCTTAAGTCTAAACAACCTAACTAAGCAAGTTCTTGGTCCAGATTAATGCTCATTTACTTTCCTTAATCAAACACAAATGTCACTGGTATAAATACCTCAAGCAATCATTAAGAATATGTTTAATAACTATCTAAGAATTTTTAGATACAAAAGTCATTGGCTAAGAAGTCTTAAAGCTAAGAAAAATTGGTTTAGGCATTTCAACATACACCTTGTGGGCCGGAAATGACTAATGATCTAGATTAGAGAGGCCAACAATAATCTAGCTTTAAGATCACTCAACTAGCAAAGAAACACTTAAATCTAACACCTAAAACCTTAGATCTATACTTAATCACTCTAATCAACCTAGCCCATGAATCCAAAATGGATCTATTCACTAATCTTCATGATTAAGCTTAATCATGTTAAGAAGATGAAGTAGACTCAAATAACTCAACGAAGAAAGATTAAATTACTAAAAGATTCAAACTTTCTCCCAAAAGAAGTTTATGTTTAGAGAAAATACAAGATAAGTTCTAAAATTAGATCTCCAATGTATTTATAAAAGTCTAAAAACAAGCGTAAAAGTTGGGTCTTTTCGTCTGTATCGACATGTTCCTAGCGACATGCTCTGGTCACTACAACACATAGAATTTTCAGGAGATTTTCTCGTAGCGACATGCTCTGGTTGCAACAGTGGTCGCTACAGACTCTCGGCTTTCTTCCTAGCGACATGCTCTGGTCGGTATGACTTTAGTCGCTATAAGGTTGATATGCCTCCAGTAGATAGATCATAACTTCTTCAGTACAGTTCCAAATGACTTGAAACCACTTCCATTTAAAATATAACTCAATTTACCATGTCTTTCCAAAAGATGGGCTTCAAAAGATATCTTCATAGTCTCCATCCATGTTCATTTTTCATCCTCTTTTGGATCACAATGCTTCCAAACACCTCTAATCACTTCATGACACACTCCAACACCTAATAAGGTCATATGAATGCAATATGGACCTAAAAATGGTTAATAAATAATCTAGAAAATCAAAATGTACAAAAATAAATGGCTAAAATCATGTAAAAATGCAAAATATCAGGGATTGGCAAGAACCTGTGATCACTCCTACTCCTACTCGATATCATTCTTTTAATTAAGTCACCTTTTATCCAACTTTTGTAGCGATTCCAAGGATTTCAAGCCTGCTTCATATACAACAGTTTTGCTATACAATCATTTTCTAAACAAGATATTTGTATGACATTTTTGTTTTGATTACCCAGGAACTACATGATAATACGAGAGTCGTTTATGATTTGTTAGACAAAAAAACTTAAGTCATTTGACTATAATTTCTCAATTTTCAATTTTAATTAAATATGATGATCTTGGACACACAAAAATAAAACAAAGTGATTAAATAAAACATGGGACATTTACCAAAATTAACCCAAAAATTCATTTGAAATAAAAATGCAAACCATTTATTCAATCAAATACAAAACTAATCAAAAGGGGTAGAGAAATAACTATTTATCCGTTATGACTAAACAAAAAACTAGAAAGTTATTTTACGTTTCTATCATTCGGAAGTTTACATTTAATAGAGAGAAGTCTACAAGGTGTAGATTTACTATGAAGTCACCTTTATAGACTTATGTTGAAGTCTATATCGTAATTTAATCTTACAATTTTATTTTAAAAATGTATAAAAATAATTTCTGTGAATTTGCTTGTAAATCATTAATATAAGAAACATTACGAGGTATATAAATAAAAATGTGGTATAACAAAAAAATTTAAAAGAATATATATATTGATTAGGTAACTATGTGTTGGACAATGTTTATGGTTTAGAAAAATATGTTCTAACTCTTTAGGGTGTGGATTCTTAAGGTTAGGTTTTAGATTGGGATTTTTTTTTTGTTTTACTGACATAAATTTTCAAATTAGTGTTGGATATTTTATGTTTTGTATATTTTGATATTTGATACAATAAATGAGACTCTTTTGGTTATCAATCAAATTTATAGGGTTTGAGTTTTGTGGTTTAGGGTTTGGTAGAGTTACAATAAAATCTATTTCACTCTATAAGTCTTTTTCAGTCTACTTTAATTTAAAAATCATTATTATAAAATTAAATTAAGTTTTTTATAAATTAAAATGTGAAATCATATAATATAAGTATTAAAAATAAAGAAATAAATTAAATAAATCATATATTAAAGGGATAATTTGAAAATACCTTATTTGTGAATTGAAATTTGAAAAATACACTTTGTTTTATATTTTCTGAAAACTACACTTTCCTATATGTAAAAAGACATTTTGCCCTCATTTTGATTTTTTAAAAAAATTAAATTTAAATCAAAATTATTTATGTGTATTTTTGGGTTCATGTGTATTTTTGTTTCTCGTGTTTTAAAGTTTATTAAATTCTAAATACAACTTAGTGAATCACAAATACTTAAATCATATAAGTTTTCTTTTGGTAAAACTAAATCATATAAGTTATAAACCAGAATATGCATCAGGTGCGTCATATACATTTTTTCAGTAATATGCCCTTGACGAAAACTATTATACTTTATACATATGATGGTACATGAAAGAAGAACTTTATGTTGTGTTCTTCACTAGATCTCATAAATTATACAATGGAAATACACAATACTTGTATGTTTGATGAGTTCAGGGACCAATATTCCTACGGAAAGCTGATTTGATAAATTTTGTATTCTTGGTTTTTGCAACGTAAAATTTGGATCTTATGTTGCACGGAGAAGGTAATATCTAAATTAAGGAGTATTAGAGAATATCTCTTTTCTGGATCGAGCACTTGAAAATGAAGAATGGCACACGCTATTTCCGTGTTCCTATACAGAGTATTTGGGAATGGTGAGGTCCGATCATTGTCCAGTTGCAGCTTTTCTGGAGGATAAGGTTCGTAAAAGAAAGAGAAAATTTTGATTTAGTAAGAGATGGATTGGACAGTAAAGTTTAATGGTATCAATTATCGCGGGATGGACAGAAGATAATACTGGTCAGGGGGTGGGCTAGTAACCAAAATTAGCAACTGCAGGAATGAGATTGCGAGGTGGAGGAAAAATAATCCACCCTATGGAAAGGAAAATATCCAAGATCTGCAACGGGCTTTGGAAGAAGTACAGATGGAAAACAATAGGACACAAGAGGACATCTTGGAAGTTTTTAGGAAATTACATGATGCATATAAGGATGAGGAGGAATATTGATATCAAAAGAGTCAGAATATGTGGTATTCTTCGGGAGACCTTAAAACTAAATTTTACCATGCGTTAAGAAAGTAAATACGAGTCCGAAACAGAATAGTGGAGCTCCATGATGAAGCGGGAAATTAGATAACAGAAGAAAGCATGGTGGAAAAGGTAGTAGTAGACTATTTTTAGGATCTGCTCACTACTACTTCCCCATCGGAGTTTGATAATTTCCTAGAGGAAATTCCATCAAATATTACAATACAAATGAATCAGAGGTTTCTGAGGCTGGCGACGGAGGAGGAGGTCAGACAAGCTCTATTTATGATGCATCCAGAGAAAGCACCATGACCTGATGGAATGACAACGTTATTCTTTCAGCATTCTTGGCATGTAATTAAGGAAGATTTGGTTGAGATGGTGAATAATTTTTTGGTATCGGGAGTTTTGGATGCTAGGTTAAATAAAGTCGTATTTGCATGATACCCAAGACACAGAGACCCACCATGATGACAGAACTTAGACCGATAAGTCTGTGTAATGTAGGATACAAGATCATATCCAAAGTTCTTTGTCAACGGCTGAAAAGTTGTTCACCGAGGCTAATTTCAGAAACTCAATCGGCTTTTGTACCAGGCAGACTTATTTCAGATAATATTTTTATTGCCCAGGAGATGTTTCATGGGTTGAGAATGAATAAATCTTGCCAGGGGAAGTTTATGGCAATAAAAACTGATAGGAGCAAAGCGTATGATAGGGTGGAGTGGGATTTTATTCAAGCTTTACTTCATAAAATTTGCTTTGACCCGCATCGGACAAAGCTTATGATGGAGTCTATATCATCTGTGCATTATCGAGTTTTGATTAATGGGCAACCTAAGGGGTGTATTATACCACAGAGGGGTTTAAGACAAGGAGAGCCACTGTCTCCTTACCTTTTTATTATGTGCACCGAGGCTTTAATCACAAACATCAAAAAAGCAAAGCATCAAAAACGACTAACAGGGCTGAAGGTGGTGAGAGCGTGTCCTGCTATATCCCATCTCTTCTTTGCGGATGATAGTCTTTTATTTTGTAAGGCACAACCGGAGGAATGTCAAATCATTCTTACCATCCTAAAGGAATATGAGGCGGTCTCAGGTCAACTAATAAACTTCCAGAAATCTTCAATTAAGTTTGGATATAAGATTGGAGAAGAAAATAGACAAAAGTTAAGGGATATCCTAGGAATTCAAAATATTGGAAGCATGGGATCCTATTTAGGATTGCCAGAGAGTTTAGGAGGGTCCAAAATACAAGTCTTTGGATTTGTACATGAAAGGTTGAATAAAAGAGTCAACGGATGGACTTTTAGGTTTTTCACGAAGGGAGGAAAAGAAGTGATCATCAAATCAGTGGTTACGGCTTTACCTAATCATGTGATGTTCGTTTATAGGTTACCGAAGGCATCTATAAAGAAATTAACAAGTGCGGTGGCACAATTTTGGTGGAGCCCTGGAGGAAGCACAAGGGGTATGCATTGGAAGTCATGGGATAAATTATGTCTGGACAAGGAAGATGGAGGTTTGGGTTTTAAAGACCTCGAAGATTTTAATATGGAAATGTTGGGTAAACAACTATGGCGTCTGATTGAGAAACCAAATACTTTGTTTTCTCAAGTTTTCAAAGGTCAGTACTACATGAATGCATCACCCCTGTCACTGATCAGATCATATTCTCCATCCTATGGATGGAGAAGTATGATGTCTGCTAAATCTCTGGTTAGCAGAGGACTTATTAAACGGATAAGATTAGGATCTTCTGTCTCTGTATGGAATGATCCATGGCTCCCAACCACTCGCCCGAGACTAGCAAACAAAAATCACCACAACTTATTTCCGGAACTCACGGTGGATTCTCTCATCAATGCGGCTACGCGAAGCTGGAATATGACGGCTATCCGGGCTCTTGTTGATCCTCAGGATGCAAAATTAATAGAAAGTATACCGCTTAGTAGTTCTCGACTGGAAGATACAGACGGATGGCACTTTACCAAGAATGGTATATACACAGCTAAGTCAGGTTATCAGGTTGAGCGGGTGTATCTAGATAAAGAACGACCAATTGAGGTCCAAGGACCCACGGTTGATGATCTGAAAGTGTTTTGTTGGAAAGTACGGTGCCCACCAAAGATGAAACATTTTCTATTGCAGTTACTTTTGGGTTATATTGCGGACATGAATATTTGGTGATATCTATTGTGACAGATGTGGCGCCGCAGAAGAGACAGTAAACCATGTGTTTTTTGAATGTCCTCCGGCGCGTCAAGTTTGGGCATTGTCAAAGATACCATCCCACCCGGATGTTTTCCCAACATCTTCTCTGTTTACGAATATGGACCATTTATTTTGGCGAGTTATGCCAAAGATGGACGATCATTATTACGCATGGATATTATGGTACATTTGGAAAGCGCACAATAGTAAGATCTTTAGTAATCTGGATATCGATCCGAAAGACACGCTTACAGTGGTGGAGACAGAATCAACTCTTTGGAAGGAGGCGCAAGTGAAAGCAGCTCCGACGGAAGTACATCAAGTGGTTCCCACGACATTACCGATCATACTAGAACGCTGGTATTTTGTGGATGGTTCTTGGAAAGACAAGGATGTTTTTGCAGGTCAAGGATGGTATAGCACCCTTGAGGGTTTTGTGGGTTTAATGGGAGCAAGGAATGTTCGAGCCAGTCTTTCACCTCTTCACTCGGAGGTGGAGGCACTTATTTGGGCAATGGAGAGTATGAGGAATTTACGTCAATATCATGTTACGTTTGCAACAGATTCTTCTCAATTGGTGAAAATGGTTTCGGAACTAGAAGAATGACCAGATTTTGCGAATTATTTACACGATATCAAGACACTTCAAGGAGTTTCACTAGCTCGAATTTAATCTATGTACCAAGAATACTGAACACACGGGTGGATGGTCTAGCACGTAGTGCCAGGAGTCATTCATCTTTCGTTGTTCACATGGATACTGAGCTACCAGTATGGTTCGCAGAATCAATATGAATCTGTATGTCGATGTCAAAAAAAAAAAAAAGAGAATAGCTCTTTTCTTTTATTCCTTAATCATTTAGTACTTCTGTTCTTTCCTTCGTCTTCTTAGTTTTTCTTTTCTTAAATGTAAAAACGAGATGGAATAGAATGCAGCTTGACATGTTTTTCTTACTCCATGTATAGCTGAATAGAAGTTTCGTTACAAGTTTCAACTTGAAACTTTCTTAGTCGTTTTTTTTTTACCCCTAGGCATTATCACATCAATAGATATGGGTCCCATGTTTTTCATGAATAAAACAGAGCTCATTCGTGTTCTATAAACTGAGCAGTTTAACATTCGTTTTCCTAGTGTTGAACTGAACGTTGAATAAGATGCTTTAAATGTAGATGGAATAGCTGAACAATTAGCTATAATGGCAGGCTGGCCGCCAGTGTGAAATCGGATTTCAATGAAAGTTACCTCACGTGACATAAAGTTCAGAGACTCCACATAACTACGCTGGTTATATACACAGACTTTGTTTAGTTAACAAACCAAAAGCTGAGCGATGGTATATCATTGCTAGTTTCTCTGGACGGGAGAATCGTCTTGTACATGACACGATTACAAAAGCATATTACAAATTTTACAACAGCTTTCAATTATTTGATTGGATAATTTTAGTCATTTCATATATACAAAAGAGTAATTTTCAAAAAATTAAATAGTAGTGTAGTTTTCAAATTTGAATCTTATATAAATTTATTTTCCCAAATTTTACCTATATTAAAATTATTAAAACAATAAAAAATAAGCAACAATAATAAAATAATTATATTATATTTTCAAAAACTCTACTAAGTAAACTTACAATAAAATCTACTTCAAAATTTTAATTTAGTAGACTTCAAAGTAAGTCTACATTGTCAAATTTTTTAACCTAGTAACAATTTTTGTCCCTATATAAACTTATATAAATGAAATTTACACATTTTTCTAAAATGACTACATAAGTTTCTAAAAGTACTCTACCTTCTCTCTGAAACTTTTTCCCTTCTCTTTAAAACTCTCATTTCTCTCCAAATTTTTTGAATGTGAAGATACAATTTTCTTTAATTTGTTAATCTATTTATCATCTTTCACTCTAAAAATATAAGTCTTATATCTATAGGTTTTAAATATGTATTTTTATTTTATATTCAAATAAAGTTATGAATACAAACTTTGTACATTTATTTTGCTAATATTTTATCTCATAAATTCTACTTTTGAAGGTTTTTTCAGATTCAAAACTATTTTCACATTTTCACACGTACATAGTTTTCAGATCTGAAAACTATCTGATATAGTAGACTTCAGATCTGAAAATTATCTAATGAAGTGTAAAAAAAAAGTCTACAAAAATAGGGGTGACTTTTTTTTTGTATAATGTTTTTTTTCTCATAATTAAATCTTTATTTTGCTGATAATTTCTTCCATGGTTTTTATCTACTCCTTCCAAATGATAGATTTACATTTTCAAATGTATAGATTTTTCAGATGTGAAAATTATTGCATATAGTAGATTTCTATTGAAGTCTACTAGCTTTTGTTTTTAAGCAGACTTTATTAGAAGTCTACAAAGTTATGACTTTAATTTTTGTCTTATGTTTTTCATAGTTTTATCTTAATTTTGCATAGTTTTATCTTAATTTTGCATAGTTTTTATTTTCCCGGTTAAACATTAAAATAAAAATAGAATAATTATTTTTATTAAATTAATACTGAATATAAAAAAAATAAAGGACTCCTAATACAAATAAAACATTAAAAAACCCTAGTTCTGAAAATCAAAAAAAAAAAAAAAAATCTATGCCTCTCTTTCACGCAGGGAAATTAACTCCATATGTCCCATATTCTCCTAAACTCATTTTTACTATCCTCTCTCTATTCTCCCTACCCTTTTATCCTTGTACTTCCCCAAGTAACCTTTCATTTATTTCTTAAATTAATTAATTCAACCATAATTCATATACCTATATGACCCACAAAACAATCTTAACTAATAGGATTTCATTTGGCCCACATCTCTTCTTCTTCCACGTACTCTCTCTTCCTCCTCAACCTCCATTGTTGAATTTGAAGCTTTCAAAAGTAAGTAACTCGTGCTTGTTTTCGATGTTTTTTTTTTGAAATAACATTTAATGTCATGTATATTCTGGGCAGTGTATAAAATGTACAATTAGATGATAATTTAAGAGATTAAAAAACGAAGTTAAAAACTGTGTTTAGGGATTTCAGGTTTATTTTATGTCCATTTTGATGAGTTTTTTGCTGAAATGTTATTAAAAACGTGTATATCTCGGCTATTGTTAAAGAAAAGAAGATTCAGTGAAAATTATGAGAGATTATAAGATTTTGAAAACTGGTTTATAGATTTTGGGTATATTTTATGTCTGTTTTGATGATTTTATGTGTGTAATTTCATTTAAGATGAATTATACATCATGGGTAATGTAAAATCTTAACAATATCGTCATAAAAGCGGATTAGTTAGTGCAAGGACAAATTCTGGTATTACTGAGATAACTGGTTTTACTAAGGCAAAATAGTTTTATTGGAATTACTAGAATTACTATATTTAGAATTCCGACTGGTATTATTAATATTACTATGTATAGTACTGGAATAAATTAGTATTAGTAAGAGAATATTGTACGGTGTGAGAATTAATTCTAAGCATCTTAATAATGATAATTCTAATGATATTCTATTTTATTTCAAGAAAATGCAAAATCCGCACTGCAAAATCATTTGTTTTGATTATGAGAGATATTATATGAAAGATGTGGCTGAAATAAAATGGATCTCGGGAGATGGTGAAGGAGAAGATGAAATTTACACGATTCTGTTGAGGAAATCAATGGAAGAGATCACTTACTCTGGTTTGGTTGAGCGTATTTGCAGAAACTGATCTCTATGTCGGTATATCTGTTAAAGAGACTATAGAGGCTTGTGATGAAGATGACAATGGTAGTGAGCTCACTTTTCACGAAGACATTGAGATGATGATGGTGTCAAAAGTGGTTATAGGTCAAGAATTTATAACCAAGGAGACAGAAAAAGTTCTCATTCAAACGGCATCATATCAGATTTTTTTTTTTTTGAATTTGATATAATTAAATCAGATACTAAGAGATTTGTTGTTTTTACTAGTATTCTCATTTGTAATTTGGACAACTAAATTTTACTGGTTTTATTATGTGCATTTTGGACTACAACGGATTACTGGAATTATTATGTGCAACTTAGACTACTAGGTATTACTGGTATTATTATGTACAATTCGAAACCAATATATATCACTAGGTAAATTGTTTATCATCACATTTCTCTATGATTATTTTCAATTCTTAGGCTACATATATAATATATATAGATTAAGCTATTTTTGATGATTATTTTCAATAGCTTAAAAAACCTTAACGGTTTTTCAAAAAACTTCCTTAACTTTCGTTGTTAGTATGTGAATGGTTAGAATATAGTAAGGAAAATTTAACAAAATACCTATTTCTGGTAAACTCTTTATGTAAATGTCTTCGATAACGATAATAATAGGGTAAAATCATTATTTTTACTACCAAACCTTCTTTTTGAGATGGTTTTACTAGATATACGTAAAAATTGCCAAAATATTATTATGTGTATGGTAGTATTACTACTACCTTGAAAGTTACTATAGGCATTACTAAGTGTTAAATATAATATTAAATCTTTTTATGACGGCTACACATTTTATTTGTGAAATGCATTTTTAATGTTTTAATAATATATATATATTCTGCACGTTTTACATGTGTTTACTAGTTTTTGGTATAGATTTTTTAGTGTTTACTGATAAATAAAATGTGTTTGCAGAAGAAAAAAGACATTGAAACTGGGGGGTTTTGCAAAACTAACCTAAGAATTGTAGTCAAACCTAACCAAACCTTTTTTTTGTACATACTATTCACTCTTGAAAAAACTAAACCCTCCTCATGTTTCTAAAATATTTACAAAATTGCCATTATTATTAAATATTTTATAAATTTCGAAAATGAGCAAAAACCTATTACACTCTAAACATTTCTCCTTATTTATCACAATGCCATTGTCATCAATATTAGCAACCACCAAAAACCACCATTGATGAGGTCTTTAAGCTCAAGATATGAATTTTCAACCACTTATTTCACTTTCTAAACAATACTTCATTTCCTCTCTATTTTCAACTAAAAAAATCCTCATAACACTCATTTTCATAAACAGAAACTTCATAGTTTCGATTTTATTCACAAGTGAATCGTAAAAGGTGCCTCTTGTGCTCATATTTGGATTCTGGACGGTGGAAAAGCTTGGAAACAAGCTTTAAACCGGAAAAAGGTAACTATTTACATGCTTTTCGTCATATCTCTAATCTGTATCGCAAAAGTAGACTGTATTATATGTCTACACTTATGTGTAGACTTATGATGCAGTCTACTTGTCAATGCACAGGTTACTTTTGCAATTGACCAAAATAATTTTTTTTGTAATGTAAACCTACAAGTACGTCAACGTCTTTACCTTTGAAACCAAAAACAAAAAAAATGGTAGACTTACTAAGAAATCTACATAAAAGAGGTTAGTTTTGCATTTGACCAAACTTTTGGCTTACCATAGTAGACTTTCTTGGACGTCTACACTTTGTAGACTGCAATAGAAGTCTACTGAAGGTCAGTTTTGCATTTGACCAAAACTTTGACTTCGTTAAATAGGTTTCTTTTGTTTTTGACTAAAATGTTTAGAAACTGACCAAAACTTACTTTACGTGTAGACTTCATTTGCAGTCTACAAATCTTAGGAAAAAAAGTAGACTGCATATGAAGTCTACTATTTTTAGTTGGTCAATTGCAATACTAACCTGTCGGGTTATAGTGTAGACTTTTACTGCAGTCAACATGTATGTAGACATTTAGTTTTCTACTCTAGTAGAAAGTCAAATTTGGTAAATTGCAAAACTAAACTCTTTCAAACAAATTTAAAAATGTAGACTGCATAGTAAGTCTACTTCTAAAAGTCAAACACTTAACGAATTCTGGTCAATTGCAAAACTAACATTTTTAAAAATGTAGACTAAAAAGAAGTCTACTTGTATAAAATCACATCTTTTTTCAAATACAGAAAGTAACCCGTGAATTTGGCAATTGCAAAAACCAACCTAAAAGTAGACCTATAAGAAAGTCTACAAAATGTAAACTGAAAAATGTCTACATTTATTTAGACTGAATATACAGTCTACATAGAAAAATCTATTAAAAAGTGGATTTGTGTATTATTCATTAAGTTTTTTCAAATTTTTTTGTATGAAAGTGTGTGTTAGTTAATCATAAGGGTCTTCAATGATTTTCTTTCGATAATCTGTTATAATCATGAAGTTAACACATTTTTGGTTTGTCTATGTTGTTAGCTTAAAATTTGTAGACGTACTTGTAAGTCTACGTTAAAGTTTTTGGTTTGACTATATTGTTGGCTAATAATTGTAGACGTACTTGTAAGTCTATTTTATAATTTTATCGAACATGAAATTTTTGTTTGCTAGTTATGTAAACCGTATTTTTTTTTTGCAGGAGGTGGCTCAATTACTCGTTGTATACAGAGAATGGGTGGTGAAAAACTCTAGATGTGTTAGTGTTATGTGTCGAACTTATGAGTTGTCTTATTGCTATGGATGTTCTATTATGTATTAGTGTCTCATTGCTTTGAGTTGTCTTCTATTGGATTTGTAGGTCTTTAGTCTGTGTTGAACTTATAAACTATATTGTTGCTTTCGATTTTGTCTAATGTGATAGACTTATGTTATATTTTTCTCTGTCAAGTAGACTTCTTTGTAAGTCTACAAGAAAGAAGACTAATAAGTAACAAGAATTGTCTGTCAAGTAGACTTCTGTACTTGACTCTATACTTGACAAGAAACAGTGGGATAAGCAATAAAAAACTTTCATAAGAGCATGATTATCCCACAACCCCATTTTGGGTCTCTTAATAATTTTTAAGTATTAAAAGTGACTTAAAAGACATACTTAAGAGACATCACTTTTTTATGGCTCCAATAGTAGTCTCTTATTGTAGGATTCTTAAAAAAATGATTACACTAGTTTACACAAGTAAGTCTGTAATTGCACTTCCAATGCTCAACTCATTCACTCTTTTATCACCTGAGAGGAAGGAAACACGTGATGAGAACAATAAAAAGATAGGAAAAAAGTGATGAGAACAAAAACAAGGACATGAAACAAGTAATGAGAACAATAACACCAACAAGAAACACAAACACAAGCATTTTGATTAGACGTGAAACACAAAAAACAGAAACAGAGAAACCATAACACAACAAGAAACATAAACAAAGTACTAATTAAACTTGAACTTAAACAACATAAAAAAACAGAGAGCTCACTGAGCTAGTGCTAATGGCGGACATGCTATAAACCGTGTGCTAATTGTACACGTATTTACTTGTATGCTCTTTACAATATTAGCAATAATTCAAACTCATTGAGCTAGTGCTAATGGTGGACATAATAGTGCTGATGCTCATTGAAAAAATAGTACTTGAAACATACTAGTGTCAAATGGCATTCAGTGTAATAATCATTAATAAGAAAAAGAAGAAAAAGTAGACATATAAGTCTGTTCTTCCTGCACGATCCTACTTGTCATCTGGGGATAGAGTCAATGATTTCTTATCCCGGAGTTGCACAAAAAAACATCACAGTAAGAAACTGGAACTAGTCAGGAAACTTCCTCGTGACATTTGTCACAAGACAAGATGATCATATGGCTAATAACACACATGGCAACAATTGCATACAACGAAATTCAGGATTGAAATTTGAAGACACTATATTCAAGATTAACCACGTACACCATCAACATGCACAAAGCTACTAGAGCATAGCTTTTTTTTTTTGTCATCTGGTGTTTTATTAAAGGTCTAAATCCAAAAGGACAAAGTCCAAAACTAGCATCATACAAAGCATAAAAACCCAAAATAAAAAAGACATTAAACTTAACTAGGCCTTAAGCCCACACAGGAGACAAAGAGGGAGATACCAGCCCAAACCACCACGTGAACATTCATCACCGTCACGACCGGAAGGCACGAGGTTCCTCTGGAGAGAGCATGCTCGCCGGATTTCCGCCATCAGCGAAGCCAAACTGGAGACGAAGGAGTGAATCCGAAGCTCCGATCTTCCAACAAGTAAAAACAGATATTTTTGATGACAAGAGTGAACTACTCCCGAAAAACTAAGAAACGAAGAAATCAAAACACACTACATCTTACAGACTACTGAAGGCTCCTCAACACTTAAGAAATACACACTTAACACAACTGAGACAAAGAAGAAACATAAAAAAACCATAGAAACCAGATCTTAAAAGAACCACACTGAGACAATTCACAAACAAGAAAGCACAGCTCCGACCCTATGGAAGCCGCCGGAGCTGCAGATATGAAAATTTGAAAGTTCTTGGTAAGAGAGAAGGGAAAGCGTATTTGGATAAGAAGAGAGAGGTTTTTTATTGATAGGGGGTTTGCAGCTTGTTTTTTTTTGTCGCACCTTTTTTTTTAGTAAGAAAGAGTATTTATATGTCAAGTCACTTTTCTGGTTAAGTTAAACACCAATTAATGTAGACTGAAATAGACGTCTACATATAAGTAGATTTTACTGTAAGTTTACTATACCCTAAATATTGGCGCCAATATGGAAAAATAGGCACCAAAATTAATTTTCACTTCCTGCTTAGTTAATTTTAATTTTAAAATAATTTATTTTGGTAAACACAAATTAACGTAGACTGAAATAGACGTCTACATATAAGTAGACTTAACTGTAAGTCTACTATACCCTAAACCAGAAATCTCAAACCCTAAAACCAAAATCTCAAACCCTAAACGTTTGATTGGTTATAAAAAAATCTTAGTCATTGTACCAAATATCATATATAGAAAATATAAACTACTCAACATTAAATATGCAATTTTGAATCATTAAAACAAAATAATTCTGAATCTAGAATCTAACCCTAAGAATCTAACTCTAAAAGACATAACATGTTAGAACCTTTGGTTGCTAAACCATTAACATTGTCTACCACATAGTTCCCAAATCAATATACATTCTTTTAAATTGTTCAACTATATGAAAATTTAATTATATACCTCATACTAACCTTTAAATTGATGATTTACTAAAAAATTTACCAAAACCATTTTTTCTACTTTTTTAAAATTAAATTATTTGATTAAATTAAGATGTAGACTAAAAATAAGTCTACACAGTAGATGTTAATGTAAGTCTACCTAGTTGTAGACTTATTTCTTAAAGTGTAGACCTCCGAATGACATAATCGTAAAATATATTTCGCGTTTTTTGTTTGTTCATAAGGGTTAAATAGTAGTTTGAACACCCATTTAGGCTGGGTTTGCAATTGATTGAATATGGGGTACACCTTTAGGGTTAAAATGAATATTTGGGTTGGTTTTGGCAATTCCCCCTTGAAACTTTAATCCTACATTTTATAATTTTTTTTAAAAATTATAGTAATTAAAATAAAATATTATTTTATAGTAACTAAAAATAAAAATATTATTTTAAATAAATATTTAAAATTGAAATTTGTTTTTCAAAACTTTGTAATTTCTTCAAAAACCCTTAAAATTTATACATTTTTTTTTAAAGTTTTACTCATATCTCAATTTTTTATTAGATGTAACATACATTAGTTGTATTTATATGCCTATATATGTGTTTATTTATCAAACTAGACATAAAAACTATACATTAGTTGTAATACCTAATAGAATCAGTAGTACAAATTTAGCTTCTTAGGCATAGTAATTACTTGTTTTACTAGTGGTGTAAACCTGTTACAACACAATCATAAAATCCAAAATAATAAACTTCCAAAGTTTCATATCAACAAAACATAGGCCAGTCTAATTCAGTTCCACAGCACTTGAAGTAAATTATATGTGCTCCAGTCTACACCACAAGAAGAAAGGTCAATATTAGCATGAAACCAAAACAAACGAAGAAAGAGCAGCGGCTTGAAAGGGATTGTGAGGTTTACTTACAGGGACAGTGATATCAACTTTGTTCTTCCCAATAATTCTCCGTTCACCTACAGCAACAACTTCACTTCCTTGAGGTTTTGATTGAGCTGTAGATGGAAGTAAGATACCTCCCATAGTTTTTTCCTCTCCCTTCTTGATCTTCACCAAAACTCTATCTCCTAATGGTTTAATTGAAGTGTACTGTAAATTACACAATCATAAACTTATAAATCATAACTAAAGGAGAAGCAAAGTATCCAAATATCTTTACAAGCGAAGCTTGTAAATACAACCTAAAGCTAAGTTTTATTTTTCATGTACCAAACTATAGAAAAAGCAAATCCAAACATTCAGATAAGTTTTTCCACAGGTTCAATCAAATGAGCAAGTAGTATGTACCTTAGGAGCAACGACATAAGCAGCTCTGACAACCAAAGAACGAAACTGGCTCTATTTGAAGGGTGCTTGGTTTCAAAGTTCCAAACTTGGCACTCGAAACTCTGAGCAAGGCTAAGCCCCTGGCTGACACAGTAAATGGTGATGTTGTAAGTTGTGTCACCGCCGTATTTGACAAGCAAAACTTACAATTGTTAGATTCGACCCATATTTGACTAATTTTCTGCAAAACCAAGTCACTATTGAGAGAATCCACTGGTTTCTCCACCCAAAAATAAGACTTTTTATGTTTAATTCTCGCTGTGAACTGAAAGTGAAGGCAGAGGGTAGGCAAGTAAATATAATAGATTCATACCATGAGGATCAGAGAAAGGATTGTGACTTAAAGGAGTGATGTCGACGTCATCTTCTGGACTCATTAACGTTTCCAGTGCTTGACCATTGTTGCCGTTGTTACTGCTCGTATAACTGATAATCAGGATTCGGCGGCTCTCCACATCGTGGCAGTTCCTCTGTTTCCATTCATTACTCTCTCTCAACTCTAGTGTTACAGAAGGGTTTTTCGTCTAAATCGCAAAGAAAGACAATAAGAGAATTAAGACACGAGAAATTAGAGGAGAAATTGATGTATTTCCTGTTGATTTAGATAGAGGATGAAAAAAGCACGATTCTGAAAGACTCTGGTTTTAGTTTCTTAAGAGGGAGAAGAGTCAAGAGACGGAGACGATGAAATTTCAAATTTGGGAAGTTGGGTTGAGAAACGACGTCGTTTAGGTGTTGGTGGGTCAGAGTTTTAGGTTAGACCTTGTAAATATTTTGTTCTTATAAGGGGCTATTAGTCTTTAACCACATTTTCCTTTAAAAAGAAAATATAATATAATAAAAAGATATACAAGAATTCGATAGGGATATGGGCATATTGAGTTATTCTCCTGGACTAAAATCTTATAGGGACCACATGACCAAAAATTAATCTCCCACCACCTAAATCAATCTACATGGACCAAGGGATGAATAAATTACCATTTTGCCATTAATGATGGGTCAATCTAAACCATTTGATAAAATTATTTATGTTTTAATGAAAACCGTTGGATCATGAGACAAAAGAAAGGAATGAAATATTACAAGAAAGTCATTAACGAAATTTAATCTGAACCATCAGATCTTTTATCATATTTAATTTTGGCCATCGATTTCAATCTTCTCTCCTCCTCTCTCTTTCTCTTTCCTTAATCTCACCACATGATTAATTCACAGCCACACAATCTTGTTTTTTTATTCTATATTCGAGTGTGTACAACTAATATAACTAGTATATAGATATTATAATATATGCATAATATGTAGTTACTATAATTAACACAACTACTAAATCATATTATACATATGAAATAAACAGGTAAATATCCTAATTGGTATATGATGAGAAAGTTTCATCTATTTTATATGAAGTCTTTTTATTTTTCTAAAATTATTACATTACACTCTTAATTTTTACATTATATATTTTATACTTTTAAGGGTTATTAACTATGTTAGCTATATTATTATGATAAACAAATATTAAATTTTTTTTACAAAGTTATGATGTGAAAAATTGGTAAAAACCATAAAATTAGACATATAAACAATTGATATAAAATTTTATATTAGATATTAGACGAGTATTACTTGTATAACTGGTACAACTAGAAAATTTCAGTAGTTGATAAAATCAATTTGGTATTTCATATGAGAAAAATAATCAAATATCTCAATTGGTATGTACTAAAAAAGTTTCTCTTAGTTTATTTGAAGTTTCGAAAAAATTGAAAATTATTACACAAATTCATAAGTTGACATGATCTACCTTATACTTTTATGGTTTGTTAACTTGTTGATCCACATAATTTTTGAAAAACATAATATTAAATGTAGTTTTACAGAATTGATGATTTCATTGTAACCGGGCAATGACATGTAAACATAAATAAGTGGTACAACTAAGGTAATTGTATTTATTATGTGGTACAACTAATATTTTTCGATTTCACTACCAAAGTACAATTATGCACAAATTGGTACAACTAAAAAACTGGTACAACTATGTACAGTCGGTACAACTAGAAAACCGGTACAACTACTTGTTACTTTATTAGTATTGTTTAAAATGTCATCACGTTTTAAATATGTATCATGATTTAATCATTGTGGTTGAACATTAATATCAAGACATAAATTATGAAATTGATGATTTCATTGTAATCGGGCAAAATCATGTAGACATAAATTAGTTATACAACTGAGGTAAATGTATTTATTATGTGGTACAACTAATATTTTTTTATTACACTAACAAAGTACAACTATGCACAAAGTAGTACAACTCAAAAACTAGTATAACTGTGTATAAATGTTTGAACCGAGTTCGGTCGTGTATCAGTAAAGAGAGTGACTGAACTCGTCGGTGGGTTATTACGAAGGTGAGAACGAGTAAACGTGAAGAGGATGGGTTTTATTTATAGTCGGAAAGAGTACAAAGAGTAACTACGGTGGTCGGAGAGCTTAACCGGAGATGTACAGACTAATCGGGAAACAACAAAGAGATAAGAAGAAAACCATAGTGTAAGTTTCCGCCTATCAGTCTATTTTTGGATCCCCTTCTCGTCATGTCTCTTTCCCCCTTTATAGCAGATCCTCTTTCTCTCCTTTTGACCTAGAGCGATGCGCGTTCGCAGGCTTTTCGCTATGGGCCTTTGCTCGGCCCGTGAAAGAGGGGCTTATTAGTCGCCTTTCCCTCAGTCATCGGTCGTCCCGATGATGGGTCGGCTCCTACTCGGCTAAAGTAGTCTCACTCTGAGCCGACTTGTTAGTCGCTAGCCGGGCCGCCAAGCTGTTTCGTAATGGGCCGAATATGCTCTTTCATGGGCCTTGATGGAGGGGTGCAATCCACCTCCTACAGTAAGTCCCCCAGTCCACTAGTAATTTAGTGCAGCGAAGCAGAGTGGATTTTGCCTGTTAGGCCTGTGAAGTAGCATGTTCGGGATGCAGAAGGAAGCTTGTCGGTGCGCTTTACTCCGTAGAAGTTCTACGAGGAGGATTGCGTCGCTCATTCGGTTATCGGATTACTCGATCTATCGAGTGATTTTCTTGGTGAAAGGATTGCAAGAGGGAGAGCTGTGTTGCTTACTCGGCGATCAATTTGTTCGACGTGACGAGTGACTTACTCGGTGAAGAGAGCGAGGAGAAGAATCGAGTTGCTTACTCGGTGATCGGATTGTTCGACATGCTGAGTGATTTTCTCGGTGAAAGAAGTGTGAGGAGAAGAGTCGAGTTGCTTACTCTGCGATCGGATTGTTCGACGTGCCGAGTGAATTACTCGGTGAAGAGAGTGTGAGGAGAAGAATCGAGTTGCTTACTCGGTGATCAGATCATTCGACGTGCCGAGTTACTTACTCGGTGAAGAGAGTGTGAGGATAAGGGTTGCGTCTTGGTAGTCATCGTGGGACGCCACTAGGGGAAATTCAAACGGTCGCCAAGAAATGGGCCTTTTCTCGTAGGACTCGGCCCATTTAAGGCGGAAGTCGAAGGGTCGCGAGAAAAAGGCTCAACTAGGTCTTTGTAGACCTAATAATGGTGGCTCTGGGAATCGCGCCCCTCCTTCCTCTATATATATGCTCCTCACTTTTCTTCTCTTCATTCTTCTCCACAACATCATGTATCTCTTCTCTCCCCTCTCTCTACTTTCTCTCTCTAGCTTGTTGTAAGATATATACGTACCGTTGGTAGTGATGTGTCCCCGAAAGATATTAACGCGGGCAGAGAAAGGGATTGCTGTTGCATTGGATTCTGCTCGGGATGAGACGACTGGTGAAACGCTGGATGATTTTAATCTGGAACATCGGGACACACTGAGGGATTCAGCAGATCTCAGCTTGGCATAGAGACTCTTGATTGTTGACTCGGAGAGACATTTTAGAGGGGAGGATGATGGTAATGCGGCCGTCGAGTTACTCGGGCAACAGCGGCCTAACCCAGCGCGTCCTAAGCCAGCCGTTAGGGCTCGAACGGAGACGACTCTTCCCCCAGCGCCTACTCGTTACTCGGGAGGCGACGTTTTTGAACGGGGTCCCGTGGTTCCTCGGAGGTTGTTTTGCCGTGCCGACGTTCAGTCAGTTAAGAATATATGGTCAACATGGTCGACTCCTGACAGCGTGGAGCGTTTACTCAGGCGTCTCAACGCGGTTGGTGTGACGTATCTGATACCGACTGATGATCAACGCCCTTGGTCTCCGCTAATCGGATATTAGTGCGTCTACGAGTCGTACTTCCAGTAGGACACCAAGCTCTGGTTCCCGATACCACGGCTGATAACGTCGTATGCCTCTCGTCGTGATTTGGCTATAAGCCAGTTTGAAAATGGTGCCTCTCGTTTAGCCGTCGTGCTAATGGTGATGGCTGCTGAGATCGGTATATCCCTGTGTCCTTGGGCATTCGAAGAGTTGACTTTGATAAAGCCCCTGAAGAACGACCTCTACTCGGTGAAAATGAGGCCGAGTTACAAAATCATAACGGGTCATCCGTCGAAGACGCCGGATTGGCAGCATTTTTACTTCTTCGTCAAGTCGGAAAAATACTCGTTTGTCGACCCCCCGAGTGACGGGTTTCGAGTGTTGTGGAATTGGCATGCTGGTAGATAACTAGTCTTAATTCGTAAGTATTTTTCTCGTTCTAAACCTTTTTTTTTTTTGGGTGCAGTGGAACATCCGTACTTGACTGGAGTCCCGGGGATCCTTCTACGCAAACGCTCGAGCTTTGGTTAAACTCAGACACCGTAACTGGCCTGACATAAGTGAGGAGAGAGTGCGCCGAGCTTTGGAGCGTATATATAACGGTAAGATCCGAATCTCGTACACTGTTCCCCACCTTTACTGACCCTTGTGCTAATTATCTTCCATGCATGCGAGTGAGATTCAAAGCTTCCGTGTAAATCTTGGGCCAGTAAGAAACGATCGGCGCTTTTCACGAGAAAGGAACAACAGGTTATCAACAAATCACTGAAGATGAAGGAGATGCCAGACTTTTCTGCTGTCGTCGAGGCTGATGAAGAGCTGTCTGGAGCAAGGGGGCTCATGAATATCATAGACGGGTTCTGTTGGGAAAAAAATATCCAGGCACCAGATTCCTCCAGCCTCCGGGCTGGGCACCGGCCTTTAGACCCTTGCTACGAAGGGACCCAGGGCCCGGACCCTGCACTAAGGTTCCCCGGGCCCGACCTATGCTCCGAAACAGACCCTTGAGTAAAATGGAAGTTCTACAAGTAAGGGAACTCCTCCATATTCGCCAATATGGAAGAATCTAACCTAATGCAAGCCGACATCTACATCTATATAAGGGGAACCCAAACCCTAGAATAAGGGATCGACATTTAGAGATTGAGAGACTAGACCTAGGCGGCTAGAATTAGGGTTCATATACCAACATTGTAGCCCCCTTTCGAATAACCTAATAATACGTCTCCTTCTCTACTTGTTTCTTGTTTGTTTCTCTCGATTCCTTCTTACCTCATACAAATCTCCTTGTTCTCTCTCATTTTCTGTCAATTCATACAAACCTTCTTGTGTTCCGTAGTACTAAAACGACCCTACACAAAAATATCATAACAGCTTGGCGCTAGAAGGAGGAAGTAATCCAACTATGTGACGATGACACCAGAAGACTCGACCGATCCAACTGGAGCTACCCCAAGAGAAGCCGAGCTCCTCAACCAGCTCGATATCCTCCAAGGAGAAATCACCTAGCTCCGCAAGGCTCGAGAAACAACCGGCGACAGCTCAGAAATCCTTCAAGAATTTCAAACCCTAAAAGCTAAACTCGACGAGTACACCCAATAGCTGCAGCAAAGCGCAGAGAAGGTAGGAGCACTCGAAGCCGAAAACCAACTTCTCCAAGAGGAGAACCAAGATCTCGAGAAGAACAGCAACAAGCGCCAAAGGTTTCGAACCCGAGCTCGACACTCTTATCGACGAAGACGAAGCAAGGCGGCCTCCAGCCCCCAGCGGTAAAGAACCCGAGGGTAAAGAAACTACTACAAGGAAAACACGAGTAACCATCAGCAGTGACTCCGATATGGAGAATGAGGTATACTCACCCGACGACCCCTTGATCTCAGATCCAGCCGCCGTGGCATGCCTCGAAAAGATGTTATCCGAGAGATTCAACACCATCCAGTGAATGGTGGAAAGGCTTCCAGGCGTAGCTCCCCTCATCAGGAGGAGTGACCCTAATTCCTACTCCGACACGCCTTACGTGGAGGAGATCGCTTCAGTCGAGATGCCGAGAAAATTCTCATTCCCTACCATGAAGACCTACGATGGGACAAGCGATCCAGACAACCACGTGGCTCTCTACAAACAACAGACGCTGACAGCAGCAATCCCCCGAGGACTGAGAGAATCCGCCATGTGCAAGGGTTTCGGCTCAAACTTGACCGGCCCCTCCCTCCAATGGTACATCAATCTCCTTACGAAGTCCATAAGGTCCTTCGCAGAACTCAGCACTAAGTTTCATGGAGCAGTTCGCCAGCAGCCGAAACCTGGAAAAGAATTTAGATTATCTCTACAAAGTACTCCAGCACAGATTCGAACCTCTCAGGGCCTATATCGCGCGCTTCAACCAAGAAAAGGTAGCTATTCCTGAATGCAACGCAGGGACGGCTATCTCCGCCTTCAAAAGGGGCCTGCTCCTTGTCAGAGACCTGTACAAGAAACTAACAAGGTACCAATGCCAAAACAATGGAAGATGTCCAGTCTAGGGCCTGGGCCTAGGTGAGATGGGAAGAGGACGACACGAGCCGATCCAAGGCCTAGCAGAAGGAAAAGCCTAGGCCAAGCAAGCAGCTCATGAACGATCGCGACGAAGGATCCCAATCCAAGCCCTTAAGGGAAGCCAGTGGACATAGCAGGGGCAGATATTCGAATCGCCCCCCACCTCGACTCGAAGGAATGAGCGTATCCACATGGCCCGACATCTCTCACCTGTCCATCTCAAAGCCCGCGCTGGTAAACGTCATAAGGCAGATGGGCCAGCAGGTTAAATGGCCTTCTAAGATGAAAGCCGTGGACGCTAATCGAAACCCCAATCAATGGTGCGACTTCCACCATGAAGACGGTCACAAGACGGAGGACTGTATCGCCCTGAGGCTGGAGGTCAACGAGCTCCTCAAGAAGGGGCATCTAAAAGAATTCCTCTCCGACAAGGCCAAGAGCCTCAAGACTAAGGAAGATGCGAACCGGTCCTCGGAGTCAAAGCCTGCGTCTCCCGCGCGACAGGAGAGAGTGATCCATGTGATATCCGGAGGCTCAGAGATAAGTGGTATAATCCACGTGGCTACTAAGCGCAGCACCAGGAACGCGAGACACGGCCAAGAGACAAGGGACCCAAAGCGCCTCCTCCTCAGGATAGATGAGATCAGTTTCACTGCCAAGGAACATGAGAGGGTCCTGGCTCCCCATCATGACGCCTTGGTCATCTCCCTCACCGTGGCAAATTGCTTAGTAAGACGGATCCTGATAGATAACGGTAGCTCGGGCAACATCATCTTCCACCCCGCCTATACCGATCTAGGGCTGGAGGAAAAGGCACTAACAAGGAAAGTCACTCCACTTATAGGCTTCAGCGGAGAGGTAAAGAACACTTTAGGAGAGGTAATCCTCCCAGCATACGCTGAAGGAGTGAACCAACCAACGAAGTTCCTCGTCATTGACTGTACATCCTCCTACAACATGATATTGGGCCGACCCTGGATCCACGACATGGGGGCCGTACCTTCGACTCTCCATCAATCCATAAAATTTCTGACCACCTGGGGCATCAGGGTAATCAAAGGAGACCAGGAGAACGCCAGGGTCTTCTATCAAAACATATTGAAAGGGAAGAGTCCGGTCTTATAGAAATTACCGAAAGGCCCTCCGTCCTTGCATACGAAGGAGCTCGAGGTAGAGGAGATGGACGCGATACTCTTGGAGGAAGGAGATCCGGATCGGAAACTGTTGATAGGATCCAAGCTTGCCACAGGGTTAAGGCAGAGATTAATTGATTTCCTCCGCTCCAACTCCGATTGTTTCGCCTGGTCAAATGAGGATATGCCCGGGATCGACCCCGAGATTATCATGCAAAAGCTGCAGGTAGACCCTCAATTCTCCCCCGTACAGCAGAAAAGGAGGAAATTCGCTCCAGAGAGGGACGAAATCATCAACAAAGAGGTCAAGAACCTGCTCGACGCGGGATTCATAAGAGAAGTCCAGTATCCTGAATGGCTAGCCAACGTTGTCGTGATCAAAAAGAAGAATGGGAAATGGAGGGTCTGCATAGATTTTACTGACCTCAACAAATCAAGCCCCAAAGATCCTTTCCCCCTACCTCATATCGACAAGCTCGTCGACGCCACTACAGGCCACCAGATTTTGGGTTTCATGGATGCCTTCTCAGGCTACAACCAAATCCTCATTCATCCAGACAAGCAGGAGAAGACCTCCTTCATGACCCCCAGGGGCATCTATTGCTACAAAGTCATGCCTTTCGGCCTGAAAAATGCAGGGTCTACATACCAAAGACTCGTAAACATGATGTTTTCCGACAAGATCGGGCAGACCATGAAGGTCTACATAGACGACATGCTAGTCAAGTCCCTTGAGGCAGAAGACCACATCTCCCATCTACAACAAGCCTTTGTCACCCTCAGGAAGTACAACATGAAGCTCAATCCCTCAAAGTGTTCATTCGGGGTCAGCTCCGGAAAATTCCTGGGATACATAGTCATATACAGGGGCATCGAGGCCAATCCAAAACAGGTGCAAGCCATCCAGGCGATTCCTGTTATGGTATTTTTGTGTAGGGTCGTTTAGTACTACGGAACACAAGAAGGTTTGAGTTAAGATATAGAGAAGCAAAGGTGTTCGTAAGCGATAAGGAGAAATTAAGAGGAACTCGTATGAGATAAACAAGAAGCAAGTAGAGAAAGAGAGATCTTATTGATTATTCGATGGAGGCTACAATATTGGTGTTAGAACCCTAGCCGTCTAGACCTAGTCTCTCAATCTCTAAGTGTCGATCCCTTATTCTAGGGTTTGGGTTCCCCTTATATAGATGTAGATGTCGGCTTGCATTAGGTTAAACTCTTTCATATAGGCGAATATGAGAGAGTTTCCTTGTATGGAGAACTTCCATTTTACTTCAAGGGATGGTTTTGGAACAGGGGTCGGGCCCAGGGAACCTGAAGGCAAGGTCCGGGCCCTGGGTCCCTTTGGAGCCGGGGTCTAGAGGCCGGTGCCCAGCCTGGGGGCTGGAGGAATCTGGTGGCTCGATATTTTTCCCCAACAGTTTGCCCCTTATTCCTTGATTTCACTGATGGAATCAAGGGATAAAGTGTGTATAAGTGGACCAGAGTCGCTTTATCCCAGCAGATTCCCCTTAAGTAAGACATCTCTCTAACGCGCCCTATCCTTCAGGTCCTCGTGTAGGCCGGAACCGTGCTTGGAGCCTGGAGTAAGTCGAGTTTCCCTTGGTAAAATGGTGTTCTGTAGATATCTTCCAGGCCCGAATTCCTTGGAATCGATCTCGCGGAGTCGTAAACTTTGATTGGACAAATGCTTGTTTCTTTTGGTTTTAGGGCCTTGCTATTGAAGGCAGGAAGGAAGGTTTATGCTTTTTGGGCCTAGGAAGCCCTAGCTGCTCGCACTGATTTGGTGGCGTCCCCCTAGCGCGTCGCTGTTTTCTTTCCGGTTGCAACGAAGGAATGGGAAACTTCTTACTTCTGCTCCCTCCTTTTCCTCTTTTTCAAATTTTCTGTTTTAATGAAGGAAAATTCTTTCCTTTTTTAGAATCATCTGAGGGTTTTGGTCTCAGGTATATATTGCAATCTTTTCCCGTGGAGAAATATCATCCGAGATTCTTTCCTCCGGCCTTGATACGATGAACAATCAGGTCAACCTTTCACTATTTTCGTCTTCTTGCGTCGGAGGACATGCTAGGCCCCGTCGTATTTCTTCCAATCCGTTTTCTTCTCCAGTGCCATCACCAGGAGTCGCTCTTGGAGCAGATGAAGAAGTGGTGCCTCAGGCTCCATTACGGCGCAGGCTTTTTCGTTTGCCTCATGAAATAGGTGGTGACGGTCCTCGCTCTAGTATCGGGCGGAAGACCTGGCTAGGATTCGTAGGAGGTACTCAGTTCCTGTTTCGGTGGGGCTGAGGTGTGCCGTATTTTCCCTTGTCGATGCTTTATTGCTCCTCTGGATTTTCCCTTGTCGATGCTTTTGTAGCGAGGTGAAGTCTTTGTTCTATTTTGGTTGCTTTTAATAACAATGATTTCCGTTTTTTTCTTGAAAATCTCGTACTTTGCTTAGCTCAATTTCTCGCCTTCTTCTTTCGGGTGATTAGGTAGTTCTAGGAGAGGGGCTTAGGTTCCTTGCAGGGCTGTTTGGCATGGTGTAGATTCCACTAAGCGCTTTAGGATATCAGTTTTGTGGGAACCGAAATCCACCTACTGTCAATAAATCGTAAATAAGGAAACTTCGGGAAAACCATAAGTTTCCAGAGGAACCGACTATCTGCAGAACCGCACAACGAAGATTAAGAAAACGACGAACTTAGAATTCAAAAAGAGAATAAACGAAATTGAGAGCAAAGAGGTTCTTATTCCAAATCTGCGTAAGAACTGTTACAACGAGAGTAGCCTTGGCTGCGTGAGCCGTCGGCGAAATCCCTAGAAGTCTAAGAACGAAAACCCTAGTTGAGACGCAGCTTGCTAACAGAAAACAGAAATATTCCTAAATGCTAATTTTGGTGGTGAGAGCTCTGAAAATCGTGTCTGCTTCTACTCTATACCTCTTGCTTATATACTCCCTGCCTTGGCGATTCGATCTTTCCTTTCCCGGATTTGAGTGTATCGGGAATCTTCCATTTTTCTCGATCCTTCCTTTTCTTCCGCGGAAATCTTCTATTTGTCTTCAAACTTGCCTTTTATCTTCGAGCTTGACATTTATTTTCCTTCTGCGAGTAAACCGCCAAAACGTTATCATATCTTCGGGTTAGATTCTGTTGAGATCGCGAGATGGGCTTTTATCGCGTTTNCCGGATTTGAGTGTATCGGGAATCTTCCATTTTTCTCGATCCTTCCTTTTCTTCCGCGGAAATCTTCTATTTGTCTTCAAACTTGCCTTTTATCTTCGAGCTTGACATTTATTTTCCTTCTGCGAGTAAACCGCCAAAACGTTATCATATCTTCGGGTTAGATTCTGTTGAGATCGCGAGATGGGCTTTTATCGCGTTTTAGGACCTTCCGGGCCGTTTTGCGATAAATCCGTTTCTCGACCTTGTACGGTATCGTTTCCTGATTCGATGCCGTTTTTAGTAAATTCCTCGAGTTAATTGTAATGTTTAGCTACATTTTTTTCTCGGTTAATCGCTTCCGTCTTTTATGATTTACTTGACATTTTTATTAAAAATACGTTTTTACGACTTTAACGAAAAATCTCGGATAAATCGTATAGTTTAGACGATGTTCGGTGTCTTGTTTAACCGTTACCGTTTTTAAACGATTTCTTTGAGTTCTTTTCGAGAAAACGGAGTTTTACGGTTTTATCGTAAAATTTGAACGATAAGTCGGATCGAGACGAAACGAGAGACATTTCGGCCGTGGTTCAGAATGCGACCGTGTCGAAGGACGTAATTTTTGAATCGGGGATGCGGGAGATCGAGGCTCGGGATGGTCGGTTCAACGTACGGAGAATCGAGCCGGTCCGATCCAGTCGCCGGTTTGACGAACTGTCCGGGAAATCTCTAGTTTGCCTGCTGGCGAATTAAGCCAAGCTGGCTTAGCTCGCCAGCAGGCGAACTAGTCGAAAAGTTCCTAGGTTGACTGGTGGCGAACTAGTCGGAAGCTTCTAGTTCGCCTGCTGGCGAACTAGTCGGGAAGCTTCTAGTTCGCCTGCTGGCGAACTAGTCGGGAACCTTCTAGTTCGCCTGCTGGCGAACTAAGCCAAGCAGGCGAACTAGTCGGGAAGCTTCTAGTTCGCCAGCAGGCGAACTAGTCGTGAATAGTTCGCATTTTGCGGCGGTTTTGATATTTCGCGGTTTTATAAAATTATTCTCGAGTTTTATAAAATGATTCTTCGAGTCTTATAAAACGACTTCTCGATTTTTATAAAACGATTCTCGAGTTTTATAAAATGATTCTCGAGTTTTATAAAACGATTCTCGAGTTTTATAAAACGATTTTTCGAGTTTTATGAAACAATCCTCGAGTTTTATAAAATGATTCTCGAGTTTTATGAAACGATTCTTCAAGTTTTATAAAACGATTCTCGAGTTTTATAAAACGATTCTCGAGTTTCATAAAACGATTCTTCGAGTTTTATAAAACGGTTTCTCGAGTTTTAGAAAACGATTCTTTGAATTTTATAAAACGATTCTCGAGTTTTATAAAATGATTTCTCGAGTTTTATAAAACACTTCTCGAGTTTTATAGAGCGATTTCTCGAGTCTAATAAAACGACTTCTCGAGTTTTATAAAATTATCTCTCGAGTTTTATAAAACGGAATCTTCTTTTGTAAAACGATTTCTCGAGCTTTATAAAACGATCTCTTGAGTTTTATAAAACGTATTTTTATTTATTATTTTTGCGGAGACTTTTTGCCATTGATTCCGTCGTGACCGATTTTGACACCAACAGTTAGCCCCCCAGATCGCTAGAATCTTGAGCCTTTAGCATAAGGTTCTTGCGAGTGGTTAGCCAGTTTTAGTTAAGTTAGGCGGAATTAATGGTTGGAAAGGTCCGTTGAAAGTGATCTTTCCACTCTCCAGGAAGCGGAAAGCGTTTAAGATTAGGGCTGCACCTTGTCAAGGCTGCCTACGTACCCTTTTGAGGGGATCAAGCCTTTCGTAGTTCGTTTTGGAGTTAAGGTTCGTATGACCTGTTTCGCAGTGAGACCTTTACAGTCTAGTTATGTGCCGTGCGGAAATTGTCGAGCATATTGATGTCGATGGCATCAGTTTGTGTTTTTTTTTTTAAGAGCGTGTTTTTATTCGTATGAGTGTAGCGAGAAGAATATGAGTTGATATTGAGGGAGGTCCGCGAGTTGTTGTCTCGCATTCCTTTTTCTTTGTTGATCGCCTTGTTCGTTTGCTCGTTGTAGGCAATTTTCGTCGGAAATAGAGTGAATCGCGAGAATACAGAACTTAGCCGATTTTCGACAAGTTTGCATTATCTGTTGAATGTATTGGCTTGGCATGAAGGTTGTGTTCAGCCGCACAGCCAAAGTCGTTGGGTTAACAATGTTTCCACAAATTCTTCGAGAAACCTTTCCGCTTAGTTTTTGATATTTCAGTGATGGTTTTTTCGGAGTCACTCGCGGAGTTTTACCAAAAGTTATATCACCGAGATCTAGTCGCAAAATGTTTTAGCGGGTTTCTCGGACGGAATGAATCACATGATCAGCAATAGGAACAGTCGGTGAGAAGGGAGGACGTGTTCTCTATTGCTGCCTTGTGTTCTCGATTTTTCTTTCGCCGCAAATTTTTTTGACATTATTCCGTGACTCACTTGGTTTGACGGAAAATGAGATCAATGATTCGATGCCTAAAGATTTCTCGTATAATTTTTCGATTCCTTTACTTGTTTTATCAAGTTCGAGAAGATCTTTATGACTTCGGCAAATCATCGAGTTTCGCTCTGAAGTTTCGCAGAGATTTTCTAACCGCATGATTGCGACGAGAGATGCTGTATATTCCTCGAGATTATTTCCCAGACGGTTTGGATCAGTCTTTAGCGCCTAGACGGTTCTTAGATTGTCGTTTGCTTTTGGGATGATTTTGACGAGGCGTCGCATTGTCCGAGAGTTTGCTTTATAGAAAGCGTTTTCTCGATGCGAGGAAAAATATTTGACGAAAAGAAAAAGATGAGTTTCCTTTGAAGGATTCGGATGATCGATAATCCGGGTTGGTTAAAGACTGTGGTAGATTGGCGATGACTTGGAGTATGTCTGGTTTACGAAAATTTCTAGGAGTGAGTCGGTTTTAAGACGACGTCAGCGTCTCTAGCTCCTTCTTTCTTTTAAGAAATGAGTACGTTCGAATGCGTGGCGATCGTTTCTCGCTTGTACGAGAGATTGGATCGGTTTACGAGTTATGCCTGAATGGTTAGAGAACAACAAATCAAGATAGACAAAAATTGCTTACGACTTAGCATGCTACACTATCCTCTAAATTCTAAGTTCTCTAGGCAGTTTACAAGACGTTTTCATTTCTTACCTACGACAAATTAGAAGTCTAATAAAATTTTAAAATTGGACATACCTTAGTTTCATCGATGATTTGGGATCGTCCATTCTTCGTTCTTCGTCTTTTGACTTACCGGTCTTCGACGAATTACCGGATTTAGTAGTCTTTTGGCGGATTAAGTAGTTGTTGCTGCGGAAATAATTTCCGGATGTTTGGAATTTGTGTTTTTGCGTTTTTGATAGTAGCAGAGATTTTATAATATTCTATCTTTGTCTTTATTAAATAAGTTTCGAAAATTTTTCGATTACAAAGTGAAGGTTCTAAAAATTTGGGAGTATACGAATACTAGTATACTCACCCACTCCCCCCCCCCCCGTTTTGGAAGGAGGGATAGCTGAGCTCGTCTTTTAGGCGAGNATTTGTGTTTTTGCGTTTTTGATAGTAGCAGAGATTTTATAATATTCTATCTTTGTCTTTATTAAATAAGTTTCGAAAATTTTTCGATTACAAAGTGAAGGTTCTAAAAATTTGGGAGTATACGAATACTAGTATACTCACCCACTCCCCCCCCCCCCGTTTTGGAAGGAGGGATAGCTGAGCTCGTCTTTTAGGCGAGCTGCCTACGTATTCCTTTCGGAAATCAAGCCATCTCGTAGTTCTGATTGTTTGCGCGAGTGTGCTTACTCGGCTATCGCAGACTTCTCGATCGCTACAGTCGTGGGATCGATGCCTTTGTCCGGGATTGTCTCCTCCGGCTGGGTAGAAGCGATGGGTGCGGAAACTTGTGGTTTCTTGACCGTTGCTTGCTTTGGGTCGTCTTCTGCGGGCGGTGGTGTGACCTTTGCCCGTTTTGGTTTCACGATTGCGACCGCCAATTGCCTCAGCTTGTGTTCGGCCAGGAAGCAGGATCGCGATTGTCTTTGGCATCCCCAAATTGCTGCGACTCCCGTAGGCGTTGGGAATTTGATGCCTAAGTGATACGTTGACAGAACCGCCTTCATGGAATTTATCCAAGGTGTGCCCATGATCACATTGTAGATGGCCGGGAAATCGACTACTGCGAAGTTGACGATTTTCGTCACTTCTTTGGCTGCCACCGGTAGCCGGATCGATCCCAAGGTCATCGATGTCTCGCCGGAAAAGCTGGTCAACGGTTTTGGAATAGGTTCGACTTCCGAGAGTTCTATTCCCATACGTGCTAACGTGTTGCGGAAGATGACGTTGAGGGTACTTCCGGTATCGACCAGAATTCGAGCGACTTCTAGATCGGTTATCACCAAATCGATGACAAGGGGATCGGCATGCGGTTGGTCGATTCCGCCGGTTTCAGCTTCGTCGAACGAGATTATGCCCCTTGGAGTGTCGTCCGATGCCACCTTCCAACTCGAGCCGGTTTCGGCTTTGCGTTGGTAGGATTTGATAGACGAGACGGCGTCGTTGTAATATTGCGATTCACCGATAATCATGTTGATTTTTCGGCGGTTGGCGTCGTTACCCTTCTCGTCTTGCCTTCGTCCGCGTTTTTCGCCCGACTGGTTTCCCTGAGGCGGAGTTCCCGCTCGTGCGTTCCTGTCGTTCTTCGGAAGGCGATCCGAATCGGGGATGAGATCCTTGATGCTGGATATCTCAAAGAGTTCTCCCGCGACCAATTTTGCGGCAAGTCTGGCGCCGAGAACTTTGCAGTTCACGGTGGAATGCCCACGGGTTTGGTGGAGGTCGCAGAAAAAATTCTCATCGTAATTCGAATTTCTCGTCCACGTGTTACCGTTACCCGTGGTTTGCCCTTGCTCCGATCCAGAGTTGATGGCGTAGTTGTGCGCCCCTTGGATATCCTGTCCCTCGTGATGGACGAACTTGTCGTTACGAGAATTCTTCTTTTTCTGCTTCTGCTCGGACGCGTTATCCTCCGCGGATGTTTTCGTCAGCTTATGCTTCTCGGACAGGATTTTAGTCTCCTCCTCGATGGTTATGTAATCGGTAGCCTTGTGGAGCGCGTCCTGGATCGTCCGCGGTTTTTCGAGAGTTATCCACTTTCGGAATTTCGACTTGTACCAAAGCGATTTTCTGAGCGCGTCGATGGCGGCTTTGTCGCTGATTCCGCTAACCCTAGCCATGACGAGTTTGAATCTGCTCATGAAATCGCGGAGGGATTCGTCTTCCTTTTGCGACAAGCTCCAGAGATCGGCGTCAGATGTTTCCGGATTGATGAACATCGAGTACTGCTTCAGAAATTCTGAAGCGAGTCGACGGAAACTTCCAATCGAATTTCGCCTAAGTTTGGAAAACCACTCGAGCGCTAATCCTTCTAGGTTTTTGACGGAAAGACGGCAGTAGCCTGCGTCTTTTTCGTGATCCTTGAGTTTGGCTTGCCCCATGGTGATCTGGAAAGCCTGCAGATGCGCTTTGAGATCAGACGTCCCGTCGTAAGTTGGCACCTTAAGTTTCCCGGGGACGGGCAGCTTGACCTCGGTGATGCGAGCCGTGAAAGGCATTTTCCGAGATTCGTACAGTAGCTGATCGATTTCGGGTGCGGTGTTTGTAGCGTGATGAATCTGAGATTTCACCGCTTTTACCGCTGCGGCCGTTTTAGTGATGTATTCGCGGAGATCGCGAATCTCGGTCAGGTCGCCAGCAGTTTTCCGACCTCGTCGGCGTTTGCTACGAGTAACCGGAGATCGCTCCTCGGCAGTTTTTGCGTATTGCGCAAAGTCAAACTCCTCCTCGTCTCCAGTAAGAGAACGCTCGGGAGAAGACTCCGGTGGAGGACTGCGAGTTTTTCTTCTCCTAGGATGGACGTCAGCGTCCTCGTCTGACGAGTCGGCTTGGTCGCTCGTTTCGAGGTTCACCCTTTCGATGCCGTCGCCCTCGGTCTCCTGTTCGCGAATAGGAGATTTTTTCGATTTGTTCAGCGTTGCGTCAGGGTTTTCTTTTCCGGAATCCTTCTCCGATAAGTTACCCTGCTCGGTTCTGGGGCGATCCATAGGGGTCGCGAAATCGAGCCTCCTTCCGCGGATATTAGTAGTTCTACGGGGGCGAATCGCTCTGGTTCTCGCAGTTAGGGTTTCGACCTGTTTTGCGAGCGAACCAATGAGCTTTTCCTGCTCTTCCGATTTTTTATTAAACTCGGAAAGCAACTTTTCGACGGTCTCGGCGTTAGNTGCTCGGTTCTGGGGCGATCCATAGGGGTCGCGAAATCGAGCCTCCTTCCGCGGATATTAGTAGTTCTACGGGGGCGAATCGCTCTGGTTCTCGCAGTTAGGGTTTCGACCTGTTTTGCGAGCGAACCAATGAGCTTTTCCTGCTCTTCCGATTTTTTATTAAACTCGGAAAGCAACTTTTCGACGGTCTCGGCGTTAGTGTTTGTAGCGTTGGCCGCAGGCGCGTCTTGTGGTGGTGGTGTTTTATCAACGTTGTCGCGTTCGTTGTGAGTTTGTTGGTCACCAGTCATCGTTTCTTCGTTGGACATGTTTCGGCTTCGGTGTAAGATAGATCCGACCCCCCCCCCCTCTTTCTAGCACCAAACTTTGGGAACCGAAATCCACCTACTGTCAATATATCGTAAATAAGGAAACTTTGGGAAAACCCAAAGTTTCCAGTGGAACCGGCTATCTGCAGAACCGCACAACGAAGATTAAGAAAATGACGAACTTAGAATTTAAAAGAGAATAAACGAAATTGAGAGCAAAGAGGTTCTTATTCGAATCTGCGTAAGAACTGTTACAACGAGAGTAGCCTTGGCTGCGTGAGCCGTCGGCGAAATCCCTAGAAGTCTAAGAACGAAAACCCTAGTTGAGACGCAGCTCGATAACAAAAAATGGAAATATTCCTAAATGCTAATTTTGGTGGTGAGAGCTCTGAAAATCGTGTCTGCTTCTGCCCTATACCTCTTGCTTATATACTCCCTGCATTGGCAATTCGATTTTTCCATTTTTTCCGGATTTGAGTGTATCGGGAATCTTCCATTTTTCTCGATCCTTCCTTTTCTTCCGCGGAAATCTTGTATTTGTCTTCAAACTTTCCTTTTATCTTCGAGCTTGACATTTATTTTCCTTCTGCGAGTAAACCGCCAAAAAGTTATCGTATCTTCGGGTTAGATTCTGTTGAGATCGCGAGATGGGCCTTTATCGCGTTTTAGGACCTTCCGGGCCGTTTTGCGATAAATCCATTTCTCGACCTTGTACGGAATCTTTTCCTGATTCGATGCCGTTTTTAGTAAATTCCTCGAGTTAATCGTAATTTTTAGCTACGTTTGTTTCTCGGTTAATCGTTTCCGTCTTTTACGATTTACTTGAAATTTTTATTAAAAATACGTTTTTACGACTTTAACGAAAAATCTCGGATAAATCGTATAGTTTAGGCGATGTTCAGTGTCTTGTTTAAGTGTTACCGTTTTATACGATTTCTTCGAGTTCTTTTCGAGAAAACGGAGTTTTACGGTTTTTATCGTAAAATTCGAACGATAAGTCGGATCGAGACGAAACGAGAGACATTTCGGCCGTGGTTCAGAATGCGACCGTGTCGAAGGACGTAAGTTTCGAATCGGGGATGCGGGAGATCGAGGCTCGGTATGGTCGGTTCAACGTACGGAGAATCGAGCCGGTCCGATCCAGCTCTCCGGTTTGACAAATTGTCCGGGAAATCTCTAGTTCACCAGCAGGCGAACTAGTCGGGAACCTTCTAGTTCGCGATTTGCGGCGGTTTCGGTTTTTCGCGGTTTTATAAAATGATTCTCGAGTTTTATAAAACGATTCTTCGAGTTTTATAAAACGACTTCTGGATTTTTAGAAAACGATTCTCGAGTTTTATAAAATGATTCTCGAGTTTTATAAAACGATTCTCGAGTTTTATAAATTGATTCTTCGAGTTTTATAAAACGATCCTCAAGTTTTATAAAATGATTCTCGAGTTTTATGAAATGATTCTTCAATTTTTATAAAACGATTCTCGAGTTTTATAAAACGATTCTCGAGTTTCATAAAACGATTCTTCGAGTTCTATAAAACGGTTTCTCGAGTTTTATAAAACGACTCTTCGAATTTTATAAAACGATTCTCGAGTTTTATAAAACAATTTCTCGAGTTTTATAAAACACTTCTCGAATTTTATAGAGCGATTTCTCGAGTCTTATAAAACGATTTCTCGAGTTTTATAAAATGATCTCTCCAGTTTTATAAAACAGAATCTTCTTTTATAAAACGATTTCTTCGAGCTTTATAAAACGATCTCTTGAGTTTTATAAAACGTATTTTATTTATTATTTTTGCGGAGACTTTTTGCCATTGATTCCGTCGTGACCGATTTTGACACCAACAAGCTTTAGTTACCTTAAGATGAACCCTGGGTAATCTACCGTTATGAGTTCAGAGCTTAGGCAATGTGGAACTTGTAGCCATTGGTATCTAGGTCCCGGGAGCCGGTGGAGGATTCTAGGAACCTGAAATCTCCGGGTGGGCCCTGCTCTCTTTCGCTCAGATGTGGAGATAGGAGGGTTCCTTGTGGAAACTCGTAATTCTTATTTGACGGGCTCATCGTCTGGGCCCAGAGATTCTGATTGAGCCTAGGGGCCCGGTGCTCCGGCCCAAGGATATTTTGGACCCAGAGGTCTACGGCTGGGCCCGGGGGCCGAGAGTGTAAAATTCTGAATTTTGAACACTAGAGCTTGGAAGATTATTTTTTAACCCTGAGGTTAAGTACTTGATTGCAAAAGCTTAAGTCAGTTTCTTGGGACCTTGGGGTCTGTCCTGAAATGTGAGGACGATTTTTCAGAACCCTGAGGTTTTCTGAGTAACTCTAAGGTTCTTGACCTTGACCCGGAGGTGAGTATATAAGGGATGTAAAATTTGCGATTTTGAACATCGGGGACCCAGGGGTCTGACCCTGAGGTCGTTGTTTTAAGATCGTAGTTGCCCCCCTTAGGTGGGCCACTACCGATTTCAAGTGAGAATGTAAAATTCAGGATTTTGAACATTCAGGGCCCGGAGGCTTGTTGGATCGTATTCTGCCCCCTTAGGTGGGCCACTACCGTTCTCGGGTAAGGATTCACATTCTGCTACTTGGGCCACTATCGAGATCCTGTAATGCTGCACTCTGCTTTCTACAGAAAGCCACTCTCAGTCTTATATGTTTGTGCTGGGGTGGGTCTACTGGGAAGTAGTGAGCCACGTACCAGACTTGCTGCTTTCCACGTCTGGATAAGCAGGATAGAGGTGCTCCCGGGGTTTTGTGCACCGTCTGCTCCCTGAAACCATGGGGCTGATCTCAGTACTCTGCAGTTATACGTCATGCCCCCTGCATCTCGTGTAGCTCGTAGCGTGTTTGATGCAGGAATTGAGGCACTAGTACGTGTGGCCCCCTTGTCGATTACAGCTCAAGGCCTCTACGCATACCCAAATATTAATATATGTGAAACATGTCACGTAGATACGAGGACCGAGGTGCTCCTTGGGGCCCGGTCCTGCATAGCGGTTTTGTATGTGAAACGTGTCACGTAGATGTATGGTTTGGCAGAATCAAGGTGCCCGTGGGGTTCGATCCAGTTAGTATGCCCCTTTTAAGTTCAGTGGAGTTCTTGTGGCTCCTTTAGTCGGAACTAAATGATGTTATATAAGCCTAGTCCGTAGACGTTTTTAGCATACATAGGAGCAGGAAACCAGTGTACTTAAAATATATAGATAGCTAGGTATCTGTAGAAAACCCGATCCGAAGATCTAATTAGAAGTAGTAGAACTTGAAGTGCAGGGCGTTCCAGAAGTTAGGTTTGACCTTTCCTTTGCTGTCTTGTAGCTTGTAGGCTCCTGCCCCCTGCACTCCGATTATCTTATAGGGGCCTTCCCAACCTGGGGCCAGTTTCCCTGCAGATTTATCTTTGTTATGGTCGCAGACCCGTCGTTGGACCCAGTCTTCTTGCTGAAAGGTCCTGGTCATGACTTTCTTATTGTAGCTCCTGGCCACCTTCTGCTGATAGGAAATTTTCCTTAGGCGGGCGGCCTCTCTTTTTTCGTCGAGCATATCTAGGCTGAGGCTCAGCAATTCGTCGTTTTCCTCCTGGGAGATGGGTCTGGAGACAGTCTTTCTGACGTGTACCTCAGTGGGTATCACGGATTCCATGCCGTAGACTAATGAGAATGGAGGCTCTTGAGTGGCTGTTTTTGGAGTTGTCCGATAAGCCCAGAGGACTCCATGTAACTCTTCTTC
Source organism: Eruca vesicaria subsp. sativa (assembly GCA_932364175.1). Classification (NCBI taxonomy): domain Eukaryota; kingdom Viridiplantae; phylum Streptophyta; class Magnoliopsida; order Brassicales; family Brassicaceae; genus Eruca; species Eruca vesicaria. The sequence goes on along the minus strand of CAKOAT010241820.1, from coordinate 178,312 downwards.
CCAGCGCCCGTGGGCTATTTCTAGGCGTTTCTTGATCATGTTAACCATGGTTTTGTTTGTAGATTCGGCCTGGCCGTTTGATTGTGGGTGCCGCGGTGTGGAGAAGGAGAGCTTGATGTTCCACTCTTGGCAGAATTCTCTGAAGTCATGGCTCGTGAACTGGGGCCTGTTGTCTGTGACAATCTCTTGGGGCACGCCGAAGCGGGTTATCATGTTTGTCCATATGAACTTTTTTATTTTTTCCGTAGTGATCGTGGCTAGGGCCTCGGTCTCTACCCATTTAGTAAAGTAGTCAGTTATTACGAGGAGGAATACCTTTTTCCCCGATGCCATTAGGAATTTCCCGACAATCTCCATGCCCCATTTTCGGAAGGGCCAGGGAGAGCTTAGAGATTTCAGGTTCTCTGGAGGGAGGTTGGAGATTGGAGCGTGCTTCTGGCATTGTTTGCAGGACCTGGCCTTTCTGAGGGCGTCACTGGCCATCGTGGGCCAGTAGTAACCGGCTCTTCTGGCTCTGAGCACTAGACTCCGGCTGCTGGAGTGAGAGCCGCATTCTCCTTCGTGGAGCTCTTCTAGGATTCGGGACGCTTCCCTAGGGGTGAGACATCGCAGGTATAGTCCTGAAAAAAACCTTTTATATAGTTTTCCCTCGGTGATGTAGTATCTTGCTGCTTGCCTTTTTATTTTTCGGCTTTCTCCTCGATCTTCGGAGAAGAGGTCGCGTACCAGGTAGTCGATTAGAGGGGTCATCCAGGTGTCTCCCTCGTTGATGACGGATATTTCTTCGGGGTCCCCTTCTTGGTCAGTGGCTGGCCACTGGATTACCAGCAAGGGAATGTTCATTTGGCTTGTGGTTTCTAGGGCGGACCCTAGATTGGCCAGAGCACCGGCTTGCGAGTTTTGTTCTCGGGGAACTTGGGTAAGCTTGCAGCTCTGGAATCTTTCAATCAGGCGCTTTGCTTCGGCGAGGTATCTGATCATACTGGCGTCTTTGGCCTGGTAATCACCTTGGACCTGGCTGNTACCAGCAAGGGAATGTTCATTTGGCTTGTGGTTTCTAGGGCGGACCCTAGATTGGCCAGAGCACCGGCTTGCGAGTTTTGTTCTCGGGGAACTTGGGTAAGCTTGCAGCTCTGGAATCTTTCAATCAGGCGCTTTGCTTCGGCGAGGTATCTGATCATACTGGCGTCTTTGGCCTGGTAATCACCTTGGACCTGGCTGATGATCAATTGGGAATCACTGAAGACCTGGATCTCCTCTGCTCCCATTTGCTTAGCGAGTGAGAGACCTGCGATTAGGACCTCGTATTCGGCTTCATTATTTGTAGCTTTGAAGTTGCATCTCATCACTCTTGATGCTGACTCTCCGGTGGGGGAGGTTAGGACTAGGCCAACTTATGCCCCTCTTACGCTTCTGGACCCGTTGACGTATAGGGTCCATTCTCCCATTCTTCCTGCGGAGCCCTGGAAATCCATTTCAGACTCCGGGCTCGGAAGCATGGATGGTGAGAATTCAGAGACGAAGTCAGTGAGGACTTGTGATTTGATGGCTGTAGCGGGCTTGAAGACTATGTCGTATTCCCCAAGCTCGATCGCCCACTTTGCGAGGCGCCTTGACACCTCTGGTTTGTGGAGGACTGCTTTTATGGGGAATGAAGTGATTACCCTGATTTGATGGGCCTGGGAATTAGGCCGGAGCTTCCGGGCTGCTATAACCAGTGCTAGTGCTAGCTTTTCGAGGTGGCTGTAGCGAGTTCCTGCGTCCAGTAAGGACTTACTAACATAGTAGATAGGATGTTGTTTCCTTTCCTCCTCTCTCATGAGGACACCGCTTACTGCATGCTTGGACACGGCGAGGTAGAGTAGCAGGACCTCACCATCTAGAGGTTTTGAGAGGAGGGGAGGTGTTGTGAGATAGTCTTTGAGGTCGTTGAGAGCGAGTTCGCACTTATCGTTCCATTGGAAATCTTTAGGATTTTTGAGGGTCTCAAAGAAGGCGTGGGATTTATCGGATAGCCTGGAGATGAACATGCTCAATGTGGCCATCCGGCACGTTAGCCATTGGATTTCCTTCATGTTTCGCGGGGAAGGGATCGCCTGGATGGCTCGCACTTGCTCGGGATTGGCCTCAATGCCCCTGTAAGTAACTATATACCCTAGGAATTTTCCGGAGCTGACTTCGAACGAGCACTTTGAAGGATTAAGCTTCATGTTGTACTTTCTAAGGGTGACAAAGGCTTGATGTAGATAAGAGTTGTGGTCTTCTGCCTCGAGAGACTTGACCAGCATGTCATCTATGTAGACTTCCATGGTCTGTCCGATTTGTTCAGCGAACATCATGTTCACGAGCCTCTGGTACGTAGATCCCGCATTTTTTAGGCCAAAAGGCATGACCTTATAGCAGTAGATGCCCCTTGGGGTCATGAAGGATGTCTTTTCCTGGTCGTCTAGGTGCATGAGGATTTGATTATAGCCCGAGAAGGCATCCATGAAGCTCATGAGCTGGTGGCCTGCAGTGGCGTCGACGAGCTTGTCGATGTGAGGTAGGGGAAAAGGATCTTTGGGGCATGATTTGTTGAGGTTGATGAAATCTATACAGACCCTCCATTTCCCATTCTTCTTCTTGACCACCACAACGTTGGCCAGCCACTCAGGGTACTGGACCTCTCTTATGAATCCAGCATCGAGCAAGTTCTCATGCCTTCTTCGAGGCTCTGAAAGATCCCAAGGACATCCAGTGGAACGACAAGTGCGAACTCGTTCTCAACGACCTCAAGGCCTACCTCACCACACCTCTTCTCCTCTCAAAACCTCTAAATGGAGAGACCCTGCTACTCTACCTCACCGTGTCCGAGCATGCAGTAAGCGGAGTCCTCGTGAAAGAAGAAGGAAGGAGACAACATCCGGTCTACTACGTGAGAAAGTCCTTACTGGACGCCGAGACTCGCTACAACCACTTCGGAAAGCTAGCACTAGCGTTGGTTATAGCGGCCCGCAAGCTCCGGCCCTATTTCCAGGCCCATCAGGTCATGGTAATCACTTCATTCCCCATAAAAGCTCTTCTTCATAAGCCCGAAGTGTCAGGACACCTCGCAAAGTGGGTGATCGAGCTCGGGGAATACGACATAGTCTTCAAACCTGCTACGGCCATCAAATCACAGGTCCTCGCGGACTTTGTTGCCGAATTCTCACCTTCTATGCTTCTGGTCCCGGAGTCAGAGGTTGATTTCCAGGGCTCGGCAGAAGGAGCAGGAGAATGGACCCTACACGTCGACGGGTCTAGCAAAGTGAGAGGGGCAGGAGTAGGCCTGGTCCTAACCTCCCCCACTGGCGAATCAGCATCAAGAATGATAAAATGAAACTTCAAAGGTACAAATAATGAAGCCGAGTATGAGGCCCTAACTGTAGGCCTCTCACTCGCCAAACAAATGGGAGCAGAGGAGATCCAGGTCTTCAGCGACTCTCAACTAATCATCAGCCATGTCCAAGGTGACTACCAGGCCAAGGACACCAGTATGATCAGATACCTCACTGTGGCGACACGCCTAATCGAAAGATTCCAAAGCTGCAAGCTCGCCCAAGTTCCAAAAGAACAAAACACGTAGGCCGACGCCCTGGCCAACCTAGGGTCCGCCCTAGAAACAACCAGCCAGATGAGCATTCCCTTTCTGGTACTCCAGTGGCCGGCGACAGAAAGAGAAGGGGACCCTGAAGAAATCTCCGTCATCGACGAAGGAAAAACCTAGGTGACCCCTATAGTCGACTCTCTTGTACGCGACCTTTTCCCCAAAGCTCGAGGCAAAAGCCAAAAGATAAAAAGACAATCAGCAAGTTACTGCATCACCGAAGGGAAATTATACTGAAGGTCCTTCTCAGGACCGTACCTACGATGTCTCACCCTTANGACCCTGAAGAAATCTCCGTCATCGACGAAGGAAAAACCTAGGTGACCCCTATAGTCGACTCTCTTGTACGCGACCTTTTCCCCAAAGCTCGAGGCAAAAGCCAAAAGATAAAAAGACAATCAGCAAGTTACTGCATCACCGAAGGGAAATTATACTGAAGGTCCTTCTCAGGACCGTACCTACGATGTCTCACCCTTAAAGAAGCGGTCCGAATCTTGGAGGAACTCCACGGAGGAGAATGCGGCTCCCACTCCAGCCGACAAAGTCTAGTGCTCAGAGTCATAAGAGCTGGCTATTACTGGCCCACGATGGCCGGTGACGCCCTCAGACAAGCCAGGACTAGCGACCAATGTCAAAGGCACGCACCGATCTCCAACCTTCCCCCAGAGAACCTGAAATCTCTAAGCTCTCCCTGGCCCTTCCGAAAATGGGGCATGGACATCGTCGGGAAATTCCCAATGGCACCAGGAAAAAAGGTATTTCTCATCGTCATAACCGACTACTTTACAAAATGGGTGGAGGCCGAAGCCGTAGCCACGAGTACTACAGAGAAAATAAAGAAGTTCATTTGGAAAAAACGTGATCACTCGCTTCGACACGCCCAAGAGATTGTCATAGACAACGGGCCCCAGTTCACGAGCCACGACTTCAGGGGATTCTGCCAAGAGTGGAATATCAAACTCTCCTTCTCCGCACCGCGGCACCCACAATCAAATGGCCATGCCGAATCTACAACAAAATAGTAGTCAACATGATTAAGAAACGTCTGGAGAAAGCCCACGGGCGCTGGGCGGAAGAACTACACAGAGTTCTATGGGCTTATCGGACCACTCCGAAGACGGCCACACAAGAGACTCCATTCTCACTAGTCTACGGCATGGAATCCGTGATACCTACAGAAGTACACGATAAAACGACTGTCTCCGGACCCATTTCCCAAGAGGAAAACAATGAATTGCTAACGCTGAGCCTGGACCTACTCGACGAAAAGAGAGAGGCTGCTCGCCTGAGGAACATTTTCTGTCAGCAAAAAGTTGTCAGAAGCTACAACAAGAAAGTCAGGACCAGAACCTTCCAGCAAGGAGACTGGGTCCTGCGACGAGTCTGCGACCACACTAAAGACAAATCTGCAGGGAAGCTGGCCCCAGGATGGGAAGGCCCCTATAAAATAATTGGAGCGCAGGGAGCAGGAGCCTACAAGCTGCAAGACAGCAAAGGAAAGGTCCAACCTGTTAGGGTATTTTCTGGTACAAGCGATTCATGCTCAGCCTACGGAATGATAAGAGGAAGGAGACAAGTTGTTACAGGGGTTTCTCCTGGTTCAGTTGTTGATAAACCAGAGGATTCTGCTTTAGGATACCGCCATATGGGTATGGGCCGGTATATATCGCCAGGGTCTTTATAGAAGCAGGAGATATTGGTCTTTAGATAGGGGTTGCCTGTCTATGGTGAAGGCTGCAAGGCCTTCCCGCCTTAGATGATGATGAACCCGGCCTCTAGGATGGTTTTTTGGCCTTTCAGGCGTGGAACAATATGAGGTGTTTCAATTTTTGGCTGCATCCTACAGTGGGGTATGCCTACGTACCCCTCGGAAGGGGATCAAGCCATTCGTAGTTCATATTGGTAGAGGCACGTAGCCTGATGAAGGCGCATAGCCTGATGGAGGCGCATAGCTTAGGAGAGGCACAAAGCCTTGGAGAGGCGCATGGCCTTGGAGAGGCGCAGGGCCTTAGAGAGGCGCGGAGCCTTAGAGAGGCGCATGGCCTTGGAGAGGCGCATGGCTTTAGAGAGGTGTAAGGCCTTGGAGAAGCGCAGGGCCTTGGAGAGGCGCAGGGCTTTGGAGAGGCACAAGGCCTTAGAGAGGTACGGAGCCTTAGAGAGGCGCATTGCCTTGGAGACGCGCGGGGCCTTGGAGAGGCGCGGGGCCTTGGAGAGGCGCAGGGCCTTGGAGAGGTGCATGGCCTTGGAGAGGCGCAATATAAAACCCCTGAACCGTCCTAGACATAGGTCGAACCACCGGCCAACAATCAAACAAGAACATGACCGACGGACTGACCCACACCAAGGGTTGGAGATGAAAGGCCAACCGGCCAGCCAAGAATCAAACAAGAACATGACTGACCGTCCAACCCAACACCATGGTCCGGAAGTATTATATGACGGGCTAGGGACAATATGGTCAAAAGTCGCAGAACTTAGACCAGTTCGCCCAGTAACACGTCCCGTTAACTTCAGGCTTTGCAACCCATACCCGGGGTTAACGGTTCCGTTAGATCAGGGCCTATGGCTTTTCAACCCGTACCACGACCTAACGTTGTGTTAGACCGAACTAGTCAAATATCAGAGTACTCATGAAGCGCATATAAAACGAATACTTTATAAGAAATATTCATACACTAAATAATTTAAAACTGGGCCCGGCCTAATGCCAAATCGAGTCAACTAAACACATAACACAATACCGTATACAAAAGGCATGAAAATCTACCCTGGTGGTCCTAACGTCCAGCTCCATGCTATCACGGTCATCCATATCTAAAGATACCTACAAAAAGGACAACGGAGTTGGATGAGTAACCTAATGTTACTCAGTGAGTTGGCGGCCTCTACCCGCAACCTAATAACTAACCCATACAATCCAAAAATAACACTCAATTTATCCTAAGCATGCAATGAAAACTAAGGCTACACAACCAATCCCTAGTTAACCATGTATACGTCTGAGTTCAGTACTTATGTAGTGTTAGACACTAAAACTATACAAGTATCAATAACTGGTCGACCAACAATCAGACAAGAACATGATCGGCCAATCAATGATACCGCATAACTTCAATCTCCACCACCCTTCATAAGCAATCACTCAAACAACACATGCTAACGTCGGGTCTACACTAACCAAAAAAACACCAAGTCTAACCCGAAACCTACCTCGGATTAGATCTCAATGTTAAAAACCTGCAAAACAATCAAGCACCAATATCACAATAATAAGATAATAACTAACTACGACTCGATCTAACTTGTAACACCGTATATCAGTGTTACACTTACTCTAGGGTTCCATAACCCTATACTCGACACAACACTAAAACTCGACACACTAACCTGGGCCCTGGTGACTTCGTGTTCCTCCTCTCTATTGGAAACATCCTAACTTCCTACAACAAAGGCCAGAAGACGGAACTTTCAACCGCCCGGCCCACAGTCATTCGGGTCACCGCGCGACAGCCCACAGTCCATCGGGTCACTGCCACATTACACCGTCGTGTAATACTCAGCCATAGGCCATGACCCCGTCTATCTGAGTCTTCCCGATCCAACGAATAAGGGGTTTCCTTGAACCCGCTGGGTACGAGGCTGAGGAATCACTAATCACCCCTAAATATATAGATAGCTAGGTATCTGTAGAAAACCCGATCCGAAGATCTAATTAGAAGTAGTAGAACTTGAAGTGCAGGGCGTTCCAGAAGATAGGTTTGACCTTTCCTTTGCTGTCTTGTAGCTTGTAGGCTCCTGCCCCCTGCACTCCGATTATCTTATAGGGGCCTTCCCAACCTGGGGCCAGTTTCCCTGCAGATTTATCTTTGTTATGGTCGCAGACCCGTCGTTGGACCCAGTCTTCTTGCTGAAAGGTCCTGGTCATGACTTTCTTATTGTAGCTCCTGGCCACCTTCTGCTGATAGGAAATTTTCCTTAGGCGGGCGGCCTCTCTTTTTTCGTCGAGCATATCTAGGCTGAGGCTCAGCAATTCGTCGTTTTCCTCCTGGGAGATGGGTCTGGAGACAGTCTTTCTGACGTGTACCTCAGTGGGTATCACGGATTCCATGCCGTAGACTAATGAGAATGGAGGCTCTTGAGTGGCTGTTCTTGGAGTTGTCCGATAAGCCCAGAGGACTCCATGTAACTCTTCTTCCCAGCGCCCGTGGGCTATTTCTAGGCGTTTCTTGATCATGTTGACCATGGTTTTGTTTGTAGATTCGGCCTGGCCGTTTGATTGTGGGTGCCGCGGTGTGGAGAAGGAGAGCTTGATGTTCCACTCTTGGCAGAATTCTCTGAAGTCATGGCTCGTGAACTGGGGCCTGTTGTCTGTGACAATCTCTTGGGGCACGCCGAAGCGGGTTATCATGTTTGTCCATATGAACTTTTTTATTTTTTCCGTAGTGATCGTGGCTAGGGCCTCGGTCTCTACCCATTTAGTAAAGTAGTCAGTTATTACGAGGAGGAATACCTTTTGCCCCGATGCCATTAGGAATTTCCCGACAATCTCCATGCCCCATTTTTGGAAGGGCCAGGGAGAGCTTAGAGATTTCAGGTTCTCTGGAGGGAGGTTGGAGATTGGAGCGTGCTTCTGGCATTGTTTGCAGGACCTGGCCTTTCTGAGGGCGTCACTGGCCATCGTGGGCCAGTAGTAACCGGCTCTTCTGGCTCTGAGCACTAGACTCCGGCCGCTGGAGTGAGAGCCGCATTCTCCTTCGTGGAGCTCTTCTAGGATTCGGGACGCTTCCCTAGGGGTGAGACATCGCAGGTATAGTCCTGAAAAAAACCTTTTATATAGTTTTCCCTCGGTGATGTAGTATCTTGCTGCTTGCCTTTTTATTTTTCGGCTTTCTCCTCGATCTTCGGAGAAGAGGTCGCGTACCAGGTAGTCGATTAGAGGGGTCATCCAGGTGTCTCCCTCGTTGATGACGGATATTTCTTCGGGGTCCCCTTCTTGGTCAGTGGCTGACCACTGGAGTACCAGCAAGGGAATGTTCATTTGGCTTGTGGTTTCTAGGGCGGACCCTAGATTGGCCAGAGCACCGGCTTGCGAGTTTTGTTCTCGGGGAACTTGGGTAAGCTTGCAGCTCTGGAATCTTTCAATCAGGCGCTTTGCTTCGGCGAGGTATCTGATCATACTGGCGTCTTTGGCCTGGTAATCACCTTGGACCTGGCTG
>CAKOAT010241820.1:146049-167784 GCA_932364175.1 Eruca vesicaria subsp. sativa | reverse complement strand
GACCCTGAAGAAATCTCCGTCATCGACGAAGGAAAAACCTAGGTGACCCCTATAGTCGACTCTCTTGTACGCGACCTTTTCCCCAAAGCTCGAGGCAAAAGCCAAAAGATAAAAAGACAATCAGCAAGTTACTGCATCACCGAAGGGAAATTATACTGAAGGTCCTTCTCAGGACCGTACCTACGATGTCTCACCCTTAGAGAAGCGGTCCGAATCTTGGAGGAACTCCACGGAGGAGAATGCGGCTCCCACTCCAGCCGACAAAGTCTAGTGCTCAGAGCCATAAGAGCTGGCTGTTACTGGCCCACGATGGCCGGTGACGCCCTCAGACAAGCCAGGACTAGCGACCAATGTCAAAGGCACGCACCGATCTCCAACCTTCCCCCAGAGAACCTGAAATCTCTAAGCTCTCCCTGGCCCTTCCGAAAATGGGGCATGGACATCGTCGGGAAATTCCCAATGGCACCAGGACAAAAGGTATTTCTCATCGTCATAACCGACTACTTTACAAAATGGGTGGAGGCCGAAGCCGTAGCCACGAGTACTACAGAGAAAATAAAGAAGTTCATTTGGAAAAAACGTGATCACTCGCTTCGACACGCCCAAGAGATTGTCATAGACAACGGGCCCCAGTTCACGAGCCACGACTTCAGGGGATTCTGCCAAGAGTGGAATATCAAACTCTCCTTCTCCGCACCGCGGCACCCACAATCAAATGGCCATGCCGAATCTACAAACAAAATAGTAGTCAACATGATTAAGAAACGTCTGGAGAAAGCCCACGGGCGCTGGGCGGAAGAACTACACAGAGTTCTATGGGCTTATCGGACCACTCCGAAGACGGCCACACAAGAGACTCCATTCTCACTAGTCTACGGCATGGAATCCGTGATACCTACAGAAGTACACGATAAAACGACTGTCTCCGGACCCATTTCCCAAGAGGAAAACAATGAATTGCTAACGCTGAGCCTGGACCTACTCGACGAAAAGAGAGAGGCTGCTCGCCTGAGGAACATTTTCTGTCAGCAAAAAGTTGTCAGAAGCTACAACAAGAAAGTCAGGACCAGAACCTTCCAGCAAGGAGACTGGGTCCTGCGACGAGTCTGCGACCACACTAAAGACAAATCTGCAGGGAAGCTGGCCCCAGGATGGGAAGGCCCCTATAAAATAATTGGAGCGCAGGGAGCAGGAGCCTACAAGCTGCAAGACAGCAAAGGAAAGGTCCAACCTGTTAGGGTATTTTCTGGTACAAGCGATTCATGCTCAGCCTACGGAATGGTAAGAGGAAGGAGACAAGTTGTTACAGGGGTTTCTCCTGGTTCAGTTGTTGATAAACCAGAGGATTCTGCTTTAGGATACCGCCATATGGGTATGGGCCGGTATATATCGCCAGGGTCTTTATAGAAGCAGGAGATATTGGTCTTTAGATAGGGGTTGCCTGTCTATGGTGAAGGCTGCAAGGCCTTCCCGCCTTAGATGATGATGAACCCGGCCTCTAGGATGGTTTTTTGGCCTTTCAGGCGTGGAACAATAGGAGGTGTTTCAATTTTTGGCTGCATCCTACAGTGGGGTATGCCTACGTACCCCTCGGAAGGGGATCAAGCCATTCGTAGTTCATATTGGTAGAGGCACGTAGCCTGATGAAGGCGCATAGCCTGATGGAGGCGCATAGCTTAGGAGAGGCACAAAGCCTTGGAGAGGCGCATGGCCTTGGAGAGGCGCAGGGCCTTAGAGAGGCGCGGAGCCTTAGAGAGGCGCATGGCCTTGGAGAGGCGCATGGCTTTAGAGAGGTGTAAGGCCTTGGAGAAGCGCAGGGCCTTGGAGAGGCGCAGGGCTTTGGAGAGGCACAAGGCCTTAGAGAGGTACGGAGCCTTAGAGAGGCGCATTGCCTTGGAGACGCGCGGGGCCTTGGAGAGGCGCGGGGCCTTGGAGAGGCGCAGGGCCTTGGAGAGGTGCATGGCCTTGGAGAGGCGCAATATAAAACCCCTGAACCGTCCTAGACATAGGTCGAACCACCGGCCAACAATCAAACAAGAACATGACCGACGGACTGACCCACACCAAGGGTTGGAGATGAAAGGCCAACCGGCCAGCCAAGAATCAAACAAGAACATGACTGACCGTCCAACCCAACACCATGGTCCGGAAGTATTATATGACGGGCTAGGGACAATATGGTCAAAAGTCGCAGAACTTAATCCACAACCTAGACCAGTTCGCCCAGTAACACGTCCCGTTAACTTCAGGCTTTGCAACCCATACTCGGGGTTAACGGTTCCGTTAGATCAGGGCCTATGGCTTTTCAACCCGTACCACGACCTAACGTTGTGTTAGACCGAACTAGTCAAATATCAGAGTACTCATGAAGCGCATATAAAACGAATACTTTATAAGAAATATTCATACACTAAATAATTTAAAACTGGGCCCGGCCTAATGCCAAATCGAGTCAACTAAACACATAACACAATACCGTATACAAAAGGCATGAAAATCTACCCTGGTGGTCCTAACGTCCAGGTCCATGCTATCACGGTCATCCATATCTAAAGATACCTACAAAAAGGACAACGGAGTTGGATGAGTAACCTAATGTTACTCAGTGAGTTGGCGGCCTCTACCCGCAACCTAATAACTAACCCATACAATCCAAAAATAACACTCAATTTATCCTAATCATGCAATGAAAACTAAGGCTACACAACCAATCCCTAGTTAACCATGTATACGTCTGAGTTCAGTACTTATGTAGTGTTAGACACTAAAACTATACAAGTATCAATAACTGGTCGACCAACAATCAGACAAGAACATGATCGGCCAATCAATGATACCGCATAACTTCAATCTCCACCACCCTTCATAAGCAATCACTCAAACAACACATGCTAACGTCGGGTCTACACTAACCAAAAAAACACCAAGTCTAACCCGAAACCTACCTCGGATTAGATCTCAATGTTAAAAACCTGCAAAACAATCAAGCACCAATAGGACAATAATAAGATAATAACTAACTACGACTCGATCTAACTTGTAACACCGTATATCAGTGTTACACTTACTCTAGGGTTCCATAACCCTATACTCGACACAACACTAAAACTCGACACACTAACCTGGGCCCTGGTGACTTCGTGTTCCTCCTCTCTATTGGAAACATCCTAACTTCCTACAACAAAGGCCAGAAGACGGAACTTTCAACCGCCCGGCCCACAGTCATTCGGGTCACCGCGCGACAGCCCACAGTCCATCGGGTCACTGCCACATTACACCGTCGTGTAATACTCAGCCATAGGCCATGACCCCGTCTATCTGAGTCTTCCCGATCCAACGAATAAGGGGTTTCCTTGAACCCGCTGGGTACGAGGCTGAGGAATCACTAATCACCCCTAAACATGCCTAGCATGGGTGGGTTACACACATGCTGTCGGCAACTCACACTTAACAACCTAAACACAACCTTATTCCAAAACCTAGCCTAAGGACATAAATTCCAGAACCTAAGTATCCACAACCTAGCGATATTATCTAGACTCAACACTAATTAATAGTACCAGTAGTCCGGCCTATATGGCCTAAGACACTTAGTACTAACATTCAAACAAGTAAATAACAATACTTAATATATAACAACTCAACCAGCTAGCCACTCCCTTACCAAGAGCTGACTAACCTCAATCAACAAGCATTATATAAACAAGCAAGCATCAACCAATTCAATCAAACCGTTACCCAGATAATTCCGCCAACTGCTATGAAACTATCTTTATAGATAACGGGAACCTACACTCAACCATATCAACACGCAAGAATAGAAAACATGATGCATCTTAGCCCTAGTCCTAGTCAGGTTATTAACTCAGTCTTAATTCCATTTAATCTCGGCTTAGCCCGTGCTAAGCTGAGTCCGGTTCTAATTAGCAAAATAACCCTAAGGACTATACCATAAATAGTATGATCATTCTAATCTATATGCAGACTCGAACTATCCTAAATTCCAAACGGAATTCAAACATAACCAACTCATAAAACTAACCTAAGTTCCAAGTGGAACTCAATCAGTAACTATCCTTACACAAAAACCAACTCACAGTGTTCAATACCAATAAGAAGCTGGTTGATCGGGGAGGACATGGCCAAAACCTAATGGACGACTTGAATGGAATGGACTGGACTGATCTTGACTCGGACAGAACCTCCCCCTGATTGTTGAAGAAAATTACTGCGTTGGATAGATTGATTTGGGCAGCGCTTCTGCGTTACAATGATAGAGTATCGTCGATTGGTCAGAACTTGCCTTCTTGGTAGATCGGGCTTCAGAACTTCGACTGATCTTGGACAGCACCTCCACTTCATCATCATAGAATAATAATAGAGTGGACGGATTGATTTGGGCAGATCTTCGGAATAACAATCGTAGAGAATCGCCGATTGGACAGCATCGGCCTTCTCGATGGAGTATCGGTCTTTAGAACTGACCGTACTCTTAAAATCACTTATTTCTTTCACTCTCTCTCTCTAGCCACGTTTTTCAAGTGATTTTGGTGTGTGATGGATGTCTGAAACTGAAGGGGGTGGCTGGGTATATATAAAAACCACCGACCAGTAATATCGAGCCACACCGGCAACTGTGTGTCAGCCCGCATGCCTCCGGTTGCATGCATGGTGACACACGGGCACACACATGTCCTGGTGCATGGCTTAGGCTCATGCAAAGTGACACAGTCACGTCCAGATGGATCTCAGCATGGCTGGATTGCATGCATCTCGACACACCGTCCGCTACATGTCGATCAGCATGCTTCGACTGCATGCGACACCTCGTGCTCCACATGTAAAGCTGCATGTGATGCTTCCATGCACGGAGACACCTCGAGCTTCTAAAGACACTCAGCTATTTAGATAGTTTTCACCACGTTATTATCCTTTAGATCAAGCCACCTCAAGCGGCCGATTTACCCGATTCCGACCCTTCTGGCTTATTTTCGACCCACGATCAATCCCGAATATTTTTCCGCTCCCGTTCTGATGAGTTGAATATTTTTAATAAATTCCAAAATAATTCTGACCTTGATGGAAAATATTTCCCGAGCCTCCGGCTTCCTCGAAAAATGTCATAATACCGAAATTAGGGCTTGTACCCGATTTCAGGTTTTTCCATCGTGCTTTGATCCCGTCGTGCTTAACTCCCGTCCTGCTTCCAACTTGTGATGTCTCCAGAATAATATAATACTGATAGTTATGAAGTTTTGCAGATTACTTTGTTACTAAGAAACGTCGAGCTTCAGAACCGTCGTGCTTCTAACCCGTCGTGCTTCAAAAAGGTTATGCTTCCAAAACAGCCGTCTGATCAATCTAACACTTTGTATAACACGGTAGAGCAGCTTATATCGCCTCATTGTTCAGTCACGATCCATTCTTCGACCATCTCGAACTTGAAACTCTCGATTGACCCTTATCATCTGCGACTCGACCACCAAGTGGATCCTCGACCAATCTTCTCGACCAATTGCTCTCGACCATTTTATCCTAATGGGCGGGTTATCACGTTCTCCCCCTCTTAATAGAATTCGTCCTCGAATTCTTAGTTGCGCCAATGCTCAGCTTCACAGCAGACTCCTTCTTGATGTGTGGTGATGACGATCACTTATTGGATAACCCCGTCTTGTGGTCTTATTCATTTGATGTGCTTCTTCGTCGGCTCGCCTTTAATTTCTTCTCTCGATTTCTTTGGTTTCCATCCGGCTTCTCATTCTGAAATCGCTCTGCCTTGATACTTTCCCATTCATGCCCCTTGGTTTTGAATTCTCCTCTTAAATTCTTGACTTCCCATGGCTCATAGATTCTCGACTCATCTTCATGATCTCTTAATCGGTCTTTCACCGATCCTTGAGTGTCCTCCTCAAGGTCTCCAAACTCGTCTTGCCCATGATACTATCTTGTTGCTTAGATAGATATCATCCTTGCTCATAATAACCCCGAATCCTTTCTTGATCTCTCTCTGCCCACAAACTTTGATGAAAACCTTCCCACTAACGTCTTGACCCTTGCTCCATATTACTTAGACCTCTGATCAATCATCCTCTCTCCCCAAATACTGATGAAGTCCTTTCTTCTGAAGTCTTGTTTCTTCCCATCTGTCCAGTCCTTACCACGAACCATCTCCTCTGCACCTCTTTTCTCTTTCTCTTCATGTTTGGGTTTTTGGCCTCGAACTCTCTTCACTTTAAGGTTTCCATCCCTTAAAGTTCCGATCAACGAACACACTTACGAGCTGCAACTTAAAGAACACTTTACACGCAAGTTAGTCATCTACTATTCCCATAAATAACTAACCAAGCAACCTAATCAAAATTCTAACCATCAACCTAATCACAACTCTAACCAGAAACCTAACAGTTCTAACCAACAACCTAGCAATTCTAGATTCCACTATCTCAATCCTAGTTCCTAAAACAATAAATCCTATGCTGGACATGACCGGTTCCCTAATGCCTTTTATGACTCTTTTTGACTCGATAAAAATTTAAAACCGATTAAATCATGAGTTCCGGAAGCATGGACGTAACCATGCTCTGATACCACCTCTGTAACACCCCTGAACCGTCCTAGACATAGGTTGAACCACCGGCCAACAATCAAACAAGAACATGACCGACGGACTGACCCACACCAAGGGTTGGAGATGAAAGGCCAACCGGCCAGCCAACAATCAAACAAGAACATGACTGACCGTCCAACCCAACACCATGGTCCGGAAGTATTACATGACGGGCTAGGGACAATCTGGTCAAAAGTCGAATAACTTAATCCACAACCTAGACCAGTTCGCCCACTAACACGTCCCGTTAACTTCAGGCTTTGCAACCCATACCCGGGGTTAACGGTTTCGTTAGATCAGGGCCTAAGACTTTTCAACCCGTACCACGACCTAACACTGTGTTAGACCGGACTAGTCAAATATCAGAGTACTCATGAAGCGCATATAAAACGAATACTTTATTGATTTAAGAAATATTCATACACTATTTAATTTAAGTCTGGGCCCGGCCTAATGCCAAATCGAGTCAACTAAACACATAACACAATACCGTATACAAAAAGCATGAAAATCTACCCCGGTGGTCCTAACGTCCAGCTCCATGCTATCACGGTCATCCATATCTAAAGATACCTACAAAAAGGACAACAGAGTTGGATGAGTAACCTAATGGTACTCAGTGAGTTGGCGGCCTCTACCCGCACCCTAATAACTAACCCAGACAATCCAAAAATAACACTCAATCTATCCTAAGCATGCAACGAAAACTAAGGCTACACAACCAATCCCTAGTTAACCATGTATACGTCTGAGTTCAGTACTCATGTAGTGTTAGACACTAAAACTATACAAGTATCATTAACTGGTCGACCAACAATCAGACAAGAACATGATCGGCCAATCAATGATACCGCATAACTTCAATATCCACCACCCTTCATAAGCAATCACTCAAACAACACAGGCTAACGTCGGGTCTACACTAACCAAACAAACACCAAGTCTAACCCGAAACATAACTCGGGATTAGATCTCAATGTTAAAAACCTGCAAAACAATCAAGCACTAATAACACAATAATAAGATAATAACTAACTACGACTTCATCTAACTTGTAACACCGTATATCAGTGTTACACTTACTCTAGGGTTCCATAACCCTATACTCGACACAACACTAAAACTCGAAACCCTAACCTGGGCCCTGGTGACTTCGTGTTCCTCCTCTCTATTGGCAACATCTTAACTTCCTACCACAAAGGCTAGAAGAAGGAACTTTCAACCGACCGCGGCCCACAGTCATTCGGGTCACCGCGCGACAGCCCACAGTCCATCGGGTCACTGCCACATTACACCGTCGTGTAATACTCAGCCATAGGCCATGACCCCGTCTATCTGAGTCTTCCCGATCCAACGAATAAGGGGTTTCCTTGAACCCGCTGGGTACGAGGCTGAGGAAACACTAATCACCCCTAAACATGCCTAGCATGGGTGAGTTACACACATGCTGTCGGAAACACACACTTAACAACCTAAACACAACCTTATTCCAAAACCTAACTATCCACAGCCTAGCGATATTATCTAGACTCAACACTAATCAATAGTACCAGTAGTCCGTCCTATATGGCCTAAGACACTTAGTACTAACATCTAAACAAGTAAATAACAATACTTAATAAATAACAACCCAACCGGCTAGTGGCTCCCTTACCAAGAGCTGACAAACCTCAATCAACAAGCATTATATAAACAAGCAAGCATCAACCAATTCATATAGATAACGGGAACCTACACTCAACCATATCAACACGCAAGAATAGAAAACATGATGCATCTTAGCCCTAGTCCTAGTCAGGTTATTAACTCAGTCTTAATTCCATTTAATCTCGGCAAAGCCCGTGCTAAGCTGAGTCCGGTTCTAATTAGCAAAATAACCCTAAGGACTATACCATA
The DNA here is from genome assembly GCA_932364175.1 of Eruca vesicaria subsp. sativa. NCBI lineage: Eukaryota > Viridiplantae > Streptophyta > Magnoliopsida > Brassicales > Brassicaceae > Eruca > Eruca vesicaria. Next base: position 159,281 of record CAKOAT010241820.1, on the reverse strand, counting down.
AATAGTATGATCATTCTAATCTATATGCAGACTCGATCTATCCTAAATTCCAAACGAAATTCAAACATAACCTACTCACAAAACTAACCTAAGTTCCAAGTGGAACTCAATCAATAACTATCCTAACACAAAAACCAACTCACAGTGTTCTATGCCAATAAGCAGCTGGTTGATCGGAGAGGACATGGCCAAAACCCAATTGACGACTTGAATTGAATGGACTGGACTGATCTTGACTCGGACAGAACCTCCCCCTGATTGTAGAAGAAAATTACTGCCTTGGATGGATTGATTTGGGCAGCGCTTCTGCGTTACAATGATAGAGAATCGTCGATTGGACAGAACTTGCCTTCTTGGTAGATCAGGCTTCAGAACTTCGACTGATCTTGGACAGCACCTCCACTTCATCATCATAGAATAATAATAGAGTGGACGGATTGATTTTGCCAGAGCTTCGGCATAACAATCGTAGAGAATCGCCGATTGGACAGCATCGGTCTTCTCGATGGAGTATCGGTCTTTAGAACTGACCGTACTCTTAAAATCACTTCTTTATTTCACTCTCTCTCTCTAGCCACGTTTTTCAAGTGATTTTGGTGTGTGATGGATGTCTGAAAGTGAAGGGGGTGGCTGGGTATATATAGAAACCACCGACCAGTAATATCGAGCCACACCGGCGACTGTGTGTCAGCCCGCATGCCTCCGGTTGCATGCATGGTGACACACGGGCACACACATGTCCTGGTACATGGCTTAGGCTTATACAAAGTGACACAGCCACGTCCATATGGTTCTCAGCATGTCTGGATTGCATGCATCGCGACACACCGCCCGCTACATGTCGATCAGCATGCTTCGGCTGCATGCGACACCTCGTGCTCCACATGTAAAGCTGCATGTAATGCTTCCATGCACGGAGACACCTCGAGCTTCTGAAGACACTCAGCTGTTTAGATAGTTGCCACCACGTTCTTATCCTTTAGATCAAGCCACCTCAAGCTTCTCGGCCGATTTACCCGATTCCGACCCTTCTGGCTTATTTTCGACCCGCGATCAATCCCGAATAATTTTCCGCTCCCGTTCTGATGAGCTGAATATTTTTAATAAACTCCAAAATAATTCTGACCTTGATGGAAAATATTTCCCGAGCCTCCGGCTTCCTCGAAAAATGTCATAATACCGAACTTAGGGTTTGTACCCGATTTCGGGTTTTCTCATCGTGCTTTAATCCCGTCGTGCTTAACTCCCATCCTGCTTCCAACTTGTGATGTCTCCAGAATAATATAATTCTGATAGTTACGAAGTTTTGCAGATTACTTCGTGACTAAGAAACGTCGAGCTTCAGAACCTTCGTGCTTCTAACCCGTCGTGCTTCAAAAATGTTATGCTTCCAAAACTGCCGTCTGATCAATCTAACACTTTGTATAACACGGTAGAGCAGCTTATATCGCCTCATTGTTCAGTCACGATCCATTCTTCGACCATCTCGAACTTGAAACTCTCAATCGACCCTTATCGTCTGCGACTCGACCACCAAGTGGATCCTCGACCAATCTTCTCGACCATTTCCTCTCGACCATTTTATCCTAATGGGCGGGTTATCACACGCAAGGCCTTGGAGAGGCTCAGGGCCTTGGAGAGGCGCGGAGCCTTGGAGAGGTGCAGGGCCTTGGAGAGGCGTGGGGCCTTGGAGAGGCGCATTGTGAATACCCGCCCATTAGAATAAAATGGTCGAGAGAAATTGGTCTAGAAGATTGGTCGAGGATCCACTTCGTGGTCGAGTCGCAGACGATAAGGGTCGATCGAGAGTTTCAAGTTCGAGATGGTCGAAGAATGGATCGTGATTGAACAATGAGGCGATATAAGCTGATCTACCGTGTTATACAAAGTGTTAGATTGATCAGACGGCAGTTTTGGAAGCATAACATTTTTGAAGCACGACGGGTTAGAAACACGACGGTTCTGAAGCTCGACATTTCTTAGTCACGAAGTAATCTGCAAAACTTCGTGACTATCAGTGTTATATTATTCGGAGACATAATCTTGGAAGCAGGACGGGAAGTAAGCAGGACAGGAAGCAAGCACGACTGGAAATCCCGAAGTTGGGCGAAAACCCAAATTTCGATATCACGGGATTTTTTTTGAGGAAGCCGGAGGCTCGGGAAATATTTTTCATCAAGGTCAAGAATCATTTGGAGTCTATCAAGATTATTTAGAGCATCAGAATGGGAGCGGAAAAATATTCAGGAGTGATCGCGGGTCGAGAATTCACCGGAAAGGTCGAAATCGGGTAAATCGACCGAGAAACTCGAGGTGGCTTGCCGAAAGGGATCAGGACGAGGTGTCAACCATTAAACCTGCTGAGTGTAGAAAAAAAGAAGGAGGTGTAGCCTTGAATGGAAGCAGCACATGCAGCTTGACACACAGAAGAACGAGGTGTCACCGTATCTGCAACCAACGCATGCGTATCGACACCTAGTGGCCCGTGTGTCACGATGCAAGCACTCCAGTCATGCAGCAAGCCATCTGGTCGTTCAGGAAGGATAGAGGTGTCACTTTGCATGAGTCCTTGTCATGCTGAAAGACATGTGGAGCACGAGGTGTCGCGACGCATGCGTCCCGAGCCATGCGAAGTGACACACGGGCTGCCACACGGCTTGCGAAGTGACACACGGGCTGCCACACGGCTTGCTTCTGATTGGTTGTTGTCTTCTATAAATAGACCACGACCCCCTTCCATTTCTTCACATCCAGACCACACCAAAGCCACTCCAAAACGTGAGAGAGAAAAAGAGAGAGAGAAAGTTAGGGTTTCGATAGTTTCCGAGCTTTTTCGAGAGTTTTAGAGAGTTCTCGAGGTCAGTTCCCTACTGATTTTGAGTGAGTGCCTAGGGAAGGCTTCCAAAGCAATCCGTCACTCTAGTATTATTCTCTGATGATGAAGTGGAGGTGCTGTCATAGATCAGTCGAAGTTCTAACGCCGGATCTACCAAGAAGGCAAGTTCTGTCCAATCGACGTTTCTGTATGATTGTAAAGCGGAAGTGCTGCCCAAATCAATCCATCCAAGGCAGGCATTTTCTTCTACAATCAAGGGGATGTTATGTCCAAGTCAAACATCAGTCCAGTCCATTCAATACGTCAGGGTTGGGTTTTGGCCAAGTCCTCTCCGATCAACTAGCTGCTTATCGGCACAGAACACTGTGAGTTGGTTTTTGTGTTAGGGTAGTTTTGTGAGTTGGTTTTGTGTGAATTCCACTTGGAATTTAGGATAGTTATTGATTGAGTTCCACTTGGAACTTATGTTAGTTTTGTGAGTTGGTTATGTTTGAATTCCGATTGGAATTTAGGATAGTTATTGATTGAATTCCACTTGGAATTTAGGGTAGTTTTGTGAGTTGGTATTGTTTGAATTCCGTTTGGAATTTAGGATAGATCGAGTCTGCATATAGATTAGAATGATCATACTATTTATGGTATAGTCCTTAGGGTTATTTTGCTAATTAGAACCGGACTCAGCTTAGCACGGGCTAAGCCGAGATTTAATGGAATTAAGACTGAGTTAATAACCTGACTAGGACTAGGACTAGGATGCATCATGTTTTCTATTCTTGCGTGTTGATATGGTTGAGTGCAGGTTCCCGTTATCTAAGGATAGTTTCATAGCAGAAGGCTAAACTATCTTGGTAACGGTTTGATTAAGTGATTGCTTGTTTATATAATGCTTGTTGATTGAGGTTAGTCAGCTCTTGGTAAGGGAGTGACTAAGCGGTTGAGTTGTTATTTATTAAGTGTGGGTGTCGATTTCCACCTACTGTCAAATAATCATAAATAAGGAAACTTCGGGAAAACCCTAAGTTTCCAGAGGAACCGGCTATCTGCAGAACCGCACAACGAAGATTAAGATAACGAGAAAACTTAGAATTATTAAAAGAAACAAAAATCGAGAGCAAAGAGGTTCTTATTCCGAATCTGCGTTGAACTGGTACAAAGAGAGTAGCCGAAAACTTAAGAACAGAAAACCCTAATTGAGACGCAGCTCGCTAACAGAAAAAAAGGAAAGATTCCTAAATGCTAGTTTTGGTGGTGAGAGCTCCGAATTCCGTGTCCCTTGCTTCTGCCCTAGACCTCCTATTTATATACTCCTCGCCTTGGCTATCCGATCTTTCCATTTCGCCCAGATTTGACTAAATCAGGAATTTTCCATTCTTCTCGATCCTTCCTTTTTCCGCGGAAATCTTCTATTTTTCTTCAAACCTTCCTTTTATCTTTAAACTTGACTTTATTTTCCTTCTGCGTGTAAACCGTCAAAACTTTATCAAATCTTCGGGTTATATTCCATTGAAATCGCGAGATGGATTTTTATCGCGTTTTAGGTCCTTCCGGGCCGTTTTGCGATAAATCCGTTTTCCAAATTTTTACGGGATCGTTTCCTGATCTGACGTCGTTTTTAATAAATTACTCGAGTTAATCGCAAGGTTTTACGGTTTACTCGAATTTTTATTAAAAACACGTTTTTTACGACTTACTCGGCGTTTTTTATTAAAAAAAACGCGTTTTTTATGATTTTAACGAGAAATCTCGAATAAATCGTATAGTTTAGGCAATGTTCGGTGTTTTGTTTAACCGTTGCCGTTTTATATGATTTCCTCGAGTTCTTTCCGAGAAAGCGAAGTTTTACAGTTTTTATCGTAAAACTCGAACGGTAAGTCGGATCGAGATGGAACGGGAGATGTTTCAGCCGTAGTTTAGAATGCGACCGTGTCGAAAGACGTAAGTTTCGAATCGGGAATGCGGGAGATCGAGACGCGGAGTATCCGGGAAGTCTCTAGTTCGCCCATCGGCAAACTAAGCCGGGCCGGCTTAGTTCGCCGATGGGCGAACTAGAGAGTGCCTCTTAGTTCGCCCATCGGCGAACTAAGCTGGGCCAGCTTAGTTCGCCGATGGGCGAACTAGATGGGTATCTCTTAGTTCGCCCATCGGCAAACTAAGCCGGACCGGCTTAGTTCGCCCATGGGCGAACTAGTTGCGACTAGTTCGCGTTTTACGGCTATTTCGGTTTTTTTGCGGTTTCGTAAAACGATTCTCGAGTTTTATAAAACGATCTTCGGATTTCATAAAACGATCTTCGAGCTTTATAAAACGATCTTCGAGCTTTATAAAACGATCTTCGAGTTTTATAAAACGATTCTCGTGTTTTATAAAACGATCCTTAAATTTTATAAAACGGCCTTTCGAGTTTTATAAAACGATCTTCGAGTTTTATAAAACGATCTTCGAGTTTTATAAAACGATTCTCGAGTTTTATAAAACGATTCTCGAGTTTTATAAGACGATCCTTAGGTTTTATAAAACGATTTCTTGAGTTTTATAAAACGATCTTCGAGTTTTATAAAACGATCTTCGAGTTTTATAAAACGATTCTCGAGTTTTATAAAACGATCCTTAAGTTTTATAAAATGATCTTCAAGTTTTATAAAACGATTCTCGAGTTTTATAAAACGATCATTAATTTTTATAAAACGATTTCTCGAGTTTTATAAAACGACTTCTCGAGTCTTATAAAACGATCTTCGAGTTTTATAAAACGATTCTCGAGTTTTATAAGATGATCCTTAGGTTTTATAAAATGACTTATCGAGTTTTATAAAACGGTTTGCCAATTTTATAAATGACTTTGAGTTTTATAAAACTATTCCTCGGGTTTTATAAAACTGTGCCTTTTGTATTTTTGCGGGGAGTTTTGGTTATTAATTCCGTCGTACCGATTTTGACCCCAACAGTTAGCCCCACAGCTCGTAAGAATCGTGAGATTCTTGCGAGTGGATTGAGCTCGTTTAGCGAGTTTGGTGGAATTAGGCGGAACTTTAATGGCCAAAAGTCCAACGGTGAATAGTAAAATTCTTCCCTATAAGTATATGGAGTAAAATTTTGAATTCTTTACTCCATCTTTTACAACTTATTCAAGAAATTTTTCTCTCCACTTTCTCTGAAAATCTTCAAACATGTTTTCAGGAAGAAAGACTCGTTCCTCAACTAGTTCCAATTTTCACAATTCTGATTGAACGAGTTCGCAGCCTCCAGCCTTGGCTCCGAAAGAAGAGTATTCGTCCCCGTTAGTCGATCCGGCGGACCTCGAGGCTTTTTGGGCGATCGGAGACAAGTCGGGGTCCGCTAGGCCTGGAACTTGGGTTCCAGCTTTGTCGGACGTTGATCAAATTTCCGGACGTCCGAGCTTGACGCTTTTTAACAGCATCGATTACATGCGTGAATTCTGCCGAGTTCCAGAGGCAGTTGAGTTTCGTTCCCCACTTGCCCGGGAGAGCGACGAGGATGCGCCTGACGGTTTTTTCACATGTTACAACATTTTCTTGCAACAATGCCACCTATGGTTTCCGATTCCGGAAGTCATTGTGCATTACCTTCACAGGCTGGGACTGTCGATTAGTCAATTGACTCCTCCAAGTTTAAAGCAACTCGTTGGTCTTTTGANGAGCGACGAGGATGCGCCTGACGGTTTTTTCACATGTTACAACATTTTCTTGCAACAATGCCACCTATGGTTTCCGATTCCGGAAGTCATTGTGCATTACCTTCACAGGCTGGGACTGTCGATTAGTCAATTGACTCCTCCAAGTTTAAAGCAACTCGTTGGTCTTTTGACGCTGAGTTACGAGCAGGGAATCACCCTTGCCGTCGATCATCTCGAGGGTCTGTTAAAGCCTACAGGGCAATCGCGGAGGATCACTTTAAGCCCTCGTGAGGAAATTGTTACGGGCTGCTCAACGCCTTCTACTTCTTGGAAGAAGAATTTCTTCTATGTTCGTATTGACGGTGCGTCGGTCGAGGAGGGTGGCATTCCGCTCTTTACGACCACGTGGGGTCGGAGAGGTATACGACTCGAATTCACACGAACCCTTATTATTATTATTTTTTTTTTTTAAAATGACTTTCTGTTTTTTTTTTTTTTTTTTTTTTTCGAGCAGTTTTTACGACATGGCTTAATTCTTGTCTTTGGTAGGGTTTCCATATTATGAGCCGATCCCTGGACAACCGTACTGCTGAGGCTCGCCTTGCCGAGTTTCGAGCGAACATGGCCGAAAAGGAAGTCGCTCGTCTTTGGGCAGAGGTTGAGGCCAACCAAGCCGAAGAAGTGGTTGCGAGGGAGGTTGCTCGCGTGAGGGATGAGTGCGCGACCAGGTCTCGTCGTGCCAAAGAGCTTTCTGACCAAAGGATTCGTCGTGATCGTCGTGCGGGCAAACGAGAGGTTGCCGAGGAGATGAAGGCTCGTCGCGAGCGATTTGCAACCGGTTGTTCGGATGCGGAAGCCGTTCAACGAGCGCATGGTGATTATCGCGAATGTCGCGGGATCGTTCATGGGTTATCCCTGACTCAGAATGAAGGGTATTCGTTTGCTAAGGAGTCCCTCGTGCGATGGGAAAATTTGGATCGGGAAAGAGATATGCAGTCCGAATTTTTCGACCTTAAGGCGCGCATGTGAGATCAATGGAATCCCATCGTGGTGTCGCCGGATTCGGTTGAAGTCGGTCCTGGGATTTCGGACGTAGATGGTGAAGTCGATCAGCCTGCGTTTGATGACTTTGATGTGTGATGTTCTTAGTTTTTCGATTTTGTCGTTGTTTTTCCGGGACTGGCCGTTGGTGGCTTTGTATCCCTACCGCTGGGCGGTGTGTATTTGGATGCTTTTAATGAGAAAATATTTTCTAAGTATGAAATTCGTTTTTTATGTTAGATGTAGAGGAAAGAATACGAGTTGTCATCTCGTACCCAACTCTTCGGTGTAAGTCGTCCGATTCGTTAACTCGGGAGATTTCGATTTTCGCGAGTGTTTAGATGTGGGTGAAAAGACATGCCTTTAGGATCTCGATTCATGCCTTGAGACGTTAGCGACCAGTGTGCTGGGTTTAGGGAAAGACCTAGGTTTACTTTCGGATTGGGGTTGTGCGATGACTAATCGGCTTTTGTTTTGCCCGTTGCGATTTTAACCTGATTCCATACCGATTTAGAATCCGCGATAGGTTCTTGGCTTATAAGATACGTATGGTTGGAACCGAGCATCTCACCGGGAACAATTTCTAAGTTGACCGGAAGTGCTGACCAAAAATTTGGATTTCTTTTATTGCGCGCTATTTTTTCCTCGTCGGATGTATGCGGACCGATAGGTCGGTGTGTTTATTTAGGACGGCTAGCGTGCTCGACGGGGCCAATCTCCGAGCGTTCGTGTTTTTATAGTCGCGGACGGACTTTGGGGAAATATTTTTCTTTGAGATCTTTAGGCGACGTCTCGCCAGTTCTTCCAGAAAATATTTTGATATGCGAATTTTTATAAAAACGATTGAGTAGTTGTTACTGCGGAAGCGATTTTCCGGATTTGCGTTTTTCGATGGTAGCAGAGATATTCTAACTTTTTCTTTATTAAAAATTTCGAAAAATTTTCGATTACAAAGCTAAAAAATTTTAGTAAAAAACGCATTTTTATGATTTTAACGAGAAATCTCGAATAAATCGTATAGTTTAGGCAATGTTCGGTGTTTCGTTTAACCGTTGCCATTTTATACGATTTCCTCGAGTTCTTTCCGAGAAAGCGAAGTTTTACGGTTTTTATCGTAAAAATCGAACGGTAAGTCGGATCGAGATGGAACGGGAGATGTTTCAACCGTAGTTTAGAATGCGGCCGTGTCGAAAGACGTAAGTTTCGAATCGGGAATGCGGGAGATCGAGACGCGGAGTATCCGGGAAGTCTCTAGTTCGCCCATCGGCGAACTAAGCCGGGACTGCTTAGTTCGCCGATGGGTGAACTAGATGGGTATCTTTTAGTTCACCCATGGGCGAACTAGTTGCGACTAGTTCGCGTTTTACGGCTATTTCGGTTTTTTTGCGGTTTCGTAAAACGATTCTCGAGTTTTATAAAACGATCTTCGAGTTTTATAAAATGATCTTCGAGCTTTATAAAACGATCTTCGAGTTTTATAAAACGATTCTCGAGTTTTATAAAACGATCCTTAAGTTTTATAAAACGGCCTTTCGAGTTTTATAAAACGATCTTCGAGTTTTATAAAACGATTCTCGAGTTTTATAAAACGATTCTCGAGTTTTATAAGACGATCCTTAGGTTTTATAAAACGATTTCTTGAGTTTTATAAAACGATCTTCGAGTTTTATAAAACGATCTTCGAGTTTTATAAAACGATCTTCGAGTTTTATAAAACATCTTCGAGTTTTATAAAACGATTCTCAAGTTTTATAAAACGATCCTTAAGTTTTATAAAACGATCTTCGAGTTTTATAAAACGATTCTCGAGTTTTATAAAACGATCTTTAAGTTTTATAAAACGATTTGTCGAGTTTTACAAAAAGACTTCTCGAGTCTTATAAAACGATCTTCGAGTTTTATAAAACGATTCTCGAGTTTTATAAGATGATCCTTAGGTTTTATAAAACGACTTATCGAGTTTTATAAAACGGTATGCGAATTTTATAAATGACTTTGAGCTTTATAAAACTATTCCTCGGGTTTTATAAAACTGTGCCTTTTGTATTTTTGCGGGGAGGTTTGGTTATTAATTCCTACGTACCGATTTTGACCCCAACATTAAGTATTGTTATTTACTTGTTTAGATGTTTGTACTAAGTGTCTTAGGCCATATAGGCCGGACTACTGGTAGTATTGATTAGTGTTGAGTCTAGATAATATCGCTAGGTTGTGGATAGTTAGGTTATGGAATCTATGTCCTTAGGCTAGGTTTTGGAATAAGGTTGTGTTTAGGTTGTTAGGTGTGTGTTGCCGAGAGCATGTGTGTAACCCGCCCATGCTAGGCATGTTTAGGGGTGATTAGTGTTTCCTCAGCCTCGTACCCAGCGGGTTCAAGGAAACCCCTTATTCGTTGGATCGAGAAGACTCAGATAGACGGGGTCATGGCCTATGGCTGAGTATTACACGACGGTGTAATGTGGAAGTGACCCAATGGACTGTGGGCTGTCGCGCGGTGACCCGAATGACTGTGGGCCGCGGTCGGTTGAAAGTTCCTTCTTCCGGCCTTTGTGGTAGGGAGTTAGGATGTTGCCGATGTTGAGGGGGGAACACGAAGTCACCAGGGCCCAGGTTAGAGTGTCGAGTTTTAGTGTTGTGTCGAGTATAGGGTTATGGAACCCTAGAGTAAGTGTAACACTGATATACGGTGTTACAAGTTAGACCGAGTCGTAGTTAGTTATTATCTTATTATTGTGTTATTGGTGCTTGATTGTTTTGCAGGTTTCTAACATTGAGATCTAATCCTGGGTTTGGTTACAATTGGTTGTTGTCTTCTATAAATAGACACGACCCCCTTCCATTTCTTCACATCCAGACCACACCAAAGCAACTCCAAAACGTGAGAGAGAAAAAGAGAGAGAGAGAAAGTTAGGGTTTCGATAGTTTCTGAGCTTTTTCGAGAGTTTTAGAGAGTTCTCGAGGTCAGTTCCCTACTGATTTTGAGTGAGTTCCTAGGGAAGGCTCTGTCCAAAGCAATCCGATCCGTCCACTCTAGTATTATTCTTTGATGATGAAGTGGAGGTGCTGTCATAGATCAGTCGAAGTTCTGACGTCGGATCTACCAAGAAGGCAAGTTCTGTCCAATCGACGTTTCTCTATGATTGTAACGCGGAAGCGCTGCCCAAATCAATCCATCCAAGGCAGTCATTTTCTTCTATAATCAAGGGGATGTTCTGTCCAAGTCAAAGATCAGTCCATTCCATTCAATACGTCAAGGTTGGGTTTTGGCCAAGTCCTCTCCGATCAACCAGCTGCTTATCGGCATAGAACACTGTGAGTTGGTTTTTGTGTTAGGGTATTTTTGTGAGTTGGATTTGTGTGAATTCCACTTGGAATTTAGGATAGTTATTGATTGAGTTCCACTTGGAACTTAGGTTAGTTTTGTGAGTTGGTTATGTTTGAATTCCGATTGGAATTTAGGATAGTTATTGATTGAATTCCACTTGGAATTTAGGGTAGTTTTGTGAGTTGGTATTGTTTGAATTCCATTTGGAATTTAGGATAGATCGAGTCTGCATATAGATTAGAATGATCATACTATTTATGGTATAGTCCTTAGGGTTATTTTGCTAATTAGAACCGGACTCAGCTTAGCACGGGCTAAGCCGAGGTTAAATGGAATTAAGACTGAGTTAATAACCTGACTAGGACTAGGACTAGGATGCATCATGTTTTCTATTCTTGCGTCTTGATATGGTTGAGTGCAGGTTCCCGTTATCTAAGGATAGTTTCATAGCAGGAGGCTAAACTATCTTGGTAACGGTTTGATTAAGTGATTGCTTGTTTATATAATGCTTGTTGATTGAGGTTAGTCAGCTCTTGGTAAGGGAGTGACTAACCGGTTGAGTTGTTATTTATTAAGTATTGTTATTTACTTGTTTAGATGTTTGTTGGGGTCAAAATCGGTACGACGGAATTAATAGCCAAAACTCCCCGCAAAAATACAAAAAGAACAGTTTTATAAAACCCGAGGAATAGTTTTATAAAACTCGAGAAATCGTTTTATAAAGCTCGAGAATCGTTTTATAAAACTCGAGAAATCATTTTATAAAACTCGAGAAATCGTTTTATAAAACTCGAGAAACCGTTTTATAAAACTCGAGAATCATTTTATAAAACTCGAGAATCGTTTTATAAAACTCGAGAAATCGTTTTATAAAACTCGAGAAATCATTTTATAAAATTCGAGAATCGTTTTGTAAAACCCGAAGATCGTTTTATAACACTCGAGGAATCGTTTTATAAAACACGAGAATCGTTTTATTAAACTCAAGGATCATTTTATAAAAACTCGAGGAATCGTTTTATAAAACTCGAGAATCGTTTTATAAAATTCGAAGATCGTTTTATAAAACTCGAGAAATCGTTTTTATAAAATTCAAAGGTCGTTTTATGAAATCCGAAGATCGTTTTATAAAACTCAAGAATCATTTTACAAAACCGCAAAAAACCGCAAAAAACCGAAAAAGCCGTAAAACGCGAACTAGTCGCAACTAGTTCGCCCATCGACGCGTTAAGAAAATTGCTCTGGTATAAATCGGAGTTCCGCAGATGGATAACTCTCGAGAAACCGCGGACGATCCAGGATGCGCTCCATAAGGCCACCGACTTCATAACTATCGAAGAGGAAACTAAAATCCTGTCCGAGAAGCATAAGCCGGCGAAAACATCCGCGAAGGATAACGCGTCCGGGCAGAAGCAGAAAAAGAAAAGCTCTCGTAACGACAAATTCGTCCATCACGAGGGACAGGATCTCCGAGGGGCGCATAACTACGCTATCAACTCCGGTTCGGAGCAAGGGCAAACTACGGGAAACACGTGGACGAGAAATTCGAATTACGATGAGAATTCATTCTGCGACCTCCACCAAACCCATGGTCATTCCACCGTGAACTGCAAAGTTCTCGGCGCCAGGCTGGCCGAAACGTTAGTCGCGGTAGAACTTTCCGAGATATCAAGCGTCAAGGATCTCATCCGCGATTCGGACCGCGTCCCGAAGAATGACAAAAACGCGCAAACCTCGCCTCAGGGAAATCAGTCGGGCGAAAAACGCGGAAGAAGAACAGACGAGAAGGGTAACGATGCTAACCGCCGAAAAATCAACATGATCATCGGAAAATAGCCATACTTTAACGACACCGTCTCGTCAATAAAATCCTACCAAAGTAAAGCCGAAACCGGCTCGAGTTGGAAGGTGCCGATGGACGATTCTCCGACAGGAGTAATCTCTTTCAACGATGCTGAAACCGGCGGAATCGACCAACCGCATGCCGATCCCCTTGTCATCGATTTGGTGATAAGCGATCTAGAGGTTGCGCGAATCTTGGTTGATACCGGAAGCAAGGTCAACGTCATCTTCCGCAACACGCTAGCACGAATGGGAATCGACCTCTAAGAAGTCGAGCCGATTCCAAAACCGCTGACTAGTTTCTCCGGCGAAACGTCAATGATCCTGGGATCAATCCGACTACCGGTCGTTGCTAAAGAAGTGACGAAAATCGTTAACTTCGCGGTAGTCGATGTCCCGGCTATCTACAACGTGATTATGGGCACGCCTTGGATAAATTCCATGAAGGCGGTTCTGTCCACGTATCACTTAGGCATTAAATTCCCGACGCCTACGGGAGTCGCAGTAATTTGGGGATGCCAAAGACAATCGCGATCTTGCTTCCTGGCCGAACA
>CAKOAT010241820.1:125202-145658 GCA_932364175.1 Eruca vesicaria subsp. sativa | reverse complement strand
CCGTCCTAAACAAACGCACTGACCTATCGGTCCGCATACATCCGACGAGGATAAAATAGCGCGCTATAAAAGAAATCCAAATTTTTGGTCAGCACTTCCGGGACAGTCTCCCGGTGAGATGCTCGATTCCAACAAGACGAATCGTATAAGCCGAGAACCTATCGCGGATTCTAAATCGGTATGGAATCAGGTTAAAATCACAACGGGCAAAACGAAAGCCGATTAGTCATCGCACAGCCCCAATCCGAAAGTAAACCTAGGTCTTGCCCTAAACCCAGCACACTGGTCGCTAACGTCTCAAGGCATGAATCGAGATCCTGAAGGCATGTCTCTTCGCCCACATTTAAGCACTCGCGAAAATCGAAATCTCCCGAGTTAACGAATCGGACGATTTACACCAAAGAGTTAGGTACGAGATAACAACTCGTATTCTTTCCTCTACATCTAACATAAATAACGAGTTCCATACTTAGAAAATATTTTCTTATTAAACATCCGAATACACACCGCCCGGCGGTAGGGATTCAAAGCCACCAACGGCCAGTCCCGGAAAAACAACGACAAAATCGAAAAAACTAAGAACATCACACATCAAAGTCATCAAACGCAGGTTGATCGACTTCACCATCTACATCCGAAATCCCAGGACCGACTTCAACTGAATCCGGCGACACCACGACGGGATTCCATTGACCCCACATGCGCGCCTTAAGGTCGAAAAATTCGGACTGCGTATCTTTTTCCCGATTCAAATCTTCCCATCGCACTTGGGATTCCTTAGCAAACGAATACCCTTCATTCTGAGTCACGGATAACCCATGAATGACCCCGCGACATTCGCGATAATCACCATGCGCCCATTGAACAGCTTCCGCATCCGAATAACCGGTTGCAAATCGCTCGCGACTGTTGGTGTCGAAAACCGTACTCTCGAAATCAACGTCTGCGATAGCTTCTATAAAAGGGAGATCATTACTTTACGCAAAAGTGATTTTATAAAACTCAGAATCGTTTTATAAAACTCGAGAATCGTTTTATAAAACTCGAGAATCGTTTTATAAAACTCGAGAATCATTTTATAAAGCTCGAGAATCGTTTTATAAAACTCGAGAATCATTTTATAAAACTCGAGAATCATTTTATAAAACTCGAGAATCGTTTTATAAAGCTCGAGAATCGATTTATAAAACTCGAGAATCGTTTTATAAAACTCGAAGAATCGTTTTATAAAACTCGAGAATCGTTTTATAAAGCTCGAGAATCGTTTTATAAAACTCAAGAATCGTTTTATAAAAATCGAAGAATCGTTTTTTAAAACTCGAGAATAGTTTTATAAAACTCGAGAATCGTTTTATAAAACTCGAAGAATCGTTTTATAAAACTCGAGAATCGTTTAATAAAACTCGAGAATCGTTTTATAAAACTCGAGAATCTTTTTATAGAACTCGAGAATCGTTTTATAAACTCGAAGAATCGTTTTATAAAACTCGAGAATCGTTTTATAAAACTCGAAGAATCGTTTTATAAAACTCGAGAATCGTTTTATAAAGCTCGAGAATCGTTTTATAAAACTCGAGAATCGTTTTATAAAACTCGAAGAATCGTTTTATAAAACTCGAAGAATAATTTTATAAAACTCGAGAATCGTTTTATAAAGCTCGAGAATCGTTTTATAAAACTCGAGAATCGTTTTATAAAACTCGAGAATCGTTTTATAAAACTCGAGAATCGTTTTATAAAACTCGAGAATCGTTTTATAAAACTCGAGAATCGTTTTATAAAACTCGAAGAATCGTTTTATAAAACTCGAGAATCGTTTTACAAAACTCGAGAATCGTTCTATAAAACTCGAGAATCGTTCTATAAAACTCGAGAATCGTTTTATAAAACTTGAGAATTGTTTTATAAAACTCGAGAATCGTTTCATAAAACTCGAGAATCGTTTTATAAAACTCGAAGAATTGTTTTATAAAACTCGAAAAATCGTTTTATCGCATTTTATAAACCTCGGGAGCATATTCTTCCCGCTACATTCATACAAATAAAAGCACGTTAAAAACGCAAACTGATTTTTAATAAAGCCGCAAAAGCGGCAGGGACTCAGAGCCGCACACGGCCAGTCCGAAAACTATAACGGCCACGCTCGGCCAGATCAAACGGTCTACGAGACTAGTCTCAAGGCCGGCAAAGGTCAAGATGCCATCGACATCATTGTGCTCGATAAACATATAATTAGACCGTAAAGGTCTTGCCGGGAAAAAGTTCATACGAACCTTAACTCCGAAACGAACTACGAAAGGCTTGATCCCCTCAAAAAGATACGTAGGCAGCCTTCACAAGGTGCAGCCCTAATCTTAAACGCTTCCCGCTCCCTGGAGAGTGGAAAGATCACTTTCAACGGACCTTTCCGACCATTAATTCCGCCTAACTTAACTAAAACTGGTTAACCACTCGCAAGAACCTTACGCTAAAGGCTCACGATTCTTACGAGCTGGGGGGCTAACTGTTGGGGTCAAAATCGGTACGACGGAATTAATAGCCNTTAAACGCTTCCCGCTCCCTGGAGAGTGGAAAGATCACTTTCAACGGACCTTTCCGACCATTAATTCCGCCTAACTTAACTAAAACTGGTTAACCACTCGCAAGAACCTTACGCTAAAGGCTCACGATTCTTACGAGCTGGGGGGCTAACTGTTGGGGTCAAAATCGGTACGACGGAATTAATAGCCAAAACTCCCCGCAACAATACAAAAAGAACAGTTTTATAAAACCCGAGGAATAGTTTTATAAAACTCGAGAAATCGTTTTATAAAGCTCGAGAATCGTTTTATAAAACTCGAGAAATCATTTTATAAAACTCGAGAAATCGTTTTATAAAACTCGAGAAACCGTTTTATAAAACTCGAGAATCGTTTTATAAAACTCGAGAATCGTTTTATAAAACTCGAGAAATCATTTTATAAAATTCGAGAATCGTTTTGTAAAACCCGAAGATCGTTTTATAAAACTCGAGGAATCGTTTTATAAAACTCGAGAATCGTTTTATAAAACTCGAAGATCGTTTTATAAAACTCAAGGATCGTTTTATAAAAACTCGAGAAATCATTTTATAAAATTCGAGACTCGTTTTATAAAACCCGAAGATTGTTTTATAAAACTCGAGGAATCGTTTTATAAAACTCGAGAATCGTTTTATAAAACTAGAAGATCGTTTTAGAAAACTCGAGAAATCGTTTTTATAAAACTCAAAGGTCGTTTTATGAAATCCGAAAATCGTTTTATAAAACTCAAAAATCATTTTACAAAACCGCAAAAAACCGCAAAAAACCGAAAAAGCCGTAAAACGCGAACTAGTCGCAACTAGTTCGCCCATCGGCGAACTAAGCCGGGCCTGGCTTAGTTCGCCGATGGGCGAACTAAGAGTCACTCTCTAGTTCGCCCATCGGCGAACTAAGCCGGACCCGGCTTAGTTCGCCGATGGGCGAACTAAGAAGCATTCTCTAGTTTGCCCAACGGCGAACTAAGAAGCATTCTCTAGAGACTTCCCGGACACTCCGCGTCTCGATTTCCCGCAACTCCGATTCAAACTTACGTCTTTCGACACGATCGCATTCTAAATTAAGGCTGAAACATCTCCCGTTTCATCTCGATCCGACTTACCGTTCGAGTTTTACGATAAAAACCGTAAGACTTCGTTTTCTTGGAAAGAACTCGAGGAAATCGTATAAAACGGCAACGGTTAAACAAAACACCGAACATTGCCTAAACTATACGATTTATTCGGGATTTCTTGTTAAAATCATAAAAACGCGCTTTTTAATAAAAACGTCGAGTAAGTCGTAAAAAACGTGTTTTTAATAAAAATCGAGTAAATCGTAAAACCTTGCGATTAACTCGTGTAAATTATTAAAAACGACAGATCAGGAAACGATCCCGTAAAATTCGGAAAATGGTTTTTATCGCAAAACGGCCCGAAAGGACCTAAAACGCGATGAAAACCCATCTCGCGATTTTAACGGAATCTAACCCGCGGTTTTGACAACGTTTTTGAGGGTTTACTCGCAGAAGGAAAATAAAAGTCAAGTTTAAAGATAAAAGGAAGGTTTGAAGAGAAATAGAAGATTTCCGCAGAAGAAAAGGAAGGATCGAGAAGAATGGAAAATTCCCATTTTAGTCAAATCTGGGCGAAATGGAAAGATCGGATAGCCAAGACGCGGAGTATATAAAGAGGAGGTCTAGGGCAGAAGCACACACACGAAATTCAGAGCTCTCACTACCAAAACTAGCATTTAGGAATCTTTCCGTTTTTCTGTTAGCGAGCTGCGTCTCATTTAGGGTTTTCTAGTTCATACGTTTTCGGCTACTCTCTTTGTACCCGTTCAACGCAGATTCGGAATAAGAACCTCTTTGCTCTCTATTTTAGTTTATTCTCATTCAAATTCTAAGTTATCGTTTTCTTATTTTCGTTGTGCGGTTCTCGCAGATAACTGGTTCCTCTGGAAACTTAGGGTTTTTCCCGAAGTTTCCTTATTTACGATTTATTTGACAGTAGGGTGAAATCGACTCCCACAATGTTAGTACTAAGTATCTTAGGCCATATAGGCCGGACTACTGGTACTATTGATTAGTGTTGAGTCTAGATAATATCGCTAGGTTGTGGATAGTTAGGTTCTAGAATCTATGTCCTTAGGCTAGGTTTTGGAATAAGGTTGTGTTTAGGTTGTTAGGTGTGTGTTGCCGACAGCATGTGTGTAACCCGCCCATGCTAGGCATGTTTAGGGGTGATTAGTGTTTCCTCAGCCTCGTACCCAGCGGGTTCAAGGAAACCCCTTATTCGTTGGATCGAGAAGACTCAGATAGACGGGGTCATGGCCTATGGCTGAGTATTACACGACGGTGTAATGTGGCAGTGACCCGATAGACTGTGGGCTGTCGCGCGGTGACCCGAATGAATGTGGGCCGCGGTCGGTTGAAAGTTCCTTCTTCCGGCCTTTGTGGTAGGGAGTTAGGATGTTGCCGATGTTGAGGGGGGAACACGAAGTCACCAGGGCCCAGGTTAGAGTGTCTAGTTTTAGTGTTGTGTCGAGTATAGGGTTATGGAACCCTAGAGTAAGTATAACACTAATATACGGTGTTACGAGTTAGACCGAGTCGTAGTTAGTTAATATCTTATTATTGTGTTATTGGTGCTTGATTGTTTTGCAGGTTTCTAACATTGAGATCTAATCTCGGGTTTGGTTACGGGTTAGACTTGGTGTTTGTTTAGTTAGTGTAGACCCGACGTTGGCATGTACTGTTTGAGGGATTGCTTATGAAGGGTGGTGGATATTGAAGTTATGCGGTATCATTGATTGGCCGATCATGTTCTTGTCTGATTGTTGGTCGACCATTTAATGATACTTGTATAGTCTAAATGTCTAACACTACATGAGTACTGAATTCAGACGTATACATGGTTAACTAGGGATTGGTTGTGTAGCCTTAGTTTTCATTGCATGCTTAGGATAGATTGAGTGTTATTTTTGGGTTGTCTGGGTTAGTTATTAGGTAGCGGGTAGAGACCGCCAACTCACTGAGTAACATTGGGTTAGTCATCCAACTCCATTGTCCTTTTTGTAGGTATCTTTAGATATGGATGACCGTGATAGCATGGAGCTGGACATTAGGACCACCGGAGTAGATTTTCATGCCTTTTGTATACGGTATTTTTAATTTTGTTTAGTTGACTCGATTTGGCGTTAGGCCGGGACCGGTCTCAAATTATTCAATGTACGAGTATTTCTTTGAATCAATAAAGTATTTGTTTTATATGCGCATCATGAGTACTCTGATATTTGACTAGTCCGGTCTAACACAACGTTAGGTCGTCGTACGGGTTGAAAAGCCTTAGGCCTCGATCTAACGGCAATGCTAATTCTTGGTACGGGTTGTAAAGCCTTATGCCTTGATTTAGCGGGACGAGTTAGTGGATGAACTGGTCTAACTCGTGGAGTAAATTTTATGACTCTGACCAGATTGTCCCTAGCGTCACGTAGCGCTTCCGGACCATGGTGTTGGGTTGGACGGTCAGTCATGTTCTTGTTTGATTGTTGGCTGGCCGGTTAGCCTTTCATCTCCAACCTTGAGTGTGTTGGTCGTTCGATCAGTCATGTTCTTGTTTGATTGTTGGCTGGTTGATTGACCATATGTCTAGGACGGTTCGGGGGTGTTACAGAGGTGGTATCAGAGCATGGTTACGTCCATACTTCCGGAACTCATGATTTAATCGGTTTTAAATATTTTATCGAGTCAAAAGAGTCACAGAAGGCATTAGGGAACCGGTCATGTCCAGCATAGGATTTATTGTTTTTGGAACTCGGATTGAGATAGTGGAATCTAGAATTGTTAGGTTGCTGGTTAGAACTGTTAGGTTGCTGGGTAGCATTGTTATTAGGATGCTTAGATAATATTTTGATTAGGTTGCTTGGTTAGTTATTTATGGGAATAGTTGATGACTAACTTGCGTGTGAAGTGTTCTTTAAGTTGCAGCTCGTAAGTGTGTTCGTTGATCGGAACTTTAAGGGATGGAAACCTTAAAGTTAAGAGAGTTCGAGGCCAAAAACCCAAACCCAAAGAGAAAGAGGAAAGAGTTTCAGAGGAGATGGTTCGTGGTAAGGACTGGACAGTTGGGAAGAAACAAGACTTCAGGGGAAAGGACTTCATCAGTATTTGGGGAGAAAGGATGATTGATAAGAGGTTTGAGTAATATGGAGT
The DNA here is from genome assembly GCA_932364175.1 of Eruca vesicaria subsp. sativa. Classification (NCBI taxonomy): domain Eukaryota; kingdom Viridiplantae; phylum Streptophyta; class Magnoliopsida; order Brassicales; family Brassicaceae; genus Eruca; species Eruca vesicaria. Next base: position 138,905 of record CAKOAT010241820.1, on the reverse strand, counting down.
AAGGGAGAAGACGTCAGTGGGAAGGTTTTCATCAGAGTTTGTGGGCAGAGAGAGATCAAGAGAGGTTTTGGGGTTATTATGAGCACGGATGATATCTATCTAAGCAACAAGATAGTATCATGGGCAAGACGAGTTTGGAGACCTTGACGAGGACACTCAAGGATCAGTGAAAGACCGAGTAAGAGATCATGGAGATGAATTGAGAATCTATGAGCCATGGAAAGTCAAGAAGTTAAGAGGAGAATTCAAGACCAAGGAGCATGAATGGGAAGTATCAAGGCAGAGCGATTTCAAGATGAGAAGCCGGATGGAGACAAAAGAAATCGAGAGAAGACATTAAAGGCGAGCCAACGAAGAAGCACATAAAATGAACAAGACCACAAGACGGGATTATCCAATAAGTGATCGTCATCACAACACATCAAGAAGGAGTCTGCTGTGAAGCTGAGCATTGGCGCAACTAAGAATTCGAGGACGAATTCTATTAAGGGGGGGGAGAATGTGATAACCCGCCCATTACGATAAAATGGTCAAGAGAAATTGGTCAAGAAGATTGGTCGAGGATCCACTTGGTGGTCGAGTCGCAGACGATAAGGGTCGATCGAGAGTTTCAAGTTTGAGATGGTCGAAGAATGGATCGTGATTGAACAATGAGGCGATATAAGCTGCTCTACTGTGTTATACAAATTGTTAGATTGATCAGACGGCAGTTTTGGAAGCATAACATTTTTGAAGCACGACGGGTTTGAAGCACGACGGTTCTGAAGCTCGACATTTCTTAGTCATGAAGTAATCTGCAAAACTTCGTAACTATCAGTATTATATTATTCGGAGACATAATCTTGGAAGCAGGTTGGGAAGTAAGCAGGACGGGAAGCAAGCACGACGGGAAATCCCGAAGTTGGGCGAAAACCCAAATTTTGATATCACGGGATTTTTTTTTGAGGAAGCCGGAGGCTCGGGAAATATTTTTCATCAAGGTCAAGAATTATTTGGAGTCTATCAAGATTATTTAGAGCATCAGAATGGGAGCAGAAAAATATTCAGGAGTGATCGCGGGTCGAGAATTCACCGGAAAGGTCGAAATCGGGTAAATCGACTGAGAAACTCGAGGTGGCTTGCCGAAAGGGATCAGGACGAGGTGTCAACCATTAAACCTGCTGAGTGTCAACACAAGAAGGAGGTGTGGCCATGCATGGAAGCAGCACATGCAGCTTGACACACAGAAGCATGAGGTGTCACCGTATCTGCAACCAAGGCATGCATATCGACACCCAGTGGCCCGTGTGTCACGATGCAAGCACTCCAGTCAAGCAGCAAGCCATCTGGTCGTCCAGGCAGGAGAGAGGTGTCATTTTGCATGAGTCCTTGTCATGCTGAAAGACATGTGGAGCACGAGGTGTCGCGACGCATGCGTCCGGAGCCACGCGAAGCGACACACCGGCTGCTACACGGCTTGCTTCTGATTGGTTGTTGTCTTCTATAAATATACCACGACCCCCTTCCATTTCTTCACATCCAGACCACACCCAAGCCACTCCAAAACGTGAGAGAGAAAAAGAGAGAGAGAAAGTTAGGGTTTCGATAGGTTTCGAGCTTTTTCGAGAGTTTTAGAGAGTTCTCGAGGTCAGTTCCCTACTGATTTTGAGTGAGTGACTAGGGAAGGCTCTTTCCAAAGAAATCCGATCCGTCCACTCTACTATTATACTCTGATGATGAAGTGGAGGTGCTGTCATAGATCAGTCGAAGTTCTGACGCCGGATCTACCAAGAAGGCAAGTTCTGTCCAATCGACGTTTCTCTATGATTGTAACGCGGAAGCGCTGCCCAAATCAATCCATCCAAGGCAGTGATTTTCTTCTACAATCAAGGGGATGTTCTGTCCAAGTCAAAGATCAGTCCAGTCCATTCTATACGTCAAGGTTGGGTTTTGGCCAAGTCCTCTCCGATCAACCAGCTGCTTATCGGCTTAGAACACTGTGAGTTGGTTTTTGTGTTAGGGTATTTTTCTGAGTTGGTTTTGTGTGAATTCCACTTGGAATTTAGGATAGTTATTGATTGAGTTCCACTTGGAACTTAGGTTAGTTTTGTGAGTTGGTTATGTTTGAATTCCGATTGGAATTTAGGATAGTTATTGATTGAATTCCACTTGGAATTTAGGGTAGTTTTGTGAGTTGGTATTGTTTGAATTCCGTTTGGAATTTAGGATAGATCGAGTCTGCATACAGATTAGAATGATCATACTATTTATGGTATAGTCCTTAGGGTTATTTTGCTAATTAGAACCGGACTCAGCTTAGCACGGGCTAAGCCGAGATTAAATGGAATTAAGACTGAGTTAATAACCTGACTAGGACTAGGACTAGGACTAGGACTAGGATGCATCATGTTTTCTATTTGCGTGTTGATATGGTTGAGTGCAGGTTCCCGTTATCTAAGGATAGTTTCATAGCAGGAGGCTAAACTATCTTGGTAACGGTTTGATTAAGTGATTGCTTGTTTATATAATGCTTGTTGATTGAGGTTAGTCAGCTCTTGGTAAGGGAGTGACTAACCGGTTGAGTTGTTATTTATTAAGTATTGTTATTTACATGTTTAGATGTTAGTACTAAGTGTCTTAGGCCATATAGGCCGGACTACTGGTACTATTGATTAGTGTTGAGTCTAGATAATATCGCTAGGTTGTGGATAGTTAGGTTCTGGAATCTATGTCCTTAGGCTAGGTTTTGGAATAAGGTTGTTTTTAGGATGTTAGGTGTGTGTTGCCGACAGCATGTGTGTAACCCGCCCATGCTAGGCATGTTTATGGGTGATTAGTGTTTCCTCAGCCTCGTACCCAGCGGGTTCAAGGAAACCCCTTATTTGTTGGATCGAGAAGACTCAGATAGACGGGGTCATGGCCTATGGCCGAGTATTATACGACGGTGTAATGTGGCAGTGACCCGATGGACTGTGGGCTGTCGCGCGGTGACCCGAATGACTGTGGGCCGCGGTCGGTTGAAAGTACCTTCTTCCGGCCTTTGTGGTAGGGAGTTAGGATGTTGCCGATGTTGAGGGGGGAGCACGAAGTCACCAGGGCCCAGGTTAGAGTGTCGAGTTTTAGTGTTGTGTCGAGTATAGGGTTATGGAACCCTAGAGTAAGTGTAAAACTGATATACGGTGTTACGAGTTAGACCGAGTCGTAGTTAGTTATTATCTTATTATTGTGTTATTGGTGCTTGATTGTTTTGCAGGTTTCTAAGATTGAGATCTAATCCTGGGTTTGGTTACGGGTTAGACTTGGTGTTTGTTTAGTTAGTGTAGACCTGACGTTGGCATGTATTGTTTGAGGGATTGCTTATGAAGGGTGGTGGAGATTGAAGTTATGCGGTATCATTGATTGGCCGATCATGTTCTTGTCTTATTGTTGGTCGACCAGTTAATGATACTTGTATAGTTTTAGTGTCTAACACTACATAAGTACTGAACTCAGACGTATACATGGTTAACTAGGGATTGGTTGTGTAGCCTTAGTTTTCATTGCATGCTTAGGATAAATTGAGTGTTATTTTTGGATTGTATGGGTTAGTTATTAGGTTGCGGGTAGAGGCCGCCAACTCACTGAGTAACATTAGGTTACTCATCCAACTCCGTTGTCCTTTTTGTAGGTATCTTTAGATATGGATGACCGTGATAGCATGGAGCTGGACATTAGGACCACCGGAGTAGATTTTCATGCCTTTTGTATACGGTATTTTTGATTTTGTCTAGTTGACTCGATTTGGCGTTAGGCCGGGACTGATCTCAAATTATTCAATGTACGAGTATTTCTTTGAGTCAATAAAGTATTTGTTTTAAATGCGCATCATGAGTACTCTGATATTTGACTAGTCCGGTCTAACACAACGTTAGGTCGTCGTACGGGTTGAAAAGCCTTAGGCCTCGATCTAATGGCAATGCTAATTCTTGGTACGGGTTGTAAAGCCTTATGCCTTGATTTAGTGGGACGAGTTAGTGGATGAACTGGTCTAAGTCGTGGAGTAAATTTTATGACTCTGACCATATTTTCCCTAGCCCGTCACGTAACGCTTCCGGACCATGGTGTTGGGTTGGACGGTCAGTCATGTTCTTGTTTGATTCTTGGCTGGCCGGTTATCCTTTCATCTCCAACCTTGAGTGTGTTGGTAATTCGATCGGTCATGTTTATGTTTGATTGTTGGCTGGTTGATCGACCATATGTCTAGGACGGTTCGGGGGTGTTACACGCATGGCCTTGGAGAGGCGCATGGCCTTGGAGAGGCGTAGGGCCTTGGAGAGGCGCATTGTAACACCCCCGAACCGTCCTAGAAATATGGTCGATAAACCAGCCAACAATCAAACAAGAACATGACCGATCGACCGACCAACACCCAGGGTTGGAGATGAAAGGCTAATCGGCCAGCCAACAATCAAACAAGAACATGACTCCCCGTCCAACCCAACACCATGGTCCGGAAGCGCTACGTGACGGGCTAGCGACAATCTGGTCATAGTCACAAAATTTACTGCACGACCTAGACCAGTTCATCCACTAACTCGTCCCGCTAAATCAAGGTACAAGGCTTTGCAACCCGTACCAAGAATTAGCGTTGCCGTTAGATCGAAGCCTAAGGCTTTTCAACCCGTACAGCGACCTAACGTTGTGTTAGACCGGACTAGTCAAATATCAGAGTACTCATGATGCGCATATAAAACAAATACTTTATTGATTCAAGAAATATCCATCCAATAAAATAATTCAAGACCGGTCCTGGCCTAACGACAAATTGAGTCAACTAAACAAAAACCAAAATACCGTATACAAAAGGCATGAAAATCTACTCCGGTGGTCCTAATGTCCAGCTCCATGCTATCACGGTCATCCATATCTAAAGATACCTTCAAAAAGGACAACGGAGTTGGATGAGTAACCTAATGTTACTCAGTGAGTTGGCAGCCTCTACCCGCAACCTAATAACTAACCCTGACAATCCAAAAATAACACTCAATCTATCCTAAGCATGCAATCAAAGCTAAGGCTACACAACCAATCCCTAGTTAACCATGTATACGTCTGAGTTCAGTACTCATGTAGTGTTAGACAATTAGACTATACAAGTATCATTAAATGGTCGACCAACAATCAGACAAGAACATGATCGGCCAATCAATGATACCGCATAACTTCAATATCCACCACCCTTCATAAGAAATCACTCAAACAATACATGCCAACGTCGGGTCTACACTAAATAAACAAACACCAAGTCTAACCCGGAACCAAACCCGGGATTAGATCTCAATGTTAGAAACCTGCAAAACAATCAAGCACCAATAACACAATAATAAGATAATAACTAACTACGACTCGATCTAACTCGTAACACCGTATATCAATGTTCCACTTCCCTAGGGTTCCATAACCCTAGACTCGACACAACACTAAAACTCGACACTCTAACATGGGCCCTGGTGACTTAGTGTTCCTCCTCTCTATCGGCAACATCATAACTTCCTACCACAAAGGTCAGAAGAAGGAACTTTCAACCGACCGCGGCCCACAGTCATTCGGGTCACCGCACGACAGCCCACAGTCATTCGGGTCACTGCCGGACGTTACACCGTCGTGTAACACTCAGCCATAGGCCATGACCCCGTCTATCTGAGTCTCCCCGATCCAACGAATAAGGGGTTTCCTTGAACCCGCTGGATACGAGGTCGAGGAAACACTAATCACCCCTAAACATGCCTAGCATGGGTGGGTTACACACATGCTGTCGACATCACACACTAAACACAAACCACATCTAGAACCTAGCCTAACCATAGATTCCAGGACCTAACTATCCAAAACCTAGCGATATTATCTAGACTCAACACTAACCAATAGTACCAGTAGTCCGGCCTATATGGCCTAAGAAACTTAGTGCTAACATCTAAACAAGTAAATAACAATACTCAATAAATAACAACTCAACCGGTTAGTCACTCCCTTACCAAGAGCTGGCTAACCTCAATCAACAAGCATTATATAAACAAGCAAGCATCAATCAATTCAATCAAACCGTTACCAAGATAGTTCAGCCTCCTGCTATGAAACTATCTTTAAAGATAACGGGAACCTACACTTAACCATATCAACACGCAAGAATAGAAAACATGATGCATCCTAGCCATAGTCCTAGTCAGGTTATTAACTTAGTCTTAATTCCATTTAATCTCGGCTTAGCCCGTGCTAAGCTGAGTCCGGTTCTAATAAAATAACCCTAAGGACTCTATCATGCAATAGTGTGATAATTCTACTCTATATGCTACTCGATCTATCCTAAGTTCCAAGTGGAACTCAATCAATAACTATTCTAAATTCCAAACGGAATTCAAACATAACCAACTCACAAAACTACCCTAAATTTCAAGTGGAATTCACACAAAACAAACTCACAAAACTACCCTAAATTCCAAGTGCAATCCACACAAAAACAACTCACAAAACTACCCTAAGTTCCAAGTGGAATCCACACAAAACCAACTCACAGTGTTCTATGCCTAAGCAGCTGGTTGATCGGAGAGGACTCGGCCAAACCCAACCTGGTCGACTTGAATGGACTGGACTGGACTGATCTTGACTTCGAATTGTAGAAGAAAATGACTGCCTTGGATGGATTGATTTGGGCAGCGCTTCCACGTTACAATCATAGAGAATCGTCGATTGGACAGAACTTGCCTTCTTGGTAGATCGGGCTTCAGAACTTCGACTGATCTTGGACAGCACCTCCACTTCATCATCAGAGAATAATAATAGAGTGGGCGGATTGATTTGGGCAGAGCTTCGGCATAACAATCGTAGAGAATCTCCGATTGGACAGCATCGGCCTTCTCGATATAGTATCGATCTTTAGAACTGACCGTACTCTTAAAATCACTTATTTCTTTCACTCTCTCTCTCTAGCCAAGTTTATTGGTGTGTTTTATGTGACTGGTATGAATGAAAAGTTGCATGCGCGGCGACACACGGGCGCACACATGTCTTGCTGCATGACTGAGTTACATGCAGAGAGACACACCCACGTCCACATGGCTTGCTGCATTGCTGGAGTGCATGCATCGCGACACACGGGCCACTGGGTGTCGATACGCATGCGCCGGTTGCAGATATGATGACACCTCGTGCTTCTGGGTGTCAAGCTGCATATGATGCTTCCATGCACATAGACACCTCGGGCTTCTGAAGACACTCAGCTGTTTAGATAGTTGCCACCACATTCTTATCCTTTAGATCAAGCCACCACGAGCTTCTCGGCCGATTTACCCGATTCCGACCCTTCCGGCTTATTTTCGACCCGCGATCGATCCCGAATATTTTTCCGCTCCCGTTCTGATGAGCTGAATATTTTTAATAAACTCCAAAATAATTCTGACCTTGATGGAAAATATTTCTCGAGCCTCTGGCTTCCTCGAAAAATGTCATAATACCAAAATTAGGGTTTGTACCCGATTTCGGGTTTTCCCGTCGTGCTTACTTCCCGTCGTGCTTAACTCCCGTCCTTCTTCCAACTTGTGATGTCTCCAGAATAATATATTACTGATAGTTACGAATTTTAGCAGATTACTTCGTGACTAAGAAACGCCGAGCTTCAGAACCGTCGTGCTTCAAAAATGTTATGCTTCCAAAACAGCCGTCTGATCAATCTAACACTTTGTATAACACGGTAGAGCAGCTTATATCGCCTCATTGTTCAATCACGATCCATTCTTCGACCATCTCGAACTTGAAACTCTCGATCGACCCTTATCGTCTGCGACTCGACCACCAAGTGGATCCTCGACCAATCTTCTCGACCAATTGCTCTCGACCATTTTATTCTAATGGGAGGGTTATCACACGCATGTCCTTGGAGAGGCATATGGCCTTGGGGAGGTGCATGGCCTTGGGGAGGCGCAGGGCCTTGGAGAGGCGCGGGGCCTTCGAGAGGCGCGGGGCCTTGGATAGGGGCAAGGCTTTAGAGAGGCACATGGCCTTGGAGAGGCGCAAGGCCTGGTAGAGGCGCATGGCCTTGGAGAGGCGCAAGGCCTTGGAGAGGCGCAAGGCCTTGGAGAGGCGCAAGGCCTTGGAGAGGCGCATGGCCTTGGAGAGGCGTGGGGCCTTTGAGAGGCGCATGGCCTTGGAGAGGCCCATGACCTTGGAGAGGCGCATTGCCTTGGAGAGGTGCGGGGCCTTGAAGAGGCACGGAGCCTTGTAGAGGCGCATGGCCTTGGAGAGGCACGGAGCCTTGGGAGCACTTGGCTCTGTGGTTAATATGAGTCATCTGTTCTAGAGGACACGTGGATGGAACAGATGGTAGAATGGTCGATATGCTTCAGTGAGCATGGAGCATTGGTATGCTTCAGCGAACATGGTGTGTTCCTGGAGATGAGTAGGAGAACGTGGCCTGAGCCAATAAGTGGAGTTGCAGACGTGCTGCTGTGAGCATGTATCTTCATCCAGGTGGTACGAATCACAGGGATTCTCCTGTTGTTGAATATGTAGATGAAGATGGCTTCTAGGTATGAAACCTTGCTTTGGCAGCTATTGAGATGATGAGCTCGTGTCTCTCTCTCTTATGGATGTCTTCACCTCTTGTGGATATGCCACCATGATATAGAGCTTCATCTAGCTGATAGTAGTCATCGGGCTCAGCCGTCATTAGCATATCGAAGAAGAAGGTGCTCTTCACCCGCTCCGCTCTCTTGGATAGTTATAGCGTCCCATAGGCGCTCTTCTAAATATGAGGAATTACCTTCGTGGCTGTAGAATAGGTTAGCTCTCAGGATGAACGTGTTGCCCTCCTCCTTTAGGTTAAATAAACCTTATATTTATAGTAGAGGTCGTGCCTCCCTCCTAGGGTTTGGAAATATTCATTATATCCTTAGATAGTAGAATATTTCCAATTTTCTTAGAGGCAGCCATATGTCTTGGAATACTTCCTCTTTCATCTCTTGGATATAAGGAGATTCGACCATATTATGATAAAGGTAAGTGTCCACATTTATCATGAGGTTTTCCATTTTTCTTGGAGGCAGAATGAATTATCTGACCCGGCCCAAAAGCATGGCCGACCACCTGGAGCAGGACCCGGTACCTGGAGCAGGGGCAGGGTCCTTGTGGGAGTCGATTTCACCCTACTGTCAAATAAATCATAAATAAGGAAACTTCGGAAAAACCCTAAGTTTCCAGAGGAACCGGCTATCTGCGAGAACCGCACAACAAAGATTAAGATGACGAAAACACTTAGAATTAAAACGAAAGTAAGCGAGATTGAAAGCAAGAAGGTTCTTATTCCGAATCTGCGTTGAACTGGTACAAAGAGAGTAGCCGAAAACGTAAGAACTAGAAAACCCTAATTGAGACGCAGCTCGCTAACAGAAAAACAAAAAGATTCCTAAGTGCTAGTTTTGGTGGTGAGAGCTCTGAATTTCGTCTGTGTGCTTCTGCCCTAGACCTCCTCTTTATATACTCCTTGCATTGGCTATCTGATCTTTCCATTTCGCCCAGATTTGACTAAATCGGGAATTTTCCATTCTTCTCGATCCTTCCTGTTCTTCTGCGGAAAACTTCTATTTCTCTTCAAACCTTCCTTTTATCTTTAAACTTGACTTTTATTTTCCTTCTGCGAGTAAACCGTCAAAACGTTGCCAAATCTGCGGGTTAGATTCCGTTAAGATCGTGAGATGGGTTTTTATCGCGTTTTAGGTCCTTTCGGGCCGTTTTGCGATAAATCCGTTTTCCGACTTTTACGGGATCGTTTTCTGATCTAACTTTGTTTTTAATAATTTACTCGAGTTAATCGCAAGGTTTTACGATTTACTCGACTTTTTATTAAAAACACGTTTTTTATGACTTACTCGACGTTTTTTACTAAAAAAGCGCGTTTTTATGATTTTAACGAGAAATCTCGAATAAATCGTATAGTTTAGGCAATGTTCGGTGTTTCGTTGCCGTTTTATATGATTTCCTCGAGTTCTTTCCGAGAAAACGAAGTTTAACGGTTTTTATCCTAAAACTCGAACGGTAAGTCGGATCGAGATGGAACGGGAGATATTTCGGCCGTGGTTGAGAATGCGACTTTGTCGAAAGACGTAAGTTTCGAATCGGGAATGCAGGAAATCGAGACGCGGAGTGTCCGGGAAGTCTCTAATTCGCCCATCAGCGAACTAAGCCGGGCCCGTCTTAGTTCGCCGATGGGCGAACTAGTCGAGCATGTCCTAGTTCCGGCTTAGTTCGCCGATGGGCGAACTAGTTGATTACTCCCTAGTTCGCCCATCGGCGAACTAAGCCGGGCCCGGCTTAGTTCGCCGATGGGCGAACTAGAGAGTCCTTCTTAGTTCGCCCATCGGCGAACTAAGCTGGAACTAGTTGCGACTAGTTCGCGTTTTACGGCTTTTTTTGCTTTTTGCGGTTTTGTAAAACGATTCTCGAGTTTTATAAAACGATCTTCGGATTTCATAAAACGACCTTCGAGTTTTATAAAACGATTTCTCGAGTTTTATAAAACTATTTCTCGAGTTTTATAATACGATTTCTCGAGTTTTATAAAACGATTCTCGAGTTTTATAAAACGATTTCTCGAGTTTTATAAAACGATTTCTCGAGTTTTATAAAACGATTTCTCGAGTTTTATAAAACGATTTCTCGAGTTTTATAAAACGATTCTCGAGTTTTATAAAACGATTCTCGTGTTTTATAAAACGATTCTCGAGTTTTATAAAACGATTTCTCGAGTTTTAGAAAACGATTTCTCGAGTTTTATAAAAAGATCTTCGAGTTTTATAAAATGATTTCTTCGAGTTTTATAAAACGATCTTCGAGTTTTATAAAACGATTTCTCGAGTTTTATAAAACGATTCTCGAGCTTTATAAAACGATTTCTCGAGTTTTATAAAACGATCTTCGAGTTTTATAAGATGATTTCTCGAGTTTTATAAAACGATTTTTCGAGTTTTATAAAACTATTCCTCGGGTTTTATAAAACTGTTCTTTTTGTATTTTTGCGGGGAGTTTTGGCTATTAATTCCGTCGTACCGATTTTGACCCCAACAGTTAGCCCCCCAGCTCGTAAGAATCGTGAGCCTTTAGCGTAAGGTTCTTGCGAGTGGTTAACCAGTTTTAGTTAAGTTAGGCGGAATTAATGGTCGGAAAGGTCCGTTGAAAGTGATCTTTCCACTCTCCAGGGAGCGGAAAGCGTTTAANGGTTCTTGCGAGTGGTTAACCAGTTTTAGTTAAGTTAGGCGGAATTAATGGTCGGAAAGGTCCGTTGAAAGTGATCTTTCCACTCTCCAGGGAGCGGAAAGCGTTTAAGATTAGGGCTGCGCCTTGTGAAGGCTGCCTACGTACCCTTTTGAGGGGATCAAGCCTTTCGTAGTTCGTTTCGGAGTTAAGGTTCATATGAATTTTTTCCCGGCAAGACCTTTACGGTCTAGTTATATGTTTATCGAGCATAATGATGTCGATGGCATCTTGACCTTTTCCGGCCTTGAGACTAGTTTTGTAGGCCGTTTGGTCTGGCCGAGCGTGGCCGTTATAGTTTTCGGACTTGCCGTGTGCGGCTCTGAGTCCCTGCCGCTTTTGCGGCTTTATTAAAAATCAATTTGCGTTTTTAAGAGCGTGCTTTTATTCGTATGAATGTAGCGGGAAGAATATGCTCCCGAGTTTTATAAAACGCAATAAAACGATTCTTCGAGTTTTATAAAACGATTCGTTTTATAAAACGATTCTTCGAGTTTTATAAAACGATTCGTTTTATAAAACGATTCTTCGAGTTTTATAAAACGATTCTTGAGTTTTATAAAACGATTCTCGAGTTTTATAAAACGATTCTCGAGTTTTGTAAAACGATTCTCGAGTTTTATAAAATGATTCTCGAGTTTTATAAAACGATTCTCGAGTTTTATAAAACGATTCTTCCAGTTTTATAAAACGATTCTCGAGTTTTATAAAACGGTTCTCGAGTTTTATAAAACGATTCTCGAGTTTTATAAAACGGTTCTCGAGTTTTATAAAACGATTCTCGAGTTTTATAAAATGATTCTTCGAGTTTTATAAAACGATTCTCGAGTTTTATAAAACGATTCTCGAGTTTTAGAAAACGATTCTTCGAGTTTTATAAAACGATTCTCGAGTTTTATAAAACGATTCTCGAGCTTTATAAAACGATTCTCGAGTTTTATAAAATGATTCTCAAGTTTTATAAAACGATTCTCGAGCTTTATAAAACGATTCTCGAGTTTTATAAAATGATTCTTCAAGTTTTATAAAACGATTCTCGAGTTTTATAATACGATTCTCGAGCTTTATAAAACGATTCTCGAGTTTTATAAAACGATTCTGAGTTTTATAAAATCACTTTTGCGGAAAGTAATGATCTCCCTTTTACAGAAGCTATCACAGACGTTGATTTCGAGAGTACGGTTTTCGACACCAACAGTCGCGAGCGATTTGCAACTGGTTATTCGGATGCGGAAGCTGTTCAACGTGCGCATGGTGATTATCGCGAATGTCGCGGGGGTTTTCATGGGTTATCCCTGACTCAGAATGAAGGGTATTCATTTGCTAAGGAATCCCAAGTGCGATGGGAAGATTTGAATCGGGAAAAAGATACGCAGTCCGAATTTTTCGACCTTAAGGCGCGCATGTGGGATCAATGGAATCCCGTCGTGGTGTCGCCGGATTCAGTTGAAGTCGGTCCTGGGATTTCGGATGTAGATGTCGAAGTCGATCAACCTGCGTTTGATGACTTTGATGTGTGATGTTCTTAATTTTTTCGATTTTGTCGTTGTTTTTCCGGGACTGGCCGTTGGTGGCTTTGAATCCCTACCGCTGGGCGGTGTGTATTCGGATGCTTAATAAGAAAGTATTTGCTAAGTATGAAATTCGTTTTTTTATGTTAGATGTAGAGGAAAGAATTCGAGTTGTCATCTCGTACCTAACTCTTTGGTGTAGATCGTCCGATTCGTTAACTCGGGAGATTTCGATTTTCGCGAGTGTTTAGATGTGGGCGAAGAGACATGCCTTTAGGATATCGATTCATGCCTTGAGACGTTAGCGACCAGTGTGCTGGGTTTAGGGCAAGACCTAGGTTTACTTTCGGATTGGGGCTGTGCGATGACTAATCGGCTTTCGTTTTGCCCGTTGCGATTTTAACCTGATTCCATACCGATTTAGAATCCGCGATAGGTTCTCAGCTTGTACGATTCGTCTGGTTGGAATCGAGCATCTCTCCGGGAACAATTTACCGGAAGTGCTGACCAAAAATTTGGATTTCTTTTATAGCGCGCTATTTTATCCTCGTCGGATGTATGCGGACCGATAGGTCGGTGCGTTTGTTTAGGACGGCTAGTGTGCTCGACGGGGCCAATCGCCGAGCGTTCTTGTTTTTATAGTCGCGGACAGACTTTGGGGAAATATTTTTCTTCGAGAATTTAGGCGACGTCTCGCCCGTTCTTTCCGAAAATATTTTGATATGCAAATTTTTGTAAAAATGATTGAGTAATTGTTACTGCGGAAGCGATTTTCCGGATTTGCGTTTTTTGATGGTAGCGGAGATATTCTAACTTTGTCTTTATTAAAAATTTCGATAAATTTTCGATTACAAAGTTAAAAGAAATTTTGTAAAAAATTTTGGGAGTATACGAATACTCGTATACTCACCCACTCCCCCCCCCCCCCCCCCC
>CAKOAT010241820.1:67848-124818 GCA_932364175.1 Eruca vesicaria subsp. sativa | reverse complement strand
TTCCGAGAGGTCGATTCCCATTCGTGCTAGTGTGTTGCGGAAGATAACGTTGACCGTGCTTCCGGTATCAACCAGGATTCGAGCGACCTCTAGATCGCTTATCACCAAATCGATGACTAGGGGATCGGCGTGCGGTTGGTCGATTCCACCGGTTTCAGCATCGTTGAAAGAGATTACCCCTGTCGGAGAATCGTCCATCAGCACCTTCCAACTCGAGCCGTTTTCGGCTTTACGTTGGTAGGATTTTATTGACGAGACGGTGTCGCTAAAGTATGGCGATTCGCCGATAATCATGTTGATTTTTCGGCGGTTAGCATCGTTACCCTTCTCGTCTATTTTTCGTCCGCGTTTTTCGCCCGACTGATTTCCCTGAGGCGGAGTTTGCGTGTTTTGGTCATTCTTTGGGACGCGGTCCGAATCGCGGATGAGATCCTTGACACTAGATATCTCGGAAAGTTCTCCCGCGACTAACTTTGCGGTCAGTCTGGCGCCGAGAACTTTGCAGTTCACGGTGGAATGACCATGGGTTTGGTGGAGGTCGCAGAAAGAATTCTCGTCGTAATTCGAATTTCTCGTCCACGTGTTACCCGTAGTTCGCCCTTGTTCCGAACCGGAGTTGATAGCGTAGTTATGCGCCCCTCGGAGATCCTGTCCCTCGTGATGGACGAATTTGTCGTTACGAGAGCTTTTCTTTTTCTGCTTCTGCTCGGACGTGTTATCCTTCGCGGATGTTTTCGCCGGCTTATGCTTCTCGGACAGGATTTTAGTTTCCTCTTCGATAGTTATGAAGTCGGTGGCCTTATGGAGCGCATCCTGGATCGTCCGCGGTTTCTCGAGAGTTATCCACTTGCGGAACTTCGATTTATACCAGAGCGATTTTCTTAACGCGTCGATGGCGGCTTTGTCGCTGATCCCGCTAACCCTAGCCATGACGAGTTTGAATCTACTCATGAAATCGCGGAGNTATGGAGCGCATCCTGGATCGTCCGCGGTTTCTCGAGAGTTATCCACTTGCGGAACTTCGATTTATACCAGAGCGATTTTCTTAACGCGTCGATGGCGGCTTTGTCGCTGATCCCGCTAACCCTAGCCATGACGAGTTTGAATCTACTCATGAAATCGCGGAGAGATTCGTCTTCCTCGTGCACCAAGCTCCAGAGATCAGCGTCGGAGGTTTCCGGGTTAATGAACATCGAGTATTGTTTCAGGAACTCCGAAGCCAGTCGACGGAAACTTCCGATCGAGTTTCGCCTAAGTTTGGCGAACCATTCGAGCGCGGCTCCTTCTAGGTTTTCGACGAAGAGGCGGCAGTAACCTGCGTCTTTTTCGTTGTCCTTGAGCTTGGCTCATCCCATGGTGATCTGGAATGCTTGCAGGTGCGCTTTGGGATTGGTCGTCCCGTCGTAGGTTGGCACCTTAAGCTTTCCGGGATCGGGCAGTTTGATCTCGGTGATGCGAGCCGTGAAGGGCGTTTTCCGAGACTCGTACAGCAGCCGATCGATCTCGGGTGCGCTGGTCGCGTGGTGAATCTGAGATTTCTCCGCTTTTACCGATGCGGCCGTTTTGGTAATGTATTCGCGGAGATCGCGAATCTCGGTCTGATCGCCAGCAGTTTTCCGACTTTGTCGGCGTTTGCCGCGAGTGACCGGAGATCGCTCCTCGGCGGTTTTTGCGTATCGCACGAAGTCGAGTTCTCCTTCGTCTCCCGTAAAGGAACGTTCGGGAGACGACTCCGGTCGAGGACTGCGAGTTTTCCTTCTCCTAGGATGGACGTCGGCGTCTTCGTCTTCGTCTGTCGAGTCGGCCTGGTCGCTCGTTTCCAGGTTGACCCTTTCGATGCCGTCACCTTCGGTCTCCTGTTCGCGAATAGGAGATTTTTCCGATTCGTTCAGCGTCATGTCAGGGTTTTCTTTTCCGGAATCCTTTTCCGGTACGTTTCCCTGATCGATTCTGGGACGATCCGTAGGAGCGCCGAAATCGAGTCTCCTTCCGCGGATTTTGGTAGTTCCGCGGGGGCGAATTGCTTTGGTTCTCGTGGTTAGGGTTTCGAGCCGTTTTGCGAGTGAACCAATGAGCTTTTCCTGCTGTTCCGATTTTTTGTTAAACTCGGAAAGCATCTTTTCGACGGTCTCGGCATTAGCGTTTGTAGCGTTGGCCGCAGGAGCGTCTTTTGGTAGCGATGTTTCAACGTTGTCGCGTTCGTTGCGAGTTTGGTTGTCACCAGTCATCGTTTCTTCGTTGGACATGTTGCGGCTACAGTGTAAGATAGATCCGACCCCCCCCCTCCTTCTAGCGCCAAACTGTGGGAGTCGATTTCACCCTACTGTCAAATAAATCGTAAATAAGGAAACTTCGGGAAAACCCTAAGTTTCCAGAGGAACCGGCTATCTGCGAGAACCGCACAACAAAGATTAAGATGACGAAAACACTTAGAATTAAAACGAAAGTAAGCGAGATTGAAAGCAAGAAGGTTCTTATTCCGAATCTGCGTTGAACTGGTACAAAGAGAGTAGCCGAAAACGTAAGAACTAGAAAACCCTAATTGAGACGCAGCTCGCTAACAGAAAAACGGAAAGATTCATAAATGCTAGTTTTGGTGGTGAGAGCTCTGAATTTCGTCTGTGTGCTTCTGCCCTAGACCTCCTCTTTATATACTCCTTGCCTTGGCTATCCGATCTTTCCATTTCGCCCAAATTTGACTAAATTGGGAATTTTCCATTCTTCTCGATCCTTCCTTTTCTTCTGCGGAAATCTTCTATTTCTCTTCAAACCTTCCTTTTATCTTTAAACTTGACTTTTATTTTCCTTCTGCGAGTAAACCGTCAAAACGTTGCCAAATCTGCGGGTTAGATTCCGTTAAGATTGTGAGATGGGTTTTTATCGCGTTTTAGGTCCTTTCGGGCCGTTTTGCGATAAATCCGTTTTCCGACTTTTACGGGATCATTTTCTAATCTGACGTCGTTTTTAATAATTTACTCGAGTTAATCGCAAGGTTTTACGATTTACTCGACTTTTTATTAAAAACACGTTTTTACGACTTACTCGACGTTTTTATTAAAAAGCGCGTTTTTATGATTTTAACGAGAAATCTCGAATAAATCGTATAGTTTAGGCAATGTTTGGTGTTTCGTTGCCGTTTTATACGATTTCCTCGAGTTCTTTCAGAGAAAACAAAGTTTAACGGTTTTTTTCGTAAAACTCGAACGGTAAGTCGGATCGAGATGGAACGGGAGATATTTCGGCCGTGGTTTAGAATGCGACTTTGTCGAAAGACGTAAGTTTCGAATCGGGAATGCGAGAAATCGAGACGCGGAGTGTCCGGGAAGTCTCTAGTTCGCCCATCGGCGAACTAAGCCGGGCCCGTCTTAGTTCGCCGATGGGCGAACTAGTCGAGCATGTCCTAGTTCGCCCATCGGCGAACTAAGCCGGGACGGCTTAGTTCCCGGCTTAGTTCGCCGATGGGCGAACTAGTTGATTACTCCCTAGTTCGCCCATCGGCGAACAAAGCCGGCTTAGTTCTCCGATGGGCGAACTAGTTGCGACTAGTTCGCGTTTTACGGCTTTTTCGGTTTTTTTGCGGTTTTGTAAAACGATTCTCGAGTTTTATAAAACGATATTCGGATTTCATAAAACGACCTTCGAGTTTTATAAAACGATTTCTCGAGTTTTATAAAACGATTTCTCGAGTTTTATAAAACGATTTCTCGAGTTTTATAAAACGATTTCTCGAGTTTTATAAAACGATTTCTCGAGTTTTATAAAACGATTCTCGAGTTTTATAAAACGATTTCTCGAGTTTTATAAAACGATTTCTCGAGTTTTATAAAACGATTGAGCTCAAAATATTTTGCTAAAGAGCTCAAAATATTTTGCTAAAGTCGAGTTTTATAAAACGATTTCTCGAGTTTTATAAAACGATTCTCGAGTTTTATAAAACGATTTCTCGAGTTTTATAAAACGATTTCTCGAGTTTTATAAAACGATTCTCGAGTTTTATAAAACGATTTCTCGAGTTTTATAAAACGATTTCTCAAGTTTTATAAAACGATTTCTCGAGTTTTATAAAACGATTCTCGAGTTTTATAAAACGATTTCTCGAGTTTTATAAAACGATTCTCGAGTTTTATAAAACGATTCTCGAGTTTTATAAAACGATTTCTCGAGTTTTATAAAACGATTTCTCGAGTTTTATAAAACGATCTTCTAGTTTTATAAAACGATTTCTTCGAGTTTTATAAAACGATCTTCGAGTTTTATAAAACGATTTCTCGAGTTTAATAAAACGATTCTCGAGTTTATAAAACGATTTCTCGAGTTTTATAAAACGTTCTTCGAGTTTTATAAGACGATTTCTCGAGTTTTATAAAATGATTCTCGAGTTTTATAAAACGATTTTTCGAGTTTTATAAAACTATTCCTCGGGTTTTATAAAACTGTTCTTTTTGTATTTTCGCGGGGAATTTTGGCTATTAATTCCGTCGTACCGATTTTGACCCCAACAGTCCTGGTGCAGGGCATGAAACCTGGAAGCCGGAAGCTGGGGAAATCTTCTCATGGATTATTTTTCCCCAACAGTTTGCCCCTTCTTTTCTGGCTTCATGTTTGAAGGCAGGAAATAACATAATCTTATTGCGAGTTGTACCATGGTATCAAGCTCCTTGCTGAACTTGGAGTAGGACGTCGACTCGTAGCTTGGGCCATCAAACTTCCTTGTCGGTAGTGTTTAGATGTACTTGCGCTCGGTCTGAAAAGATTCGCAGCCTGATTGGAGATGTATAACCTGGAGAATGGACAGTAGTCCTTGATCCCACACAGTGACGCGGTTTGGAATAAGTAGTCTATTTGTCAGTACACCTTGTAGGCATGATGTCGTGGCCTGGACCAATGTAGATAGACTCCCAGACATGCTATAAATGGGAGTGTGCTTGGTCAGGGTAATGATGATCACATGGATGTAGTTGTACTCTGGAGTAGGAGAGGAACTCTCCTAGCACTCGAGATATACGGCCCTTAGGCTCATGGTGCCTTTTTTCTTGATGAGGTTGGCTTGAGCGTAACTACTCTCGCCATGATTTGAGGCTGAGACTTCAGTTGGCGCTTCGGGAGGATTCTCTGATTCCACGAATCGTGTAGAGGAGTGTGTGGGTCAGAACCCTAGAATCCTGAGAAGGGGAATCTTGGCGAGGATAAGGATCAAGAGGATGAGGAGGTTGGATGAGACCCGGGAATGCTCTTCCAAAATCTGAAGGTTTACAGATTAACCTTTTGGAACCCATAGGTTCGGGGAGGTGATTCTTCATAAATCGTAGGTTTCATGGCCTCTCGTCCGGAGCCAAGATAGACGTTCGTCAGGGATCCGGAGGTTGTTTTGAACCCGAAGGTTTCTTTTAGGTAGGTTCACCGCGAGGGAGATCTTTGGAGGGATTTCTTTCAGCTGGTTTGCCCTGTACATGCGGGCGGCGTTGAGGCCATCTAGTATTGTCATAAAGCATTCGAAATCCTTGAAGAGGGATCTTCGGGCCCTTTGTTTAGGGTTGAGAGCTGATGATAGGCTGGAGGTCCTGAGGGAATTCGAGGGTTCTTTTGGACCCTGGTCCCTGCGTAGATTCTCGGAGAATCAATGTTTGGGACCTTGATATACCATGATTTTGACCCGGTTTTGGTCATATTTTCTATATGTTTTTATTATAATTATCTATGTTTTGGAGTCTATTAGGTATGTTTTCAGGTTCAGGAGCATTTTGTCGTAAAGTGATGAATTAGGTGCCTTATGGAGCTTAAAGGAGAGTTTTACAAGTTGACTATGAAGATCCGACATTGAGAGACACATATCGATCGATACACACCTTGTGTAATCGATCGATGACAATTCCGTAGAAGTTGAAGTCGAGATACTCCATCAATCGATGTACGCAATGTACCATCGATCGATACAGAGCTTGATGAGCAAGGTTTACTTGGCCAACTTGAAGCCCAAGTTCTCACCAAATTACAAGATTGACCTGACGAGTTTTTAACCTAATTGTACTATGTATTTATAGCTATGCCTATGAGCCTTAAAAAGGGATGAAGTTTTGAGACAAGAGTTTTGATTCTATTTTATACTTAGCAATAAAAGCATTTTCTTTTCATCTTATTCTTTTGCTATGAATCTCTTCGCTATGTCTGAGTAGATTCATATGTTAGATTTGGGGTTCAAATAGTTATGAGGGATTTACCCCAACTATGGATTGTTGAGTTGTTATATTCATTATCCAAATGAACCTTAATGCTTACTCTAGACTTGCTACCTAGAGTATTGATTATGGAGTGATTAATCTAATAGTCATCTTCATGAAATCATTTGGCTAAACCCAGACTCTATTAAGGCACGATGCGACAGCCGGTCTGATAGAAATTCTCGGGTGAACACAGATTCAATCCGATCTGATACTTTATATCGATCGATACTCCTCTAGAGTTATCGATCGACGACAGCTTATATCAATCGACACTGCGATAGCAACATCGATCGATGCAGTCGGAAATCAGATCAATGGACGAGTCTAACTAGTGACAGCTATAGATTTGTCTAAGGGTTGAAGTTCTCATATATTTGCAAGCAATTCGTTAAGACATCCATAGATTTATAATCCTGATTTTCTGAATATTAACCTTGAATCTAACTATTTCTCTTCATTGTTTTCAAACCAAAACCTATTTTCCTTAGCAACTTACCATTGCTACTTATTTTATTTACTGTTTTAAACCTTTTTCAACTTAGCTTAATCACTTAGGATTATATCTTTTGTGACTCTAGTTCCTTGTGGATTCAATCCCTAAGTACTACGATTGAACCTCTTATTTAAGAGAGTAAATCACTCCTTAGGTTAAACATTTGAGTGACATCAAATTAGGCGCCATTGCCGGGGAACTAAGATCACTATTAGATTTAATCTGATTCAGTCTAGGTTATTTGTTACTTTTTATTTTTCAATCTTTTGACACAAATTTTTTTTTCTTTTTCTTTTTGTCTCTTTCTCGTACATGCCCAGCAGTACTAGAAGCAACAAGGACAAGCATACTCAGAAGATCCCAACAACCTAGAGCGTAGCATCCGCAAGGACATACTCTCCACATCGATCGATACCAATACCATCGTATCGACCGATACGCCCTTTCCACCGACGATCAACAACCGTTCGTCAACCAATACCTTCACCACCTCATCGATCGAAATCAACAACAGTTCGTCGACCGATACCCTTCACTTGACATCGATCGATACACCACACCTGACATCGGTCGATACTAACCGGCGAGACATGGTAGCGCCTATGATTCTCATACCCGATGAGAATGGAGACCTGCGTGATCAAGATGGTCACCTGCGAAATGCAGCAGGTCAGAAGCTGAATGATCAGAAGGAGATCATTACTGAAGAAGAGACTGCACCCACATGCATCATTCAACCTGTAGAGGAGACCAGAACTTTGGCTGACTTCAACCGCCCCGATCGGTTCTATTCAAACCGGTCAGCCATCCTACCTCCTGCTATTCAGAGAGGAGATTTTGAGCTCAAGCCGAAGTACTACACACTTGTGGGACAAATCCCTTTTTGTGGTTTTCCCCATGAGCATCCTATGGACCATTTGGAGAGGTTCGAGGATCTTGTCACCCTAGTCAAAGCAAAAGGAGTCCCTCAAGACTATCTTTTCTGCAAGCTTTTCAAGTACTCTCTATCTGGAGAAGCTTTGCAGTGGCTAAGACAACTACCACCAGGTTCCCTTACCACCTGGAATGATANACCCTAGTCAAAGCAAAAGGAGTCCCTCAAGACTATCTTTTCTGCAAGCTTTTCAAGTACTCTCTATCTGGAGAAGCTTTGCAGTGGCTAAGACAACTACCACCAGGTTCCCTTACCACCTGGAATGATATCAAGCACGCCTTCCTGCGTAATTTCTTTGATGATTCACGCGCTGAAGACTGGAGGAAAAAGATTGCTAGATTCACCCAAGCTCCTGAAGAGTCATTCAAGGATACTTGGAACAGATTCAAGTCATACTAGCGAGACTGCTCACACCAGGGATTCAACCAAGTACAACTGCTCAGCACCTTCTATAGAGGCATCAGCCCCTATTTCAAGAGAGCCCTTGATACAACTAGCGATGGCAATTTCACCAGCAGGAATCCTCAGAATGTTATCAAGCTAATTGACAACTTAGCTTCCAGCAACAGCACAAGAAACTATATGAAGACTACATCATCCCCTGGGAAGAAGTACGTCAATGAAGTTCAAGCACAGCTAGACAACATTCAGAAGGTCCTAAACAAGCAGATCTGTTCAGTGGAAGATTCAGAAATTGTTGAAGAAGATGTCAACTAGATTAGTGGTGCCGGTTTTCAGAGATCTGGTAACCAAGGAGGATACATAAACTTCACAGGCCAGAGAAGCAACTTTAACCAGAATCCCCAGAAGCCCAACACCTTCAGCAGCAGCAACCCTAACAACAATAGAAGCTATGGAAGTACCTTCTACTCAAATCCAGACCCACCCACCCAAGATACTAAACTGGAGGAATTGCTAGACAAGATACTTGAGAGTCACCAGAAACTCGAGGTAAACTTCAATGGAAAGATCGATTCTGTCTACACCACCTTCATCACGAAGATAGATGCACTCAGCACCCATGTGAAGAAGCTAGAGACCCAGGTGTTGCAGACAGGCGAAGCAGTTAAGAAGCAGGAGTTTGCCCACACCCAGAACATCAATGCCCTCCTAGATGATGACTTTTGGCAAGAGGTAGTAGAAGAGATTCAGAGATCTGATGATGAGAGTGAAAGAGAATTAGCCTACGATTACTATCGATCGATATCACCAGCTCGGCATCGATCGATATCACCTTTAGTTCGTCGATAGATCGACTTTGACGAGTGTCGATCGATGGACTCCGACGAAAACCCTCGCGAGTGCAATTCCGTCAAGATTATGTCTCACGCCGAATTCGCCGCACTTCACCCACATCCGCCCAGCCCTGTCATCGATCGACATGATGCCCCCATCTTCGATCGACATCAAGACCCTGGCATTGCTCGACACACTCCAACCAGTGTCGATCGATACGAAGTACCCCAACGCCGAGTGCCACTTCCCAATCGACAGTGCAGGTCTTGACGATTTCCGGGAGCGATATTACACCACCAGAAACCCTACAGCAGCCCTAAAAGAGAGACCCACGGATATTTTTGAGTCCATGGAGATAAAAATGGAAAATATGGGGAGAGTGCTCCAAAAAAGGAAAGAGAAGATACCTAAACCCTATAAAAGAGAAGCTAATGAGAAGGAGTTGTCAAGCTTCAGAAAAAGAGTCCTCAGAATACCTAAAGAGAAACCTTTTGAAGAAGCCTACTTTTCACACAGATTTTGGATGTTCTTCAGAGAAACCAAGGAGACAGAAGAAGACATCAGGAGGATGTTTAACCAAGTCAGAGATAGCCTCAAACAGAAGATAACACTGAAGAAGAAGTATGATCCAGGGAAATTCACAATACCTTGCTCCATTAGAGGTGTTGAGTTCCCACGTGCCCTCTGTGACACAGGATCTGGAGTTAGCATCTTACCCAAGCTCATGGCAGATCATCTAGGTCTGAAGATAGAGCCTTCTGAAGAAACTTTCATCTTTGTAGATTGTTCTCAGCAAAGCTCTGGAGGATCCTCTCCAACAAGCTGAACTTCAAGACTTCTCTATTACTTGGAAGAGCCTTCTTAGCCACAGTTGGAGCTGTTTGTGACCTCCAAACAACCAATCTCTGCCTAACCCTCATCAACCCTTCCATTCACTATGACCCTATTCCAGTAATCAAGTTCCCAAGGCCAGCCAGCTCAACATTCGTAGCCACATGTTTATGTGCCCACGAATTTGATTCTATGGAAGAGTATGAAACCGAAGAAGCAGTATCGACCGATGACACCACCTCCCCATCGATCGATATCCTTGCAGCACCATCGACCGACAGTTCTACCTGGTCATCGCTTGATGGAGTCTTCCGACGGACCGAAGACGAGTTCCCAGACGCCAATTTCAGTGCAGATGAGTGGGAAAAGAATCACTACTTGCCCGAGCTTGCTAGTATCACTACTCAGGAGGAGTATGATGAAGATTATGAGGAGGAACGAGCTATAGAGTACCGATTTCTTCGAGAAGATGAAGAACAACCTCCATTCCCGACCTTCATCCGACGAGCATCGACCGATATGACACCTGGTCCATCGATCGATATGCCCTACCCCAGATCGCGCAAACGACGGTTCGAATCAACGAGCAACGAACCCTACTGCAAACCAGTCTATGTCCCCTACGAACCACGAGACGGAGATTACTCGATTGGAAGCTGGGCCAGCGGTTATCACGAAATTTTTGCAGTAGACACAACACCCTTACAAGCCGCAATTCAACCTGCAGATCCCATATCGCTCGACATGGAGTTCAAGCTGTCGACCGATATGATCATCCAGACATCGATCGATAAGGAGCACCCTCCATCGATCGATATCAATCTTCAACCACCAACCGATCCTGCCACAACATCATCCGAGGTACAACCACCCAAATTTCATTTAAATTCACTAATTCCGGATGAGTTTGGTATTTTCAGGGATTCAGATGGTCATGCACGAGCTATAGATGGGAGAATCATTCCTATCTCCACAGAAGATGTTGCAGACATACTCCAGATGGCCAGTGGACCTATCATCGAAAACAACCCGCACTAGACAAAACGCCCATCGACCGATGCATGGAGACTAGCATCGATCGATACGTACCAAGAGTATGGGACGAGAGCCTTCCAAAACGGAGAACGTCATTTCTTTTTAGAAAAGAAAGATGAATATGGAGTCTACAGAGATGAATCTGGCCATGCAAGAGCAGTAAACGGAGACATCATCCCTGTCACCAAAGAAGATATGGAAAACTTGCTGAAGAGATGGAAAACTTGCTGAAGAGAGCCTCACTATTTGGTCGCTCTTGTTTCTGTCTACAAGAATATGCTGATCAGTTTGCTAAACGAGTTCCAGATGGCAAGCTCTACACACAGAAAGAAGTCACCTACATGCTAGATGGCCTCACCAGCGATCACAACTGGAAGATAGCAGGCGCGAGAGTTGACCTTGAGGAAAAACTATCAAGACTTCGAGGTGAAATGCTATGGCAGACCAGCCACAATGACTCAGTACGAAAGAAACGAGATGCCCTACAAGAAGAAGTTAACACTTTGCGCGCGCAACTGCAATCTTAGCCACATTCATCGACCGATACAGATCCCCCTGCATCGATCGATACAGCCGTCCAACACCCGATCGAGCACCACTTACAGAAACTATCGATCGATGAGAAACCCAGTCCATCGATCGATACCCGTGCTCAAGAATTCTGTACCAGGGAAGAACTTGAAGAAACCACAGCACAAATCTACAAATATATTGATTTTGTGGAGACGAAGATTATAGAATCCTGGACGAATACTGGTTTCCCCTACACAGTGATTTCAAAGGTCTGCAATGCACAATGGAAGATATTCAGAAGGAGGTAGAAGATATCCAAAGACAGCTCGCCAGCCGACCTGACCCCTCCCTATCGATCGATGAAGCACCCAACACATCGATCGATATGAAACCTCCAGCATCGACCGACGATCCAACACACCACGAAACCATGCAGCGCACAACAGAACACATCTACAGCATGATTGGCAACCACCAGTACAGCCTTGCCAACTTAGAGGGGTGGTTAGAAAGGATCCAAGCAGAAGTTTATGGTTTGAAGACTAGTATGACTAGAAGTGAGAAGGCCACAAAAAGCTTTCTAACATCATGGTTTGATGAGACACAAGACAAGGAGGACACTTGTTTATCAACAAGTACCTGCAACCCACCTCACTAGCAACCATACTTCCATAGTCAAGCTAAACTGACTTTAACCAAGCGCTGAGTGGGAGGCAACCCACTGTTAGGTAGTTTACTTACTTATTTTATTTTATTTTTACTCACTATTTTCGTTTTTATTTGTTTTTAGGAAGATAGATACACGATCCATACCTATCGACCGTGACGAACCAGTCGATATCGCTCGACACAGACCAACACGCATCGATCGACGATGGCGACTCACCATCGATCGATACCCATATCGGTCAGATATCGTTCACCATTTCGATATCAGCTTACATATTTAATTTTTCTTATGCTCTAACTCCGACTAATTATACACTGAGGACAGTGTATGATTTAAGTCTGGGGGGGGGGGAGTTGATTACTGATGCTACTTTACCTCTTTTTGATCTTTTTGATAAAATTTTCAAAAATTGGTTTTAGCAAATACCTTTTTATCTATTCGAAACGCCGTCTTTCTCACTCGGACTATCGCAGGAGGATGCACCCGTTTCCAAGGGACACGAAGAAGAGGCTGTGGAGCAGCGTAAGAGGAAAAGGGCAAAGGTCGCTCCGGTTGTTCTGCAAGACTACAAATGTGATCCTAAAGTAACAGCTGGTCTATCCATAATACCTGATCTTGACAAACATTTTGAGCTTATGGAGCAGAGACTGCTAAATGAATCGTAAGCAAATAACAATATTCCATTTTCGTTACCGATAAGTATTCCCGTAACCTTGGAATACACGTCCTCTATCACCTTCAATTTCCCCTTGAAATGAGCAGACCTCTCCTGCGACTCAGCCAACTCCTTGGCTAAACTCTCAACCTCAGACCCACACTCTTTGATCATCCCATCGATCAACAAAACAAACTAGAAAAACCAAGATAGACGGTCAGATACGAATTACAAATTATAGTCATTTTAAGCGTATGCTCGCAAACCTGTACCATGGCACGGTGTTGCGACATCGAAACCAAGCTTGGCGCCTTGCTTGACGAAGCTCCAGTCTCCGGACCCTTTGCGCCTCTCTTTCTCTTGGGAGCATCGGGGTTCAGGCAAGGTCTCTTACGACCTTTGGCTGGAGCAGGCAGCGTTGTGCTAAGCGCCGGAAGTCCCAGAACAATCACCCTCTTGGCCGGAGGAGGAGGCCTCAAAGTCGTAACCGGTTCGACAACGGTGGGAACCGCTACATTTTTTACCGCGGTAGGAACTGCGACCGGTTCGACCACGGTGGGAGCCACAACCGGTTCAACCACAGTGGGAGCCGCAACCGTTCCAACCTCGGCAGAACCGCTACATTTTCAACTACAGTAAGACGCGGGACAGCAGACGAACCCGACGGTTCAATAACGACACCCGTCGAGGATTTCACTACCGTATCCACCGTTTCGTCCAAAATAGCCTTGACCTCTTTCGAAAGAACGGACAGATCCACCGGGGACACGCAACCCGGCACCGTGTTCTCCTCAGCATCGCTGCGATCCATCTCCTCTTGAAACAAGAGGAACTCGAAAATACGAGCATCTTTCGAATGTGCCATAAGGTTGTCGCTAGCTGGGATCTCATGGTTTTGTTGATCACCTTGGGAGGAAGACATCTTGATAATTTTCTAGAGAGAAGTTGGAGAGAAATTTGAGAGATGGAAGATATGAGGAGTAATGATCCAATACTTATAGAAAAGAAGAGCTCATCCCTCGTAATGAGACAAATCGCAGCCGTTGATTCCGATTAAAACAACTCCAGCCGCCCGCAAAAACTTTCTTCGAAGCTTGTGAGCTGGGGGGCTAACTGTTGGTGTCAAAAACCGTAATCTCGAAATCAACGTCTACGATAAACTTCCGTAAAGATAAACTCGAGAAATCGTTTTATAAAACTCGAGAAATCGTTTTATAAAAGAAGTTTCCGGACAAAGAAAATCTGCGGAAAGATTCAGAGATCGTTATCTCGGAAGAATGAAACGAACGTCGATTACACGATCATCCGAGTTAAGCACAAAACCGCGAAAAAACCGCATCCGCCGTAAATCGGGAGCTGGTTCGGTCGAACTAGCTCGCCGTACGGCGAGCTAAGCGGCCTCGAACTAACTTGCCGTATGGCGAGCTAGCCTCGCCCCAAGTAGCTCGCCGTACGGCGAGCTAGAAGCTTCCCGGATAGCTTGCCGTACGGCGAGCTAGAAGCTTCCCGGAGAGCTCTCCGTACGGCGAGCTGAACCGGTCCGGTTCGGCTCGTCGTACGTCGAGTCGACCAACCCGAGCCTCGATCTCCCACGTTCCTTGTTCAAGGCATACGTCCTTCGACACGATCATGTCCCGAACCACGGTCGAAATGTCTCCCGTTTCGTCTCGATCCGTCCTATCGTTCGAGTTTTACGAGAAAAACCATAAAACTTTGTTTTCTCGAAAAGAACTCAAGGAAATTGTATAAAACGGCAACGGTTAAACGAAACACCGAACATTGCCTAAACTATACGATTTATTCGAGGTTTTTCGTAAAAATCGTAAAAAACGTGCTTTTATGAAAAACGTCAAGTGAATCGTAAAAATGGCATCGGATCAGGAAACGGTCTCGTATAAAGTCGTAAAACGAATTTATCGCAAAACGGTTTGGAAAGTCCTAAAACGTGATAAAAGCCCATCTCGCGACTTTAACGAAATCTAACCCAAAGATGCAATAACGTTTTGACGATTTACCTGCAGGAGGAGGATAAAAGTCAAGCTTGAAGGGAAATGGCAAGTTTGAAGATAAATAGAAGATTTCCACGGGAAAAAAAAGAAAGATCGAGATAATGGAAGATTTTCGATAAACTCGAATCTGGGCAAAATAGAAAGGCTAAACAGCCTAGGAAGTGAGTATATAAACAAGAGACATAGGGTAGAAGCAAGAGAGAGGGAACGAGACCTAGAGAGGCGGCTGTTAGCTTAGGAAATTAGGACTTAGCGTTTAGACTAGCAAACCGGATCCTTAGAACGTTTTGACGTCTAAGCTCCGTGATTCTCTATGTAACAGTTGCCAATCTCTTATTCAGTAAAAAGCTCTCACGCAAATTCTTTACTTATTCTCTGTTCTTCGTTATTGTTATTCATCCATATTCTGTTAACTCTGTTCGTTTCAGTGATTTCCACAGAGATCCAGGACCTCGGAAAAATTAAGGTTTTCCCTAAGTTTCCATATTTGACGGAAAATTGACAATGTGAATTTCGGTTCTCACAATGTGCATTAAGTGGTGACGGTTTACATGAAGGACTCGACTGGCTCGTGAAAAATGCTGAAAGAATGTAACAAATTTCTTGTTTTTTTTAATTTAATGCTGAATCTGCTGTTTCAAGCAAGTTATTAAGCTCTTCATGCTTATAGATAATGGCAATGACACTCTTGCAATTGGTAGGTTTGATATTTAATTATTATTATGGCATCGGTTTAGTTAAAAAGACAAAAAAATGGAGTTTATTATTTCTTCTGTAATATAAAGATCGTTGATATTCTGATAAGCTCTTTTAAGAGAGGACTTGTATACGGGAGAGTCTCCTGGATATCAGTTTGCACGACTTGTCAGCTTCTTTGTAAAGAGAAAGCTTGGCTTCTCCTTCAGTGATGGCTATTTCGTTCTGCAGACAAATAATAGGTGAGGTCAGAGAGAGTTAATATTAGCTTTAGAAAAGTCTAAGAGAGGAGGCATTATTACCTTCACCCTGAAGCTATTTATAGCATGCATGACAGTGAGAGTATCACTCGGTGAGGATGATAATAGTTTGAGGGGATGATCATCCCATTCGTCTACAAGCTTCTTAAGAAGAGCAACGCTAACTTGTAGATTCTCCTTGTAGAGAATATCCCATTGATAAAAGCAATCAACGTTTTGTGTCAAAACACTGATGGCAATTGCTGTAGCTTCATTGGCTAAAGCAGGATTTCCTGTAACAATTGTAGACTTTTCATTA
Organism: Eruca vesicaria subsp. sativa; assembly: GCA_932364175.1. Classification (NCBI taxonomy): domain Eukaryota; kingdom Viridiplantae; phylum Streptophyta; class Magnoliopsida; order Brassicales; family Brassicaceae; genus Eruca; species Eruca vesicaria. The sequence continues at coordinate 108,967 of CAKOAT010241820.1, read as the reverse complement.
GAACGGGAAGCAAGGTGGTGTTTCATTTGCTACCCAATTACCTTCTTCTCCAGCTAATTTCAAGGAGAAAGTGAATATCTGTTTCAGTGCGTTTGCACTAAGTGTATCTGGTGCAAGGGCTACTTGTTTCAACAATGGATAAATTGCCTGAAACCTCTCTGATGTTGCCTCCTCTACTTTAGCAGGAGGGAATGTAAGCCGCATCAACATCTCAAATGAACAAGGTGGAATCAGCCCCTCTCCATGCTTAACAGCTTCATTTATAAGTATGGCCCGAGCCTCTGGATTCGAGGACAAAATCCTGATTAAAAGAATAATAAAAAAACAAAGATTTTAGACACACAAGCAGAAGAGAGAGAGGGAGGGAGAAAAATTAAAATAATGAAAACTGGACTCACATCTCAACAAATTGGAGGATGAGATGAATTGAGTGAGAGCTGTAGGAGCACTCGTTATTAGCGACTAGTGGCAGCAACTTACGCACCCATGAATACAAGCCAGCAGGTAAATCACCTTGGGAGGCCTGTCACCATTTAATTAAAAATATTGAGAAACACAACAAATTTTGGACCCTCTCGATAGTCCTAGTTCACATAAAATATATACTGTATATATATATAATTTTTTTTAAATCAGAATTAACCTGAGACATCATCCAAATTAAAAAGGGAAGCTTGTCCTCGCCTTGATAGGTAGGTCTCTCCCCCATCTTTGGCAAAACAAGAGTCAAAGCATCAGGTTGAGTACGCAACACCATGGCTAATGCAACAAATATTGCCACCTACCAGTAAAAGTAGAAAAGCAAAACATTGGAGTCAGAGAGGGTCCAAACAAAGAACTGAATACACAGCCATTATTCAAAAATAGGTACCTTGGATTTGTTAGAATTAACTTGTTCAATTTTGACAACTCCAGGCCATTCAGTGAGAATGAGATCAGACCCCCATAGTACAAAGGAAGGTAGTGCGTGGAATGGAACTATGTTGATGAAATCGGTTGATATTTCGTAGACAGGCTTAGGAATAAGAGATAACGGAACCTGTTAATTTAAGAAGCAAGAAAGAAATAAAGATATCATCAGCTAGGAAGACTTTTTTATATTCATAAACGAGATAGATATATCTATCAGCTAGCTCTCACTCACGTTAATGAGCTTGGAAAAAGGATAGTCCTGGAACATTTTGACCCATTGAAAGGATACTTGGGAAAGTTCATCCCCATAGTAATCGATTAGTCTCAAGATCTGCCTCGCCGGTAGATACCAATCATCGTCCTATTAACAAACAACCAAAACCAGAATTACAAATTCGATTTGGTGAGGGATTAGACAAAATAAATCCGAATTTCACTTACCAATACTTGGTCGAGGAAAGCCGCAAGAGCTGGGGGATGCATATTTTCAAGAGCTTCGGACAAAGACAATATCGCCGTCTTTTCAGTTTCCTCCCCGTTAGATTTATCTTCCAGGGACAAAGACAACATCGCCTTATCCCAGTTACATTCATCTTCGGACGAAGACAACTTTTCAATAATTATAAAAAGAATTAGCAAGGTGAGGTCAGAGAGAGTTAATATTAGATTCGAAGAGTCAAAATAAGAGAGGTATTAATTAGTTACCTTCATCCTGAAGCTATTCATAGCATGCTTAAGTGTATCACTGGACGATGCTGATAGTTTGAGGGAATGGTCGTCCCATTCGTCTGCAAGCTTTTTAAGAAGAGCAGCGCTAGCTTCTAGATTCTCCTTGTAGAGAACATCCCATTGCTTAAAGCAATCAACATTTTGTGTCAAAACACTAATGGCGATTGATGTAGCTTCACTGGCTAGGGCAGGATTTCCTGTAAACAAGGGTAAAAGTTTAATAGAAATTCAATAGGGAAGCAAAGTGGTGTTTCATTTGTTACCGCCGATACCTTCATGTCCAGCTAATTTCAAGGAAAAAGTGAATATCTGTTTCATCTCTTTCAGTGCTTTTGCACTAGTAATAGTATCTGGTGCAAGGGCTACTTCCTTCAACAAAGGATAAATTGCCTGAAACCTCTTTGTTGTTGCATCCTCCTCCACTCTTGCAGGAGGGAACGTAAGGCGCACCAACATCTCAAACGAACAAGGTGGAATCAGCCGCCCTCGATGCCTAACAGGTTCGTTTAGGAGTACAGCCCGAGCCTCTGGTTTCGAGGACAAAATCCTGAAAAACAAGATTTTAGACACACAAGCAGAGGAGGGGAGGGGAGAAAATATCTTAAAAACTGGACTCACATCTCAACAAATTGGAGGATGAGATCAATAGACTGAGAGCTGTAGCAGCACTTGTCATTAACGACTAGTGGCAGCAAGTTAACCGCCCATGAATACAAGCCAGCAGGTAAATCACTTTGGAAGGCCTGAGCCATCATCCAAATGATAAGCGGAAGCTTGTCCTCGCCATGATACATAGGTCTCCCCCGCAGCATCGGTAAAAGACAAGTCAAAGAATCAGGACTACCACGCACCACCATGGCTAACTCAACCAATGTTGCCACCTAATGTTTTTTTACCAGCCAAAAATAAGTACAAGATATAATAATGGGAATAAGACAAACAAAGGGTCCACACAAAATTACTTGAAATTTGGCAAGAGGTTGTTCTTCGCCTTTGGCATGTGGTGCCCAGTCAATGAGAAGTCGATCAAGTGCCCACGTTACGAACTTCCATTGTGTATTAAATGGAAGTTTGTTGATCCAATCCACTGCTGTTTCATAGAGAGACTTGGGAATATGAGATAATGGAACCTGCAAGATATCAGCTTCAGGCACTCTAACAACGTAAGACTAAAGGAGATTTCTTTTTCTTTTTTTATTTAAAAACAAAAACGTAAAACCCACATCAGACAGAGGAGATTTCTTTTTCTTTTTTTAGTTAAAAACAAAAACGTAAAACTCACATCAGACAAAGGAGATTTCTTTAGCATGTTAAACCATGGTAATGATGATACTTGGGAAAATGCTTTCTCAAGGTAAAAGTTAAACCTCCATAAGTCAGCGTCCGGCAAACCCTGTTAACAAACAAAAGACCAAAACTGAAATTCGATTTTTTACACAAAAAAAAAAGCATTATTCAACTTACCTTTACTTTGTCGACGAAAGCCGCAAAATCTGAGGGATCGCTGATTTTCTCGGTAGCTTCGGACAAAGAAGCTATCGCCGTCTTTTCAGTTTCTTCTTCCTCTGCCTTCGGATTCGATTTGATCAGAACCATTAGGGGTTTCTCACTTTTTTGTTCGTTAGAGAGTTGAAGAAGCCGATGAAAATATTGAAATCAATAATGTAACTCAACGATCAAAGAATCTCAAGCACACAAAAACTCCTTTATTAATCTCACAAAGCTTTAGAAAATAGAACTCAAAAAACTAAAGCTCACATCATAAGAACCTCTTATATAGTTAACCTAATTTCCTAAACTCATTGGGTAAACTAAATAGAGATTTTTCTATTCTATAAATCAATAAAATAAATTTTATTTTCTTTGTCAACTTTTAAATTTATTAAAACCCGTTGATCCAGAGATAAATTTTCCTGGTTATTATTAAGAAATGAAAATGGTGATGAGGACATATCCCAGAAATGGACTACAATGTTCCACTTTAGTCCCACACGTTCAGCCTTATCCTTATCCAGGCGGTCAAACATCTAGTCATTATCCTCCTTGTATTTATACATATGTTGTAGGATCTTAATCCCCTTATTTGTTGTAATCCTTATCTGTTTAGGTTTATGTTTATCCAGGCATAAGACATGTATATATATGTATGTACACGAGATCAATAATACATACAAGTTACAACTCTTTACCTTCGTTTTACAACACGTTATCAGCACGATCGTCCCTACCCTAAGCAAAACCTAGCTCTAGTGCAACTTCAAAACGACCTATCTCTCAAACCGTAAGGATCCAGACGACGATCAATATATCAAATTAAAGCTCCTGAAGAGAACAATCCATCAGTGAAAACCACTTGTCAATCCGATCTCAGACGCGCCCTCAAGCTCACCTACAGTATGGGTCACCAATTTGCTATAAACCCTAATCCGATAGCCGCAAATCATCCTTGATCTCTCTCTAAAGGTGGTCCGGTTTTCAACCCTTCAAAAAAAAAAAAACAAAGGTAATCACCTAGAACCCTAATGATAGAAATCAAAATTCTAAGCCTGGAATAAAGAAACTCATGATAGGATATCGGTTAGATTTTGTGATTACTTGATCATATAGAACCGGATGATAGGATACATGAAATCTGTTGCTTGATAAATTTTTTTGCTTGCTTATTTTTATCAAGTTGATCATGTTGAATACTTTAGTAGTTCATCCTGATAGATTTTGTGGCTTGAGTTTGAGTAAATTGATAATTGAGAAACCCTAATAGCTAAAGCATAAAACCGTTTTGATTGTTTCTCTCTCTAACTCGTTTGATAGATCTTTATTTGATTGATTGAAATTCGTTCATGCTGTTAAGATCTGATAGTTTTTTCATTGAAATTGACCACCCTGAGACTATATGTTTATTTGATCATTGGAATGTCTATTTGTTAAAAACCCTAATGCACATGGAATTGCTAGATCCGATTTTGGATAAACCCTAGGATTGATAAAATTTCGACCTAACTTTAATCTAGTATGTTTTTATGAACTTCCTGACAGTTTATGACATTGAGAAAAATTGCTAGGATCATAGATTGCATAAAGTCGAAATAGATGAATTGTTTGAAAACCCTAGTTTTATAAATTCCTAATCCAACTAGGTTTAGGTTTTGTTCTAAAATAAAAATCGACCAAACCTGATAAGTCTTGATAGTTTTTAAGTTAAAACTGATCATGCTAATACTATGTGTTGATTGCTATAATTTTTTCTTAGAAGCAAAACCATATAGAATTGTTAAGTTGATCAATTGAAACCCTTGACCTAATTTTATATGAATCTGATTTCTTGCTGCTTGCAATACTTGTTTTTTTTTTATAAATTTTTTTTTCATGATTGCATGATCACACTGATAGTCTTGTAAATAAGAAATCTGATGTTAGGTTGTGAATGAAAATTTTTGGTTTCCACCTTGCATAAAAATCGGCCATTATATTTTAAAAACCCTAATTCTGGATCATTGATTTTTGATTGAAAGTTAAGGCTGATAGATTGCTTGCTATTTGATCTAGATCACTATAATTTGAATTGAAAGCATAAAGGGCCTTGAAACCCTAGGTGCGTATTTATACTAATTGTCAAGACTTGCTTGCTTATTGATAGTATGGTCTAGTGAAATTATTTGTGTCTTGATAATATGGCAGTATGGCCTTGTTTGTATAATATGGCTGTGTGATCTAGTAGTACACCATACCAGAATGGTCGTGTGACCTTTACTTGCATACTCATGGCCGTATGGAATTAATCCACTATCTTTGAGAATTACTTATTTGATTGATTGGTCATATAGACCTTGTATTCTCAACTTGTCTCGCACCATGGTCGAGTATGAAATTATTTTGGCTGAGACTGTATGCATTGATTGTTTGAATAGGTTGCATAAACTCTAAACCTTGAATTGATTGATCATATGATTTTAGATGTCGAAATATGAGAATTATGATGTCCTAAATCTCTCTGCAAATAATTGGTTGGAATGGGCAATGAACATTTCAGTTGTCCTGGCATCAAGAGAACTCGAAAGGAGTATCATTCAGGATGATGCAACTGAAAATGAAAAACATAGGGCCATAATAATTATGCGCCATCATCTCATTGAGGATCTGAGAGATCAATACCTACATATAGAGAATCCTCGTGACCTTTAGATAGAATTAAATCCAGATACTCAATGGTGTTATTACCAAAGGTAAGGCATGAATGGATAAGTCTCAGATTCCAAGACTTTGAGTTTTTCGAAGAATATCATATGGCTTTGACCAAAATCACTTACAAATTGAGACTATGTGGTGAAGAGGTAACATGCAAGGATTTGTTGTTTAAAACATACTCAAAATATGTCCAGAATATGTTACGACATATACAAAGAGGTTTCACCACCTATAGTGACCTGCTCTCATGCCTATTGACAATTGAGAAGATGCAAAAGCAAAGCAGTGAGATGAGACCTCCAGAAGCCAATATGGCCGAGGTAGACAATGAGGAATACATTGTGGCCGTGTCCAAAGTAATGGATGGAGTGGTGATATCACTCAAATGTTTAACCCTAAGGAGTGATTTACTCTCTCAAATAAGAGGTTCAATCGTAGTACTTAGGGATAGAATCCACAAGGAACTAGAGTCACAAAAGATAGAAATCCTAAGTGATTAAGCTAGGTTGAAAAGGTCTAAAACAATAAATAAACGTTGGTAGCAATGGTAAGTTGCTAAGGAAAATAGGTTTTGGGTTTAAAAACAATGAAAGAAAGTAGTTAGATTCAAGGTTACTATTCAAAAAATCAGGATTACAAATCTATGGATGTCTTAATGAATTGCTTGCAAATATATGAGAACTTCAATCCTTAAATAAATCTATAGCTGTCGCTATTAGACTCATCCATTGATTTGGTTGCCGACAGTGTCGATCAATGTTGCTATCGCAGTGTCGATCGATATATGTTGTCGTTGATCGATGACTCTATAGGAGTATCGATCGATATATAGCATCAGATCGAATTGAAACTGTGTTCACCCGAGAATTTCTATTAGACCGGCTGTCACTCGTGCCTAATAGAGTCTGGGCTTAGCCAAATGATTTCAGGAAAATGACTATTAGATTAGCCACTCCATAATCATAACTCTAGGTAGCAAATCTAGAGTAAGCATTAGGGTTCATTTGGATAATGAATATAACAACTCAACAATCCATAGTTGGGGCTAATCCCTCATAACTATTTGAACCCCAAATCTAACAAATGAATCTACTCAGACATAGCCAAGAGATTCATAACAAAAGAATAAGATGAAAAAAAATACTTTATTGCTATAAAATAGAATACAAGAACTTAGATAAAAACTTTCTGAAAATATCTCGATCTCTCTCTAAGGCTCATAGGCATAACTATAAATATGAGTACAATTAGGTTAAAAACTCGTCATGGGCAATCTTGTAATTTGGTGAGAACTTGGGCTTCAAGTCGGCCAAGTAAATCTTGCTCATCACGCTCTGTATCGATCGATGGTACATGGTGTACATCGATCGATGGAGTATCTCGACTTCAACTTCTACGGAATCGTCATCGATCGATTACACAAGGTGTGTATCGATCGATATGTGTCTCTCATTGTCGGATCTTCATAGTCATCTTGTAAAACTCTCCTTTAAGCTCCATAAGGCACCTAAATCATCACTTTACTACAAAATGCTCCTGAACCTGAAAACATACCTAATAGACTCCAAAACATAGATAATTATTCTAAAAACATATCAATACCATGACCAAAAACGTGTCAAAATCATGGTATATCAACTCCCCCAGACTTAACCTTTTGCTTGTCCTCAAGCAAACCTTAAGTTAGTCTTTGAAAGAAGTTTAAAAACAGTAGGGAATCAATCAAAATCTCAACTTTAAAATCATCACCTCTTAATTTGTTGCAAGCCAGATCTCATATCCATCAACTACAGAAGTACATTATACCATATCCTAGCTTAGCAACCAAATACATCTAGCCAATCAACTTAAACATTCATTGTCTGTCTATCCCCTCTACTGATTTCGTTTATGCATAAAAGTAAAGGTGTAGGCTTTACCTTGGGAGTCTCGATCAAGGAACACATAGATTCAACTCAAAAAAGTTTCAGGCATTCTCATCCTGGTTCCCTTTCTTTCTTTATCCTCCTTCTCTGAATCCTAACTCTTTCTTTCTCTTTTTTTTTTATATATCAATCCCAATGAACAATTAATGTTCATCTTATTGATCTTTCTTGACAAAGTGTAAGCGAATAGTGGGGTCATAGGTAATGTACCTCTACCTCGCTTTGATCATTCCTTTGATTTACAATAGTGGGGTCATAGGTAATGTACCTCTCCCTCTGCCTCTTAGGAAATCATATCAGTCTTTTATTCTCTGGGGATGCCGAAGGAAGGAAAGAAGGAAACCAAAATTTTTGAGACTTTTACCTTCCAGACTTGCAGGAGGATTCCAATCCCTTGTATATCAAGCCCCAAGACAAGCAGTAGATGTCAGGTTAGATTGGAAATCAGCTTTGGTTCTTCCAGACAATCATGAAAGTGTTGACATAGGTGATCGGTGATCCACTTTAGCATCTATAGTACTTTCTGCAATCAACAAATCTAAGAATGGTGCTAAAGAGTGGTAAGATAAAAAGTAAGACTTTGAAATTTTTTCCCTTTCTTGACTCAGTAAAACCAATTTTTGAAAACTTTTATAAATAAGATCAAAAAGAGGTAAAGTAGCATCAGTAATCATCTCCCCCAGACTTAAATCATACACTGTCCTCAGTGTATAATCAATCAGAGTAAGAGCATAGGAAAAATTAAATGTGTAACTGATATCATAGTGGTGAACGATATACCTGACCGATATGGATATCGATCGATGGTGAGTCGCCATCGTCGATCGATGCGTGTAGGTCTGTGTCGGGCGATATCGACTGGTTCGTATCGGTCGATATGTATTGATCGTATGTCTATCTTCCTAAAAACAAATAAAAACGAAACTAGTAAGTAAAAATAAAATAAAATAAATAAGTAAAATACCTAAGAGTGGGTTGCCTCCCACTCAGCGCTTGGTTAAAGTCAGTTAGCTTGACTATGGAATTATGGTGGCTAGTGAGGTGGGTTGCAGGTACTTGTTGGGAAACAAGTGTCCTCTTTGTCTTTGTCTTGTCTTCAAACCATAAACTTCAGTTTGGATCCTTCCCAACCATTCTTCTAAGCTGGCAAGGCTGTACTGATGGTTTCCAAGCATGCTGTAGATGTGTTCTGTAGTCCACTGCATGGTATCGGGGTGTGTTGGATCGTCGGTCGATTCTGGAGGTTGCATATCCGTCGATGTGTTGTTCTCTTCATCGATCGATGGGGATGGGTCAGGTCGGCTGGCGAGCTGTCTTTGAATATCTTCTACCTCCTTTTGAATATCCTCCATTGTGCACTGTACTTTGACGTCACTGTGTAGTGGAAACCAATATCTGTCCAGTAATCTGTTGTCTTCGTCTTCACATAACTCAATAGATTTGTAGATATCTCTTGTGGCTGCTTCTAGTTCTTCTCTGGTATAGAATTCATGAGTACGGATATCGATCGATGGACTGGGGTTGTCATCGATCGATAGCTTCTGGAAGTGGTGCTCGATCGGGTTAAAGACGGGTGTATCGATCGACGCAAGGGTATCTGTATCGGTCGATGCCTGTGTTTGAGATCTCAGTTGTGCGCGCAAGGTGTTGACTTCTTCTTGTAGGGCTTCTCTTTCATATCGTACTAAGTCATTGCTGGTGGTATTCCAGAGTAGTTCACCTCGAAGTCTTGATAGGTCTTTCTCATGTTCATATTGCATGGCTGCTATCTCCAGTTGTGATCTCCGGTTCTTCCATCTAGCATGTAGGTGACTTCTGCCTGTGTGTAAAGCTTGCCATCTGGAACTCCTTTAGCATATTGATCAGCATATCCTGGTAGACAGAAACAAGAGCGTCCAAATAATGAGGCTCTCTTCAGCAAGTTTCCCATGTCTTCTTTGGTAACAGGGATGATGTCTCCGTTTACTGCTCTTGCATGGCCATATTCATCTCTGTAGACTCCATATTCATCCTTCTTTTCCCAGAAGAAACGACGAACTCTGTTGTTGAAGGCTCTCTTCCCATACTCTTGGTGCATATCGATCGATGCGAGTCTCCATGCATCGGTCGATAGGCGTTTTCTTTGGTGCGGATCGTTTTCGATGATAGGTCCATTGGCCATCTGAAGGATGTCTGCAACATCTTCTGTGGAGATTGGAATGATTCTCCCATCTATAGCTCGTGCATGACCATCTGAATCCCTGAAAATACCAAACTCATCCGGTATTAGTGAATTTAAATCAAATTTAGGTGTTTGTACGTCGGATGGTGTTGTGGCAGGATCGGTTGGTGCTTGATATTGATGTCGAGCGATGGTGAGTGCTCCGTATCGGTCGATGGTTTGTGGAAGATGTCGGTCGACGGCTTGTACTCCATGTCGATCGATACGGGTGCTGCAGGTTGGATCGCGGTTTGTAGAGGTGTTGTATCTACTGCAAAACTTTCGTGATAACCGCTGGCCCAGCTTCCAATCGAGTAATCTCCGTCTCGTGGCTCATGTGGGACATAGACTGCTTTGCAGTAAGGTTCATCGCTCGTTGGTTTGAAACGTCGTTTGAGCGATCTGAGTGGTGGCATATCGATCGATGGACAGGGTTCTGTATCAGTCAATGGTCGTCGGAGGAAGGTCGGGTTAGGAGGGTGCTCTGCATCTTCTCGAAGAAATCGGTACTCTATGTCTCATTCCTCCTCATAATCTTCATCGTACTCCTCCTGAGTAGTGATACTAGCTAGTTCGGGCATGTAGTGATTGTTTTCCCACTCATCTGCACTGAAATCGGCGTCTGGGAACTCGTCGTCAATCTGTTGGAATACTCTATCGTTCGATGACCAGGTAGTGCTGTCGGTCGATGGGTCTGCAACGGTATCGGTCGATGGAGAAGTGTTGTCATCGGTCGATACTGCTTCTTCGGTTTCATACTCTTCCATAGAATCATACTCGTGGGCACAGAATTAGGTGGCTACGAGTGTTGAGCTTGTTGGTCTTGGAAGACTAGAACAGGGTTGTAGTGGATGGAAGGGTTGATAAGGGTTAGGCAGAGCTTGTTGGTTTGTAGGTCACAAACAGCTCCAACTGTGGCTAAGAAGGCTCTTCCAAGTACTAGAGAAGTCTTGAAGTTGAGCTTGTTGGAGAGGACATGGAAGTCTATAGGAATTAGAGTTTCTCCAATCTGTACCTCAAAGTTGCGAACAATTCCTCCAAAGCTTTGCTGAGAACAATCCACAGAGATGAAAGTTTCTTCTGAAGGCTCTATCTTCAGACCTAGATGGTATGCCATAAGCTTGGGTAAGATGCTAACTCCAGATCCTGTATCACACAGGGAACGAGGGAACTCAACACCTTGGATGGAACATGGTATTGTGAACTTCCTTGGATCACTCTTCTTCTCCAGTGTTATCTTCTGCTTGAGGCTATCTCTGACTTGGCTAAACATCCTCCTTATGTCTTATTCTGTCTCCTTGGTTTCTCTGAAGAACATCCACAATCTGTGTGAAAAATAGGCTTCTTCAAAAGGTTTCTCTGGTGGTATTATGAGGACTCTTTTTCTGAAGCTTGACAACTCCTTCTCATTAGCTTCTCTTTTATAGGGCTTAGGTATCTTCTCTTTCCTTTTTCTGAGAACTCTCCCCTGAGTTTCCTTTTTAATCTCCATGACCTCAAAAATATCTGTGGGTCTCTCTTTTAGGGCTGCTGTAGGGTTTCTGGTGGTGTAATATCTCTCCCGGAAAGCGTCAAGACGTGCATTATCGATCTTAGGAAGCTGCACGCGGCGTTGGGGTACTGTCTTTCGATCGACACTGGCTGGAACGTGTCGTTCGATACCAAGGTCTTGGTGTTGGTCGATGATGGGGTCTGCATGTCGATCGATGACAGGGATGGGCGGATGAGGGTGACGTGCTGCGAAGGCGGCGTGAAACATAATTTTGATGGAATTGCACTCGTGGGGTATTTCGTCTAAGTGCATTGATCGACACTCGTCAAAGTTTATTGACCGACTCACTAAAGGCGATATCGAGCGATGGTGCCTAGGCGATATCGATCGATAGTAGTCGTATGCGAATTCTCTTTCACTCTCATCATCAGATCTCTGAATTTCTTCTACTACCTCTTGCCAAAAGTCATCATCTAAGATGGCATTGATGTTCTGGTTGTGGGCAGACTCCTGCTTCTTGAGTGCTTCTCCTGTCTGAAACACTTTGGTCTCTAGCTTCTTCACATGGGTGCTGAGGGCATCTATCTTCGTGGTGAAGGTGGTGTAGATAGAATTGATCTTTCCATTGAAGTTTACCTCTAGCTTCTGCTGACTCTCAAGTATCTTGTCTATCAATTCCTCCAGTTTAGTATTTTGGGTGGGTGGGTGTGGGTTTGAGTAGAAGGCACTTCCATAGCTTCTGTTGTTGTTAGGTTTGCTGCTGCTGAAGTTGTTGGGCTTTTGGGAATTCTGGTTGAAGTTGCTTCTCTGGCCTGTGAAGTTTTTGTATCCTCCTTGGTTACCAGATCTCTGAAAACCAGCTCCACTAATCCAGTTGACATCTTCTTCAACAATGTCTGAATCTTCCACTGAACATATCTACTTGTTTAGGAGCTTCTGAATGTTATCTAGCTGTGCTTGAACTTCATTGACATACTCCTTCCCAAGGGATGATGTAGTCTGCGTCACAGAGTTTCTTGTGCTAATGCTGGAAGCCAAGTTATCAATTAGCTTGATAGCATTCTGAGGATTCCTGGTGGTGAAGTTGCCATCACTAGCTGTATCAAGGGCTCTCTTGAAATCTGGGCTGATGCCTCTGTAGAAAGTGCAGAGCAGTTGCACTTTGTTGAATCCGTGGTGTGGGCAATCTCGCTGGTAGGATTTGAATCTGTTCCAAGTATCCTTGAATGACTCTTCAGGGGCTTGGGTGAATGTAGCAATTTTCTTCCTCCAGTCTTCAGCGCGTGAATCATCAAAGAAATTACGCAGGAAGGCGTGCTTGATGTCACTCCAGGTGGTAAGGGAACCTGGTGGTAGTTGTCTCAGCCACTGCAAAGCTTCTCCAGATAGAGAGTACTTGANGTGAATGTAGCAATTTTCTTCCTCCAGTCTTCAGCGCGTGAATCATCAAAGAAATTACGCAGGAAGGCGTGCTTGATGTCACTCCAGGTGGTAAGGGAACCTGGTGGTAGTTGTCTCAGCCACTGCAAAGCTTCTCCAGATAGAGAGTACTTGAAAAGCTTGCAGAAAAGATAGTCTTGAGGGACTCCTTTTGCTTTGATTAGGTTTACAAGATCCTCGAACCTCTCCAGATGGTCAATAGGATGCTCATGGGGCAAACCACAGTAAGGGATTTGTCCTACAAGTGTGTAGTACTGCGGCTTGAGCTCAAAATCTCCTCTCTGAATAGCAGGACGGAGGATGGCTGATCGGTTTGAATAGAACTGATCCGGACGGTTGTAATCAGCCAAAGTTCTGGTCTCTTCTACAGGTTGAATGATGCATGTGGGTGCAGTTTCTTCTTCAGTAATGACCTCCTTCTGATCATTCAGCTTCTGACCTGCTGCATTTCGCAGGTGACCATCTTGATCACGCAGGTCTCCATTCTCATCGGGTATGAGAATCATAGGCGCTACCATGTCTCGCCGGTTAGTATCGATCGATGTAGGGTGAGGTGTATCGATCGTCAAGTGAAGGGTATCGGTCGACGAACGGTTGTTGATTTCGATCGATGAGGTGGTGTTGGTGTTGGTCAACAAACGGTTGTTGAGGTCGATCGATGGAATGGTGAAGGAATCGGGCGACGAACGGTTGTTGATCGTCGGTGGAAAGCGCATATCGGTCGATATAGAGGTGTCGGTTGCCAGCGGTTTGAAATCAAGACGTTGGAGGGCACCCACCGTTGCACTGTGGAGGAGAGGGGAGAGTTTAGGAAACATGCAACCTCCTCAATTGTGGGAGGTATTATGCGAAGCAAGTACGTTGTCACATGCAGTTGACCAAGACCCCGTGCTGTGAGAGAGATGATGAGGACAGACCACAGTGTTCCGATATCTTACTGGACTGCTTGGAAGTCCAGGGAGATTGCTATAGAGAATGGATGTGGAAATGCTGAGGAAGCGTATAGCACTTTACCTTCCTACCTCCAGCAGTTGGCAGTCGCGAATCCTGGGACTCTGGTAGCTTTGGAGACAAACAAGGGGACTGATTGTAGGCAGCGTTTCAAATACCTCTTTCTGTCTTTTGGGGCAAGCATCGCAGGATTCGCTTTCATGAGAAAGGTGATTATCATTGATGGACTCACTTGAAGGGGAAGTTTGCTGGGTGTTTGCTCACAGCAAGTGCACAAGATGGGAACTATCAAATATTCCCATTTGCATTTAGGGTTGTCGATAGCGAGAATGACCTTTCGTGGACGTGGTTCTTCACCAAGCTCCTTGCCGTGGTGCCGGATTCTGAGAACATTGTATTTGTCTCAGACAGACACACTACTATCTACTCTGGAATACGCAGGGTAAGCATCTATTACCTTTACCACTTATCAAAATTTAAGATTCGATAGTTGTTAGCTTAGATGCTTTGTAACGGATATATAATAAATTAACCTGCTAAGACGTAGGTTAGCAGTTCAGTGTAATGGTTATCCGTCTATGATTAAACATAGTTAGAAAAGTGAAATGATAAATACTTAATTATCTGCTAATATTGATGTTACCTTGTGGACTTATTTGTGTTCATTTATTAAGTTAGCAGTTCAGTGTGATGGTTATCCGTGTAAGATTAAACATAGTTCGCAATCGTTAAATTATAAATACTTATTTATCTGCTAATAATGATGTTACTTTGTGGACTTATTTGTGTTCATTTGTTAGGTTTATCCAATGGCCAAGCATTGTGCTTGTTTGCTACATCTCCAGAGGAACGTCCAATCCATCTTCAAGAAGAAACATTTGCTCTACATCCTAGGAAAAGCAGCACGGGCTTACAAGTTGGAGGATATCTACATCCACTTCAACGAGCTCAAGGTGGTGGACATTGCTTGTGCGGATTATCTGATCCGAATAGGACTGGAACATTGAGCTAGGTCTCATTTTGATGGAGCAAGGTACAACATTATGACAAGTAACCTTGCTGAATCACTTAATGCGGCACTATCTGAGGCTCGTGAATACCCAATTGTCCCGCTGCTGGAGTATATCAGATCAATGATGATGGGTTGGTTCTCTGAAAGACGTGAAGCACCCGCAAATAACATGGGGGCGCTAACTCCGAAGGTTAACAATGTCTTGACTAAGAAATTCACTGACTCCACCGGATATGCGAACAATCACATCATCGAGAATGAGTACGAAGTAGTTGATGACAATGGGATGTACTACCGTGTGACTCTTGATAAGAAGACTTGCTCTTGCAAGGAGTTCGAGGCGCTGGCCATCCCTTGTGCGCATGTTGTGTTAGCAGCTATTTACGCAAAAGAGTTTGTGGAGAGTAAGGTTTCTGTGTTTTACACAACTGCATACTGGGCTGCAGCATACGGTGGAAGCATCAACCCGGTGGATCATGCCAAAATTTCTTCCTATAAGTTTGGTGTTGAAGGAGAGAATGGCCACCTTCGCCCTCCAGCAACTCGCCGCCCACCAGGGAGGCCAAGAAAGGCAAGGATTCCATCACGTGGAGAGTTCAAGGTTTGTGTCCTTTTTAGAGTCAAATGACGTTTTAGCGTTTATTATGACGGTTAACGGATACAAACACTGGTGACATGTAAAATATTTGTTGAATGCAGGCGACTGGTGGTTTGAAGCGCCGCAGGACTTGCAGCAGATGTGGAGGAACTGACCATAACAAAGTCACTTGTAAGATGCCTATCTGAAGATGAAGAAGAAGACTATGTAAGGGTGAGTGGAGTTGTAGTGTTTCTTTTGTAATGGCCAGATCTGGGGCGGCCTTCTTTTTTAT
This sequence comes from Eruca vesicaria subsp. sativa, assembly GCA_932364175.1. Taxonomy (NCBI): domain Eukaryota; kingdom Viridiplantae; phylum Streptophyta; class Magnoliopsida; order Brassicales; family Brassicaceae; genus Eruca; species Eruca vesicaria. The sequence continues at coordinate 93,249 of CAKOAT010241820.1, read as the reverse complement.
GGTATGAACTCTTGTTATGATGTACTAAAACTATGTTCCCCAAAGCTGCCCACATTGACACATACTATGTGCAATGGAGGGTGTGGATCTACTCACCCATTTTCAATTATTCACTTGTTGTAATGTTATTTCATGAACTCTTTCAACTATGTTATGTTTCTAAGTTTCTATGTTAACTGCTTCATGGATATAACGGTAATTGATAATTCGACTGAATCCGAGGACTTAACCATTAAGATGGGTGTTTACGCACAATCTAACTGAATATCATGTAAGTTAACAAACCATGACGCACGCTAAGCATGTAAGATAACGGCCAAAGTTAACGAGGATCGAAGTTGTATGTTAACTGCTAAGAGAAAACATAAACAAAAGGATTATGTTTTGTTTTCAACTTAGTATGGATGCCAAGTGATGAATACAATTATGTTTTGTTTTCAACTTTGTTAACTGCTAAGAGAAAAATAACGACAATACACAGGATTTAACAACTACAAATGAGAGTTAAAAGGCAAATTTCATTAACCAAAGTTTGAAATGAGAAATCCGGGGGAAGAAAAGCTAAAAATGAAACAGACAACAGCATTGCGTGTAGCGATAAGTACGAAACAGAGAAGATAAAATAAAATTCAAAAAGAGAGATCATCGAAGAGTTTGACAGCCAACTGCTTGGCTGCATCTAGGAGCAGACGACGAGTGATAGCCTTGCAACCACCAAGACCATCGACGGCGTGAGCTTCGATAAACAGAACTGTCATGACTGCTGCATCAGTATGAGTGGAGATTTGCGGTATTCTCCTGCATCTGGAGACTATAAAGGCCTTCAGCCCAGCGTTACCTTCCGTATATCCGAGGTGCTTGAGAACATATGGGATGAGGTTAGCAATTGGAGTAAGCTCCTTCTTCAGAAAACTGTCACTACGAAGGGAAGTGTTGCAGTCCAAAAGATGGAGAGTGTTCGCTTTCACATCGAGGCAGACTCCAACCCAGTATTTCCTGTCAATGTTAAATGGGAAATATATCCTCTCAGGCGCCTTCGGAATGGGGCTTTCCAGTGGGACATTGTTGAACTTAAGCTTCACACGGTCTTTTAATGCTGTCTTGACAAAGCGAGAGTGGTGGTTCATTAAAGACACTGGAAGGGTTGTGTCATATATACCAACTTTGGGACTAGAGGCAGGACCACGAGACACAACTCCGATAAGGGCGCCCACGACACCCGAGGATAATATGGTCTTGCGATGACCAATATCACAAAACTCGGCCGGAGTCACTGAATACCCAGTGTTTAGAATCACTATCCTGTAACGTATATAATTAACGAATAATAAGATGATAAAACAGGTCGAAACCCTAACTGCGAAAACCAGATCGATTCGCCCCCGCGGAACTACTAAGATCCGCGGAAGGAGATTCGTTTCACGAGTCCTATGGATCGTCCCAGAACCGTGCAGGGTAACTTACCGGAGAAAGACTCCGAAAAGATAACCCTAACGTGATGCTGAACGAACCGGACAAATCTCCTACTCGCAGACAGGAGACCGAGGAAGACGGCGTCGAAAGAGTTAACCTGGAAACGAGCGACCAAGCCAACTCGTCGGACGAGGACGCGGACGTCCATCTTAGGAGAAGAAAAACTCGCCGCCCATTGCCGGAGTCTTCTCCCGAGCGTTCTCTTACTGGAGACAAGGAGGAGCTTTATTTTTCGCAACACGAAAAAACAACCGAAGAACTTTCTCCAGTTACTCGCAGCAAACACCAACAAAGTCAGAAAACTGCTGGTGACCTAACTGAGATCCGTGATCTCCGCGAGTATATTAACAAAACGGCCACAGCGGTAAAAGCAGTGAAGTCTTAAATTCACCACGCTACCAGCGCCGCACCTGAAATCGATCGGTTGCAATACGATTCTCGAAAAATGCCTTTTACGGCTCGCATCACTGAGGTCAAGCTACCCGATCCAGGCAAGCTCAAGGTGCCGACTTACGACGGGACGGCTGATCGCAAAGCGCACCTCTCGGCGAGAAATGACGGTTATCGGCGGGCTCGCCTCGAACGATCATGATTGGACTGATTGGTTCTTCTATGTCAAAATTGATAGCGCATCGGTGGAGGAAAGTTGTATTCCTTTGTTCAGGACCGTACGGGCGACAACTGGTATTTTATTGGCATGATGTACATATCTGTATATATATAGATTTTCACCTTTTCGTGCTATTTGTAGTGTCTATTCCCTGCAGGCCGCTGCCTGACGATTTCTCGAAGGTCATGAATCTTCTTCGTGGTGGCCCACTTCATTGGGGATATTTTTCTCCGAAAAAGGTCTGTCGCGCCGTTGCCTACTATTCATCTGGTTTTTCCAGGGACGGTCGAATCGAGGTCGAGGCGGATGATGGTGCGGAGGAGAGGGAAAGGTCTAGATTCCGCAGGACAGAGAAGTTCCGATCGGTCATGGTCGAGCGTTTGATGATGATGTTAATATGAAAGATCTTATTGAATTTTCGGCCTCTAAATTTGATCCGGCCAAGACATCATCCCGAGCAACGGCCGACACACCGTTTGCGAAGGCGTCGAGGCTTTTTAACAAGGTCTGTTCGTTTAGCTTTATCTCGGCATTATACGCAGTCATCTCTTTTATATTTTTTTTTTAGGAGGATTTTCCACGTTTTGCAGGGTCTCCGTTTCATGAACAAAGCAGTGAGTGCGAGTAGTGCTGAACTTCGCAAGGCCGGATCTAGGGCTGCAGCGGCGGAGACGGAGGCTGCTCGTCTCCAAGAAGAGATCGGTGCCAGTTTTTCTCGTGCCCAAGAATTAGCCACAAGGGAGGCCGCTCGTGTGAGGGAAGAGTATGAGGCTGATTCTCGTCGAAGCTTAGAGCTCTCCGAGACGATGGTCCGTCGTGCTCGTAAAGTGGGCAAAAGGGAAGTTGCTGCGGAGTTGATGGCTCGCCGCGAGCGGTTCATGCCTCTTTATGCCGAATTTCAGGATGCGCAAAGGGCGAACGGCGATTTCCGCGAGTGCCGGGGTGTAAATGGCGGTTTGCATCTTACCCAACATTTGGACTACTCGTATGAGGTTGCGATTGCGAAACAGAAAGCGCGTCTGTCTAAGAGAGAGAAGAAGAAGGCCGAGTTTGTTAATCCCGAGAAGGAGATGTGGGATCAGTGGAGCCCTATTTTCGTGTCGCCAAATTCAATTCAAATTGAACCTGGGATCCCGGACGTGAGTGGCGAAGTCGACCAGCCATGGATTGATTCCAGCGATGGCCAGGGGTCGGCGTCCGTGTTTGATGATTTCGAGGTGTGACGTTATTGCTTCTACGATTTCGTTGTTGTTTTTCCGGTACTGGCCGTTGGTGGCTTTGAATCCCTGCCGCTGGGCGGTGTGTACTCGAAAACTGTTTAATAAAAATATTTTCTAAATATGACATCTGTGTTTCGTTTTAGATGTAGAGGGAAGAATACGAGTTGTCGTCTCGCGTCTAACCCTTGGTGTAAATCGTCTGGTTCGTTAACTCGGAATGTTTTGGTTTTCGCGAGTGTTTAGATGTGGGCGAAGAGACATGCCTTTAGGATCTCAATTCATGCCCTGAGACGTTAGAGACCACTGTGCTGGGTTTAGGGCAAGACCTAGGTTTACTTTCGGATTGAGGCTATGCGATGACTAGTCGGCTTTCGTTTTGCCTGTTGTGATTTTAACCTGATTCCATAGCGATTTAGAATCAGCGATAGGTTCTCGGCTTATATGATTCATATGGTTGGAATCGAGCATCTCACTGGGAACAATTTCTAAGTTGCCCGGAAGTGCTGACCAAAAATAAGGATTTCTTTTATAGTGCGCTATTTTATCCTAGTTGGATGTATGCGGACCGATTAGGTCGATGCGTTTGTTTAGGACGGCTAGCGTGCTCCACGAGGCCAATCACCGAGCGTTTATCTTTTTATAGTCGAGGACAGACTTAGTAAAATATTTTTCTCGAGAATTTAGGCGACGTCTTGCCGATCTTCTCTGACAGTATTTGGTGTACAAGTTTTTGTTGAGATGATTTAAGTAATTGTTACTGCGGAAATGTTTTCCGGATGTTTTGACTTTTTTTTTGCGTTTGCGATAGTAGCGGAAATTTTATAATGCTCTAACTTTGCCTTTATTAAAAAATTTTCGAAACTTTTTTGATTACAAAGCGAATATTCTAAAAATTTGGGAGTATACGAATACTCGTATACGCACCCACTCTCCCACCCCCCGTTTTAGAAAGGGGGATAGCTGAACTCGTCTTTAGGCGAGCTGCCTACGTGTTCCTTTCGGAAATCAAGCCATCTCGTAGTTCTGATTGTTGGTGCGAGTATGCTTACTCGGCTGTCGCAGATTTTTCGATCACTTCAGTCGCTGGATCGATGTCTTTGTCCGGGTTTGTCTCCTGTAGTTGGGTAGAAGCGATGGGTGCGGAAACTTGTTGTTTCTCGACCGTTGCTTCCTTTGGGTCGTCTTCCGCGGGCGGTGGCATGACCATCGCCCGTTTTGGTTTCACGATTGCGACCGCCAATTGCCTCAGCTTATGTTGGGCTAAGAAGCAGGATCATGATTGTCTTTGGCATCCCCAGATTGCTGCGACTCCCGTAGGAGTCGGGAATTTTATGCCTAAGTGATACGTCAACAGAACCGCCTTCAATGAATTTATCCAAGGCGTTCCCATGATCATGTTGTAGATGGCCAGGAAATCGACTACCGCGAAGTTGACGATTTTCGTCACTTCTTTGGCTGCCACAGGTAGTCGGATTGATCCCGAGGTCATGGATGTCTCGCCGGAAAATCTGGTCAACGGTTTTCGAATCGGTTTGACTTCCGAGAGATCTATTCCCATGCACGCTAATGTGTTGCTGAAGATCGCGTTGACGGTACTTCCGGTATCGACCAGGATTCGATCGACTTCTAGGTCGCTTATCACTAAGTCAATGACGAGGGGATCAGCGTGTGGTTGATCAATTCCGCCAGTTTTGGCGTCGTCGAATGAGATCACCCCCTCTGGAGTGTCATCTGACGGCACCTTCCAACTCGAGCCGCTTTCGGCTTTGCGTTGGTAGGATATTATAGACGAGACGGTGTCGTTGTAATAATGCGATTCACAGATAATCATGTTGATTTTTTGGCGGTTAGCGTCGTTACCCTTCTCGTCTTGCCTTTGTCCGCGTTTTTCGCCCGACTGCTTCCCCTGAGGCGGATTTTCTGCTCGCGAGTTCCTGTCGTTTTTCGGGAGGCGGTCTGAATCGCGGATGACGTCCTTGACGCTGGATATCTCGGAGAGTTCTCCCGCGATCAGTTTTGCGGCAAGCCTTGCGCCGAGAACTTTGCAGTTCATGGTGGAATGTCCACATGTTTGGTGGAGGTCACAGAAAAAATTCTCATCGTAGTTCGAATTTCTCGTCCACGTGTTACCCGTAGTTCGCCTTTGTTCCGATCCAGAGTTAATGGCGTAGTTGTGCGCCCCTCGTGATGGACGAACTTGTCGTTACGAGAGTTTTTCTTTTTCTGCTTCTGCTCGGACGCGATATCCTTTGCGGATGCTTTCGTCGGATTATGCTTTTCGGACAGGACTTTAGTCTCCTCCTCGATGGTTATATAGTCGGTAGCCTTGTGGAGTGCATCCTGGATTGTCCGCGGTTTTTCGAGAGTTATCCACTTTCAGAACTTTGACTTGAACCATAGCAATTTCCTGAGCGCATCGATGGTGGCTTTGTCGCTGATTCCGCTAACCCTAGCCATGACGAGTTTGAATCTGCTCATGAAATCGCTGAGGGATTCTTCCTCCTTCTGTGACAAGCTCCAGAGATCAGCGTCAGAGGTTTCCGGATTGATGAACATCGAGTACTGCTTCACGAATTCGGAAGCGAGTCGGCGGAAACGTCCGATCGAATTTCGCCTAAGTTTGGCGAACCACTCGAGCGGTTCTCCTTCTAGGTTTTCGACGAAAAGACGGCAGTAGCCTGCGTCCTTTTCGTGATCCTTGAGTTTGGCTCGTCCCATGGTGATCTGGAAAGCCTGCAGGTGCGCTTTGGGATCAGACGTCCCGTCGTAAGTTGGCACCTTAAGTTTCCTAGGATCGGGTAGCTTGATCTTGGTGATGCGAGCTGTGAAGGGCGTTTTTCGAGATTCATACAGTAGCCGATCGATTTCGGGTGTGGCGCTGGTGGCATGGTGAATTTGGGATTCCACCGCTTTTACCGCTGCGGCCGTTTTGGTAATGTACTCGCGGAGATCGCGAATCTCAGTCAGGTCGCCAGCAGTTTTCCGACCTCGTCGGCGTTTGCTGCGAGTAACCTGAGATCGCTCCTTGGCAATTTTTGCGTATCGTGCAAAGTAGAGATCCTCCTCGTCTCCAGTAAGAGAACGCTCGGGAGAAGACTCTAGCGGAGGGCTGCGAGTTTTTCTCCTCGTAATATGGACGTCAGCGTCCTCGTCTGACGAGTCGGCTTGGTCACTCGTTTCCAGGTTAACCCTTTCGATGCCATCTCCCTCGGTCTCCTGTTCGCGAGTAGGAGATTTTTCCAATTCGTTGAGCGTCGCGTCAGGGTTATCTTTTCCAGAATCCTTCTCCGGTAAGTTACCCTGCTCGGTTCTGGGGCGATCCATAGGAGTCGCGAAATCGAGCCTCCTTCCGCGGATTTTAGTTGTTCCGCGGGGGCGAGTTGCTCTGGTTTTAGCGTTTAGGGTTTCAACCTGTTTTGCGAACAAACCAATGAGCTTTTCTTGCTCTTCTGATTTTTTGTTAAACCCGGAGAGCATCTTTTCGATGGTCTCGGCGTTAGCGTTTGTAGCGTTGGCCGCGGGCGCATCTTGTGGTGGTGGTGTTTTATCAAGGTTTTCGTGTTCGTCGTGAGTTTGTTGGTCACCAGTCATCGTTTCTTCGTTGAGCATGTTGCGGTTTTGAGTGTAAGATAGATCTGACCCCCCTCCTTCTAGAGCCAAACTGTGGGAACCAAAATTCTCCTACCGTCAAGAAATCGTAAATTAGGGAACTTTGAGTAAATCCTAAGTTCCCAGAGGACCCGGCTATCTGCGGAACCGCACAACGACAATTAAGAAAACGATGAAATAAAAATTAAAGTAAGAACAAACGAGATTGAGGGCAAGTAGGATCTTATTCCGAATCTGCGTAAGAATGGTTACAACGAGAGTTGCCTTAGCTGCGCGAGCCGTCGGTGAAATCCCTAACTCTAGTAGTCTAAGACCGAAAACCCTAGTTGAGACGCAGCTCGATAACAAAAACGGAAATATTCCTAAATGCTAAGTTTGGTGGTGAAAGCTCTGAAAACGTGTCTCTTGCTTCTGCCCTATGCCTCTTGCTTATATACTCCATTCCTTGGCGGTTTGGTCCTTCCATTTCGCCCATATTCGAGTTTATCGAGAATCTTCCTTTTGTGTTTATCTTTCTTTTTTCCTGCGGAAACCTTCTATTTATCTTCAAACTTGACATTTATCTTTAAACTTGACATTTATCTTCCTTCTGCGGGTAAATCGTCAAAACGTTATCGTATCTTCGGGCTAGATTTTGTTAGGATAAATCCGTTTTGCGACTTTATACGAGATCATTTCCTGATCCGATGTCGTTTTTAGTAAATTCCCCAAGTTAATCGTAAAGTTTAGCTATGTTCGTTTTTCGGTTAATCATTGCCGTTTTTACGATTCACTCGATGTTTTTATTAAAAACGCGTTTTTACGATTTTTATGAAAAATCTCGAATAAATGGTAAAGTTTAGGCGATGTTCGGTGTTTCGTTTAAAAGTTGCTGTTTTATACGATTTCCTCGAGTTCTTTTCGAGAAAACAAATTTTTACGGTTTTTATCGTAAAAATCGAACGGTAAGATGGATTGAGACAAAACGGGAGACATTTGGACCGTGGTTCGGGACATGATCGTGTCGAAGGACGTAAGCCTTGACTCGGGACATGGGAGATCGAGGCTCGGAATGGTCGGCTCGACGTACGACGAGACGAACCGGACCGGTTAAGCTCACCGTACGGCGAGCTAGTCTTGGTCTAACTAGCTCGCCGTACGGAGAGCTAGTTTGAGGCAACTCAGCTCGCCGTACGGCGAGCTAGTTCGGCCAAACTAGCTCGCTTTTTACGGCGGTTTCGGTTTTTCGCGGTTTTGTGCTTAACTCGGATGATCGTGTAATCGACGTTCGTTTCGTTCTTCCGAGATAACGACTTCCGAGTCTTTCCGCGGATTTCTTTTGTTCGGAAACTTATTTTATATTTATAAAACTATTTCTCGAGTTTTATAAAACTATTTCTCGAGTTTTGTAAAACGATCTCTCGAGTTTTATAAAACATAATTTTTTTTTATCTTTTTGCGGGATGTTTTGGCTATTGATTCTGTCGTACCGATTTTGACCCCAACAGTTAGCCCCCTAGCTCGTAACAATCAGGGAGTTCTGGCGAGCGGATCGAACTTGTTTGGCATGTTTGGTAGAATTAGGCGGAACTTTAAAGGCCAAAAATCCAAAGGTGAATAGTAAATTTTTCCTATAAGTATATGGGGTGAGTTCTCAAGTTCTTCACTCATTTTTCCCATAAATTGTCTAAGCTTCAAGAAGTTTTCTCTCTACTTCTTCCTTTGGATCTTCTCTTTCTCTTTGACTGTTTAACATGTCTTCCGAATGGAAAGCTTCAGACCACGCTCATGCATCAATTTTTGATCCCAAGCGACCTTGACATAACCGGCGGCTGTGCCCTTCCCAGGCAAATATTTCGGCGCTTTTCCACGACTGAGGAAGAATTTTTGGAATACTGGTTAGCCTTGGATGCCGCCGACGTTCCGCCTTCGAGTTCCTGGGTTCCGAAGAAGGATAAGCTTCGAAAGAAAACGGTCGGTCCGAGCGCGAGTACTATTGGTTCTCTCAGGGATTTAAGGAATCCCGTGCGATCCTTGAATTGGTTCAGGTTTGCCTTCCCGTTCAAGGCCAAGATGCCGAGAATCCGTCTCCAGGTTATTTTACGTGCTACGAAGCCTTTCTGCTGAACTGTCAGTTATGGTTCCCTATTCCTCGAGCCATTGTCGAGTTCTTGGATAGGTTCGGCATATCGTTCAGCCAGCTATGTCCTAGTGGGTTGCAGCAACTTGTTTGGATCTTGGTGCTAGGCTACGAGCGCAGAATGTCCCTCGACGCGGACTATCTTTTGGCTATGTTGACACTCAAGCGCATAAGAGGGGGCGGCTTTTACCTAACCTCGAACGATCATGATTGGACTGATTGGTTCTTCTATGTCAAAATTGATAGCGCGTCGGTGGAGGAAAACTGTATTCCTTTGTTCAGGACCGTACGGGCGACAACTGGTATTTTATTGGCGTGATCTACATATCGAAGGTCATGAATCTTCTTCGTGGTGGCCCACTTCATTGGGGATATTTTTCTCCAAAAAGGGTCCGTCGCGCCGTTGCCTACTATTCATCCAGTTTTTCTCGGGACGGTCATATCGAGGTCAAGGCGGATGATGGTGCGGAGGAGAGGTAAAGGTCTAGATCTCCGCAGGACAGAGAAGTTTCGATCGGTCACGGTCGAGCGTTTGATGATGATGTTAATATCGAAGATCTTATTGACTTTTCGGCCTCTGAATTTGATCCGGCCGAGACATCATCCCAAGCACCAGCCGGCACACCGTTTGCGAAGGCGTCGAGGCTTTTTAACAAGGTCTGTTCGTTTTGATTTATCTCAGCATTATACGCGGTCATCTCTTTTATATTTTTTTTAGGAGGATTTTCCACGTTTTGCAGGGTCTCCACTTCATGAACGAAGTGGTGAGTGCGAGTAGTGCGGAACTTCGCAAGGCCGAATCTAGGGCTGCAGCGGCGGAGACGGAGGCTGCTCGTCTCAAAGAAGAGATCAGTGCCAGTTTTTCTCGTGCCCAGGAATTAGCCACAAGGGAGGCCGCTCGTGTGAGGGAAGAGTATGAGGCTGATTCTCGTCACAGCTTAGAGCTCTCCAACACGATGGTCCGTCGTGCTTGTAAGGTGGGCAAAAGGGAAGTTGCTGCGGAGTTGATGGCTCGCCGCGAGCGGTTCATGCCTCTTTATGAGGAGTTTGAGGATGCGCAAAGGGCGAACGGCAATTTCCACGAGTTTCGGGGTGTAGTTGGCGGTTTGCATCTTACCCAGCTAGTCGTGACGGGACTAGCTCGCCGTACGGCGAGCTAGTCTTGGTCGAATTAGCTCGGCGTTCGGCGAGCTAGTTCGAGGCCACTCAGATCACCGTACGGCGAGCTAGTTCGGCCGAACTAGCTCGCGTTTTACGGCGGTTTCGGTTTTTCGCGGTTTTTTGCTTAACTCGGATGATTGTGTAATCGATGTTCATTTCGTTCTTCCGAGATAACGACTTCCGAGTCTTTCCGCGGATTTCCTTTGTTAGGAAACTTCTTTTATATTTATAAAACTATTTCTCGAGTTTTATAAAATGATTTCTCGAGTTTTATAGAACAATCTCTCGAGTTTTATAAAACGTATTTTTTATCTTTTTGCGGGAAGTTTTGGCTATTGATTCCATCGTACCGATTTTGACCCCAACATCTGTCGTCTCCTCGGGTCTCAGTAAAACCTCAAGATGATCGACGCTAAGGATTATCCCTTGCTCGTAACTCAATGTCAAGAGACCAACGAGTTGTTGCAAGCTGCGTGGGTTCAGTTGGCTGATCGATAACCCAAGTTGGTGAAGATATCGAACAATGATCATCGGAATCGGAAACCATAAATTACATTGCATTAGAAACACGTCACAGCACGTAAAGAAACCATCAGGCACAACTTTATCGCTTTCTCCAGCTAAAGGAATGCGAAATTCAACCGATTCTGGAACTTGGCAAAACTCCCGAATTAGTTCAAGGCCATTGGGGAAAACCAAACTCGGACATCCGGGAGTATGGTTGGCATCAAACGGAGGTGGAACCCAGGTTCTAGGTCTAGTAGGTAACAACTCGCCTCCAATTGCCCAATACGCCTCATAGTCTCTCGAGTCAACTAACGGGAACGAAAGTTCCTCCTTCGGAGTAACGACTAGGGGATGCGAGCTCGTTCCTTCGGGACTACGACAATCAGAACTGGTCTTGGAGCGTGTTTTCCTTTTTGAAAACATGTTTGGAAAAAGTGAGAGAAAGAGATTCAAAGGAAGAGAGAAAACTTCTTGAATCTTAGAAACGTTATGGAAGGAAGTGAGTAAAGAATTTGAAAATTTACTCCATATACTTATAAGAGAAAGTTTTAATATTCACCTTCGGACTTTTGGCCATTAAATTTCCACCTAATTCTACCAAACTTGCCTAACAAGTTCAAACCGCTCGCAAGAACTCCACGATTCTTACGAGCTGGGGGTGGGGTCAAAATTGGTACTACGGAAACAATGACCAAAGCTTTCCGCAAAATTAAAAAATACGTTTTATAAAACTCGAGAAGTTGTTTTATAAAACTCTAAAGACTTTCCGAAACAATGGAAATCCGCGGAAAACTTGGATATCGTCGTCTCGAAAGGACCAACGAAGCAATTGCTGATTACAGATTTCCCAAGATAAGCCAAAAATCGCATCCGCCATAAACCGCGAGCAAGTTCGATCGAACCGGTTCAGCGTACGACGATCCGAACCAGCAGGTTCAGCTCGCCGTACGGTGAGCTGGCGGCCCACAGACCAGCTCGTCGTACGGCGATCTGGCCATCTCCCGGCAGCTCGCCGTACGGCGAGCTGAATCGTTCCCGGTTCGGTTCGTCGTACGCCGAGCTGACCATCCCGATCCTCGATCTCCCACATCCTCGACTCAAGGCATGCGTCCTTTGGCTCGATCATGCTCTGAACCATGATTGGAACGTCTCTCGTTCTGTCTCGATCCATCTTACCGTTCAAGTTTTACGACAAAAATCGTAAAAGTCTTCTTTTCTCGTAAAGTTTGGGAAGACCGAATAAAACATCAACGATTAAACGGAACATCGTACATTGTCAAACTATACGATCAACTCTAGAAATCTTATAAAAGCGGCATCATATCAGGAAACGATCTCGTCAAAAATCGTAAAACGGTTTTTATCGCAAAACGGCTTGGACAGCCCAAAGATACAATGACGGTTTTAGGATTTACATGCAGAAAGAAGATAAATGTCATGTTTGAAGATAAATGTCAAGTTTAAAGATAAATAGAAGATTTCCGCACAGAAAAAGGAAAGATCGAGATAAATGGAAGTTCCCGATAAACTCGAATCTGGGCAAAAAGGAAGGACCTAACCGCCTAGGAAGGGAGTATATAAGAAAAAAGCACAGGATACAAGCGGAGGGGGGGGGGGAGGGAAGATTTTTGAGAGCTTTCACCACCAGAAACTTAGCACTTAGGGTTGTTTCCGTTTTTGTTATCAAGCTGCACCTCAACTAGGGTTTTAGTCTTAGACTGCTAGGGTTAGGATCTCGTCGACGGCTCACGTGGCTAAGGCTTACTCTGGTTGTACCATTCTTAAGCAATTTCAGAATAAGACTCTTTTCGTTCTCAATCTCGTTTTTTCTTTACATTTCTTTAGCTAATTCATATTAATCGCGTTCTTGATTGTTCTTGTGCGGTTCCGCACATAGACGGGTCCTCTGAGAATTTAGGGTTTACTCTAAATTCCTTTATTAACGTAATCTTGACAGTAGGTGAATTTCGGTTCCCACAGAGAATTCTCCAGAAGCTCTAACTGAAGCCTCAGCCTAAAATTAAGGCGAGAATAGCTACGGTCAAGTCAACCTCATCAGGAACGAAGGCACCATGATCCTTTGGACCGTATATCTCGACTGCTAGGAGATTTCCTCTCTTACTCCGGAGTACAACTACATACATGTGATCATCGTTACCCTGACTAAGTACACGCCTACAGGGTGTGCCGACGAATATACTACTTGTTCCAGACCACGTCATTGTGTGGGACCAAGGACTACTTTCCATTATCCAGGTCATACATCTCCAATCAGGCTTTGAATCCTTTCAGACCGAGCATTAATACGTCTAAACACTACCGACAAGGAAATTTGATGGCCCAAGATACGAGCCGACCGCCTACTCCAATTTCAGCAAGGAGCTTGATACCATGGTACAACTCGCAAAGTCCTATGAAGAAGATTATGTTATTTCCTGCCTTCAAACATGAAGCCAGAAAATAGGGGGCAAACTGTTGGGGAAAATATTCCATGAGAAGATTTCCCCTGCTTCCGCCCTCCAGGTACTAGGCCCTGCTCTAGGTACCGGGCCCTGCTCCAAGTATCGGGCCCTACTTTTGGGCCGGGTCAGATAATTCCTCCTGTCTCCAAGAAAAAGGAAAAACTCCATAATAAATGTGAACATTCACATTTATCATAATATGGTCGAATCTCCTTAAATTCAAGAGAAGAAAGAGAAAGTATTCCAATACATATGGCCGCCTTTAAGAAAATTGGAAATATTCTAGTATCTAAGGATATATTCAATATTTCCAAACCCTAGGAAGAAGGCACGACTTCTACTATAAATATAGGTTTATTTTAACCTAAAGAGGAGGGCAACACGTTCATCGACAGAGCTAAACAATACTACAGCCGCCAAGGCAAATTCTCACACCTAGAAGACCTTCTTCTTCGTTACGTTCATCATGGCTGATCCCGATGACTACTATCAGCTAGACGAAACCTCTATTCTCATGTCTGCACATCCACAAGAGGTCAGGCCGTCCATAAGATAGAGAGACACGAGCTCATCATCTCCATAGCTGCCAAAGCAAGGTTTCGTACCTAGAAGCCATCCTCATCAACATACTCAACAAGAGGCGAATCCCTGCGATTCCTACCACCAGGATGAAGATATATGCTCACTGCATCACGTCTGCAGTTCCACCTATCAAGCTCAGGCTAAGATCTCCAGCTCATCGGTAGGAACACAGCATGTTTACTGAAGCATACAGAGACTCCATGCTTACTGAAGCATATCGACTAATCTACCCTCTGTTCTGGCCATGCGCCCTACAGAACAGATGACTCTCATCAGCCACAGAGCCATCTGCCTCTCCTAGGCTACGTGCCTCTCCAAGACTATGCGCCTGTCCTAGGCTACGTGCCTCTCCTAGGCTACGTGCCTCTCCTAGGCTACGTACCTCTCCTAGGCTACGTGCCTCTCCTAGGCTACGTGCCTCTCCTAGGCTACGCGCCTCTCCTAGGCTAAGTGCCTCTCCAAGGCCCCGTGCCTCTCCTAGGCTAAGTTCCTCTCCAAGGCCCCGTGCCTCTCCAATGCCCCCGCCTCTCCAAGGCCATGCGCCTCTCCAAGGCCTTGCGCCTCTCCTAGGCTACGTCCCTCTCCTAGGATACGTGCCTCTCCAAGGCTACGTTCCTCTCCTAGGCTCCGTGCCTTTCCTAGGCTAAGTACCTCTCCTAGGCTACATGCCTCTCCTAGGCTACGTGCCTCTCCAAGGCCCCGTGCCTCTCCAAGGCCCCGTGCCTCTCCAAGGCCTTGCGCCTCTCCAAGCCCACGTGCCTCTCTAAGGCTACGTGCCTCTCCAAGGCCCTGTGCCTCTCCAAGGCCATGCGCCTCTCCAAGGCTCCGTGCCTCTCCTAGGCTATGCGGCTCCATCAGGCTACGCGCCTCTACCAATATGAACTACGAATGGCTTGATCCCTTTCCGAGGGGTACGTAGGCAATCCCCACTGTAGAATGCAGCTATAAATCCAAAAACCTTCTATGGTTCCATGCCTAAATTGCCAAATAACCATCCTAGAAGCCAGGTTCATCATAATCTAAGGCGGGAAGGCCTCACAGCCTTGACCATAGATAGGCAACCTGTATCTAAGGACCAATATCTCCTGCTGCTACTAACACTATGGTAACATATACTGGCCCATACCCATATGGCAGTATCCTAAAGCAGAAAATCCTGGTTCATCAACAACTGAACAAGGAGAAACCCTTGTCACGACTTGTCTCCTTCCTCCTATCATTCCATAGTCTGAGCACGAATCGCTTGTACCAGAAAATACCTTAACACCAAGTGCTAGACCTGTTCGAAGACAAACTTGCAGGATACGGGCCCTGCTCTTGTGTTTTGGTGGATGACGGACTTACACCCTGATGGAATTCTCTCCTAGTGACGCGGGGTCTGACTGAGATGGACTTTCTGATGCTTCAGTGAGCGTTGATGCTCGTCCGCTGGATGCAAGGTCCTTAGACTTGTAGCGGGACCTTGGAGGAGTGGAGATCTTATTCTCACGCTTCAAGAGATGGCAAATTTTGTTTCTTGGATTAGGCCTTTGATGGAACGTAGCCTTCTAGATGGCTTGTCAATGCAGCGTGCAGCTTGATCAGGGGAAGAGCCATGAGTTCAGTGTAGTAGAATGCTACAATGGACATACACAATTGTTCGGCTGATGAAGATCACATGTATCTGTAAGAATCCGCTGTACGTGTACTTTTGCCCCTGCCTTTCTCCTGGTCGTGTCTTCTTTAGACGCTCATCAAGGTATGGAGACTTGGAACTGTCTCTTTAAAAGTTTGTAGATGTAGATACCCTTCGGAACTTGTATGGGGTATAGCTTTGGAAGCTTTTTGATATCACTCAAATTATCCTAAGGAGTGAATTACTCTCTCAAATAAGAGGTTCAGTTGTAGTACTTAGGGATCGAATCCACAAGGAACTAAGGAACACAAAAGATATAATCCTTAGTGATTATGGTGGGTTGATTAAGTTTAAAAGTAAATTGCAGTTGTGAGCAATGGTGAGTTTCTCAAGAGAATTGGTTTCGGTTTTAAACAATAAAAGAAAGTATTTAGATTCAAGGTTGCTATTCAGATAATCAGGATTATAATGCTATAGATATCTTAATAAGTTGCTTGCAAGATATTAAAGAACTTCAACTCTTAGATAAGTCTATTAGCAATCGCTATCTAGACTCGTCCATTGATCTGACTGCCAGCAATATCGACCGATTTTTGACAGTGATATCGGCAATATGGGTTGCTGTCGATCGATTACTCTATAGGAGTATCGATCGAGATAGCTTCAGATCGAATTGAATATGTGTTCACCAAGATCACAGACCGGTTCTCGCTCATCCCTAGAGGACCTCAGCTTATGCTAGATGATTTCAGGATGATGATTAACAAGTTAATCATTCCAGGATCATACTCTAGTTAGCTACTCTAGAGTAAGCATTAAGGTTCATCAGGATAATGAATATCACAACTCAACAATCTATAGTTGGGGCTAATCTCTCATAACTATTTGAACGCCAAATCTAACAAGTGAATCTACTCAAACATGGCTAAGTGATTCATAGCATCAAGGTAATAATAGAAATTCATAAGATTAGAAGATTGAACACTTGGTTCTTTTGAACAACAAATCTCTTTGTGTGGTCTTCTAAATCTAGAATTCTATAACCTTTTGATTGATAATCAGAATAAGTTGAAAAGAATATTTTATAAATCAAAGAACTAATGAGTATTCAAAAGCATAAAAGGCACACAAAAGCACCAAAACATAAAAGCATACTTTGTCAAAACATATAGGCATAGCTATAAATATGATTTCAATTAGGTTAAAAACTCGTCAGGGGCAATCTTGTAATATTGAGAGAACTTGGGCTTCAAGTCGGCTGAGTCAAACTTATTCATCACGCTCGATATCGATCGATGGAGTATCTCGATTCGTCATCTTCTACGGAAGCGTCGTCGATCGATCACACAGGATGTGTATCGATCGATATGTATCTCTGGATATTGACCTTGTTTTCTCATCTTCATAGTTGTCTCGGAAAAACTCTCCTTTAAGCTCCATAAGGGCACCTAAATCATAACTTTACTCCAAAATGCTCCTGAGCCTGAAAACATACCTAATAGACTCCAAAACATATATATATTGTAAAATCTTCTCAATACAATGGTTAAAAGTGGGCAAAACCATGGTAGATCAACTCCCCCAGACTTAACCTTTTGCTTGTTCTCAAGAAAACACAATAGTTAGTCTTTGGAAGAAGTTTTAGAAAAAATAGCAGGGACTCAATCAAATCTTAACTTAAGATCATCACCTCTACTTTGTTTCAAGCCACATCTCATATCTATTAACTACAGAAGTACATTATACTATATCCTAGCTTAGCAACCAAATTCATCTAGCCAATCAACTTAGCAATCATGTTTGTCTATCCCTCTACTGATTTCATTTATGCATAAAATAAAAGTGTAGGCTTTACCTTGGGAGTATCGATCAAGGAACACTTGGATTCAACTCAAGCAAGTTTCAGGCATTCTCATTCTGATTTCTTTTCTCCCTATATCTCCCTTCTCTGAATCCCAAATTTTTTTTTTATTTTATATCAATCCCAATGAAGAACGAATGCTCATCTTATTGATCTTTCTACATTTTGTATTTTTCTGAAAAAGTGTAGGCGAATAGTGGGGTCATGGGTAATTTACCTCCCCCTCGCTTCCATAATGTGTGATCATTCCTTTGAATTAGAATAGTGGGGTCATGGGTAATGTACCTCTTCCTCTGCCTCTCAGGAAATCATCTCAATCTTTTTTTTATGAATTATGCTAATATAGAACAAAAATAGGTTTCATGTCCCCTTAGTATAAACCAACATCAATCTTGTCCTTATAGTATAATTTTTTCTATAACCCCAAAACTAACCCTAGATTAATCTAATTAAATGGAAATTTTAATTAAAACTGAATTTATAAAATGTTAATGAAATTAAAAAATAAAAATAAAAACAAAAAGGGAACTCTCCCTATAACCCTAACTCCCATTTAGTAAAGGGAAGGTGATTTAGAGAAGAAAACAAAGACGACGGAGAGATCCTCTCCACCTCTCGACGGCGGCTGTCTTATTCTCACCACCTCTCCGTCTCTCCGCCTCTTCACCTCTCTGCATCTCTTTCTCCGCCGACATCAATCGACTTGTTCTCTCTGCCTCTCCGAATATCTTCCTCTCTAAATCTCTACTGTCTCTTCCAACGACATCTGTAATACTAAGGTAAAGCGACATCAATCGACCTCACTTGTTCTCTATTTCTTCTTTGCATGTTCATCGATCCGGTTCTTTTTTTGCATGTCTTTCTCTTTTGCTGATTATATGAACCAGTTACGTTTGTGAATTGTTTTACTTTCATGAATTGAGCGTGTGTATAAACTGTTTCTTTTTTGCAGATTGTTTTTACTGATTTCGGTTTGTTTCATTTGATTTCGTCTCTATTTCGTTTGTCTACTTATTATATGTGATGAATTGACTTGGTTTGCTTACAATTTGTTAACTTATGTGATATCCATAATTTTGTAAGTGATGTATTGAACCGTAATCAAATTTTTTTTCCTTTGTAGGTATGGATTTAGAGCTACCCAAGCATTTGCATGGACAGGGTTTGGAACCTCAAGTTAAGAAGATCAACAACAGCTGCCGGATGGAGCTTCTCGACTTTCTACATGATGCTATGTCTTCAGAGTATGGTGTTGTGAAGAGTGATCCTGTTCTCACACATGTGATGGAAATTGCGAGAAATCGGCTTAAATTTTCTGCTAAACTGGTGCATAGCTTCTTGTGTAAAGAGATTGTTACTTCGAAGAGGCATGAGAAGTTGTTTGTATTTGCAAGGACGCCTCTCCGGTTTTTCGCTTCCGGAATATCATGTTGTCACTGGCCTCAAGGTATCTCAAGACAATGTAAGCGAGGTAGTTGAATGGAAATACGACGGGGGCTTTTGGAGCAACATGCTAAGGAGTGGTGGGAGGATCACCTTGAAGTCGATCAGGCAAAAACATCTACAAGAAGTTCACAACTGGACTCGGGTTGATAGGTTGAGGTTGATCTACTTGTGTGTGATCATGGGTGTTGTGATGGGAAGAGATGAGAAGGTCAACATCCCTCATATGTACATCAAGTTGGTGATGGACCTTGACAAGGTTCGTAACTTTCCTTGGGGTCTTCACTCCTATGACTTCCTGCTTAGCTCCATTACCAAGACTAGGAAGAAACTGGAAAACAAGGAGAGCTACATTTTTGAGGGTTTCAGCTATGCTTTTCAGATATGGATTATGGAAGCAGTTCCTGATTTTGGAGAAATATTAGGAAAAAGAGTGGCTGAGAACTTCATAGGTCCAAGGTGTGCTAATTGGAAAGGAGCTGCTAAAGTTTCTTATGACGACATCATTCAGATCGAGGACTTGTTTCCTCTGACGGTATGTATATTTGTTCTCGTATTCTCTATGGTTTCTATATATATTTTGTGTATAGCTTTTGATGTTTTAAATTTTTTTTAGGGTCAGTTGTACTCGGTCATCTCATTGAGTGGTAATGATGATGTATCTCTACATGCTGATTATACAAGAAAGCGTGAGATGCGAGATGAACGAGTGGACCTTATTTTGGATAGGATCAGAGATAAGTTTGATTGGAGCAACACAGAATGGAAACCTGTAGAACCTGAAGAGATTGGAATGGAGAAGGCTGACAAAGAGGATATTCACACAGAATCTGATGAGACTGAAGTTGATGCTGATGTGCTACCAGATGTGGAGACCTCTTCAGTTAATGGTGCAGGAAAAGGGAAGAGGAAGGTTCATGATGAAGGAGCCGAGACAAGAAAGAAAAAGTTGTTGTGTAAGCGAGCTTCTGAGAAAAAGATGGGTTTGGATCCTGAAACAAAGTGTTTCATAGAGACTCTCGTCCTCACATCTGTGGCAACCTTTGGGGATAGAATTAGTACGCAGCTAGCGAGGATGAATACTGATTTTACAGAGAGGATGGAGATGATAGAGATTGAGATTTCTCAGATCAGAGCTGAGCACACTCCATCGACGAGTAGACCACCTAAGACCCAAGCTGATACTCCACCTAAGACCAAAGCTGATCCTCCACCTAAGACCAAATCCGATGAAGCTGCACCAATGAAAAAGGTACAACCTAAGCGAAAGTGTAGAACTTGATATACGTGGAACTAGGATGCTTGACTTAGGGTGCTGGAGCTAGGCTTTTGGAGTTAGGTTGTTCTTGGAACCTCATTTTTTCCTTGTGTATTATTATGTATAATTTCGGATGTTTGTTGTGCTATGGAACTAGTTTCTGTAAAATCTTCTTGTGTAAGGCTTTATTTGTGAACTAAAAAACATCATCAATGTAATGCTTTGTTTGTGTAATGAACAATCCATGCTTTTTATATGCTTCTTTGTGTAATATGGTTAGATTGAATGTATTCTTGTATGTTGTTTTGTTTTATGAATAGGGCGGGAAAGAGATTGCTTTAGAAACTAATGATTTTGATTTTGGATTGAGTACACAAGATATGAACAAACTGTCCCAAGATACATTTGTTGATGGTTTTGATCCTTCTCAAGTGAAAGTTGAAAAACTTGAAAAACAAAGTAAATCACGAGCCAAGAAGACGTCCACACCACAGTTACGTGATGAGCTAATACGTCGAGCCGGAGAAGGATCACCGGATGCCCCATTGGTGTATATCCGTGAATCTGATTGGGAAAAAGTAAGAAGTTGGTCAACTTCCCCCACGTAAGTAAATTAGCTTGTTTATGGTTTTGTAGCATGTATTGTTGCAGTTTAATCAATTAGTTTTGTAGCATGTATTGTTGCATTTTAATCAATTAGCTTTGTTTATGATTTTGGTTCCTGTTTCAGACCGCTACGGATTGGACCAGCGATTTTAGATCATGACATGGCTAATCGTCTTATGGATTTTACGGAGTGGCTTTCCAACTTGGTAAACCGTATGGAATATTACCTTTTTATTTGTCTTTTACGTATCTTGTGTTTATTAACATTATCTACATATACAAGAGATTGATGCCACGATGTATTTATTCCGTGAGAGAACGACTCTGATACGATGGAAACCGAATCGTGTGGCTTTCATGCCTGTTGTCTTCAGCAATATGATCAAAAAGGAGTACGAGTGTTGGAAACGAGGTAAAAGAGCATATAGTCTTCATAATTTGCTAGTTCAGTTCGGCAAATGGGTCCTTCCACCACATGGAAGAACACACGAGATATGGAATGTAGATGTGGATCGTTTGTATGTCCCTGTTCATGTCGGTGGGGTTCATTGGATCACTTTGTCCGTTTGTTTCTTGACCAGGCACATTGATGTCTATGATTGCGCGGGTTTAGAAAGGTACAAGGAGGTGGATGGATTTAAAAACCTTGTTCCTCGTATTGTCAAGGCAGTTCAGCCAGCAATATACCAGAAGGATTTCACTGTGGATCCGTATACCGTTACGTATGTCCCGATGCCGAAGCTAAATATAAGTGCTTGTCATTGTGGTGTGTTCACGGTGAAGTTTATCGAGTGTATTGCGCTTGGACTGGATTTGTCATTAGTGAACGATGAAAATATCAAGGAAGCCCGCCTTAGGATTTTGTGGGATCTTTGGGAAGCAGCTAATGACCCTGAATTGGTTGAGAAGATGGCATTGTATAAACCTCCAGAATGTTTGTCTTCGACTAACACAGAGATTCTGTGATGAATCTAGTTTTAATTTACTTTCTAGTTGTTAGGTTTTCAATTATGGTTTTCAAGGATTCTGATTTCTGATGTAAGGAACAGTTATTGTTTTTAAGGATTGCTGATGTCTGATTCTGGTTATTAAAGGAACATATATTTATGTTTTTATGTGGTTCTGTCTAAGCAGGACTTAAACAAAACCCTAAACAAACCCTAAAATAAACCCTAAACACACCCTAAATGAAACCCTAAACACACCATATACGAAACCCTAAACACACTCTAAACGAAACCCTAAACATACTCTAAACGAAACCCTCAACACACTCTAAACGAAACCCTAAACATACTCTAAACGAAACCATAACTCTAAATGATAACATAAGGTAAAACAATGAATATACATGTGTGTGGGTGTTCTTAAATTAGATTAGATCAGTCATATGTTGGAAAATCTATTCAATTTGTAATGAACATCATACCTTAGAGTACTCTTACTAAACTTTTCGAGTTATTAGAATATTTTACCAACCTAAGAACTAAACCCGACATAGGATCCAACAGCCAACGAAACCCACCCAAACTAGATCCACAAGTGACCTAATACAACCCGACATATATAACAATCAAACCCGTTTTTTTCCTTTTTTTTCTTCTAATCTTCTTTCCGCCTCTTTTCCGTTTCTTTCTGAAACCGTCTTTTTCCAATCATGAGCAACACAAGGCGATTTTCGCAGGGAGTGCCGTCAAGATGCTGGTGTGGGAGAGCGGTTGTGATATTCTATTGCAGAACGGATGAGAATCTGTTCCGGCGGTTCTATAGATGCGAAATAGGAGCACAGGTTTCGTTTCAATTTTTTTTTTTTATTCAAATCCCCATTTATACTGTCTTCATATCCTCTATTGTCTTGTGTATTATTTTTTAGTATCTTTGATGTTTTTCGGAAAAATTTGCGATATGATGCAGCGAAAATCAGATTTGATTTTCGATCTGATGCAGTGAAATTCATTCTGATGTACTAACTTGAACTTTGTTTGAATGTAGCGGAAGAAGGAAAATCATTTATTTAAGTGGGTAGATGAAGCTTTGCTTGATGAGATTCGAAGGCTAGATGCTCAGCAATTGGAAATTACACAAGAGATTGAAGATCTCAAAAAGAGTTTGCAAAGTACAGTTGAAAAAGAAGTTAAGTAGCAGAAGAATTCACTTGAATTAGGTTGTTTAGAAAGCATCTTATGGATGTTTGGTAGATTGGGATGCCAGGAATGAATCAGTCTATTGTTTCTCTAAACGAATTTGTGGTTTTTGAGTTTTCTTCTCACACTTAATATGATGATTACACTGAATATGTCGATTTCCGTGGTTCTTTGTGTTCTGTTTTATTCTCTTATGTTATGCTCTTAGTATCATAAACATGATTGTAATGTATCACAATGAAACTGAAAAGCCGAGAAGTTCAAAACATAGAAGCAGAAAACATCATTCCTTGAACATAAAAATGTAAAACCGAGGATTCAAAACAAAGAAGCAAAAAACAGATCATTGAACGAAAAGCTGCTTCTCTTGTGGAAGACTATATTGGTACTCTACAAGTTGCCCTGTTGTGCCCACTAATGCCACATCTACTACACTTCCGAGGCTGCTTCTCTTCTGATGTTTTCGAGGACAGAATTTTATCTTCAGCGGTTTCTTATCTGCGTTTTCTTGTCCTTCCAGCTGCTTTTCTTGTGTCCGGTGGTAGCACATTGATCGCCTTAACATCTTCTGGTATGGACCAAGCATCCTCAGGAACAGCAATAGGATTTATACTTTCCTGATAAGCTTCTCTCCAAGCTCCTGTCGTGTACATCAAATCAGTCAATGTGTGTGGATCTCTGCCAACATGAAAACCAGCTTTAATTGCGTGCCTACATGGGATCTTCATCAGGTTGTACTTCCCGCATGAACAACTCCGTCTATCCAAATCAACTAAGTGTTGGGGTCAAAATCGGTACGACGGAATTAATAACCAAAACTCCCCGACGAAAATACAAAAGGAACAGTTTTATAAAACCCGAGGAATAGTTTTATAAAACTCAAAGTCATTTATAAAAATCGCAGACCGTTTTATAAAACTCGAAAGATCGTTTTATAAAACTCGAAGATCGTTTTATAAAACTCGAAGATCGTTTTGTAAAACTCGAAGATCTTTTTATAAAACCTAAGAATCATTTTATAAAACTCGAGAATCGTTTTATAAAACTCAAAGATCGTTTTATAAAACTCGAAGATCGTTTTATAAAACTCGAGAAATCGTTTTATAAAACTCAAGAATCGTTTTATAAAACTCAAAGATCGTTTTATAAAACTCGAAGATCGTTTTATAAAACTCGAGAAATCGTTTTATAAAACTCGAGAATCGTTTTATAAAACTCGAAGATCGTTTTATAAAACTCGAAGATCGTTTTATAAAACTCGAAGATCGTTTTATAAAACTCGAGAAATCGTTTAATAAAACTCGAGAATCGTTTTATAAAACTCGAAGATCGTTTTATAAAACTCGAAGGTCGTTTTATGAAATCCGAAGATCATTTTATAAAACTCGAGAATCGTTTTACGAAACCGCAAAAAACCGAAATAGTCGTAAAACGCGAACTAGTCGCAACTAGTTCGCCCATGGGCGAACTAAGAGATACCCATCTAGTTCGCCCATCGGCGAACTAAGAGGCACTCTCTAGTTCGCCCATCGGCGAACTAAGCCGGCCCGTCTTAGTTCGCCGATGGGCGAACTAGGAAGTGATCAACTAGTTCGCCCATCGGCGAACTAAGCCGGCCCGGCTTAGTTCGCCGATGGGCGAACTAGAGACTTCCCGGATACTCCGCGTCTCGATCTTCCGCATTCCTGATTCGAAACTTACGTCTTTCGACAAGGTCGCGTTCTAAACCACGGCCAAAACATCTCCCGTTCCATCTCGATCCGACTTACCGTTCGAGTTTTACGATAAAAACCGTAAAACTTCGCTTTCTCGGAAAAAACTCGAGGAAATCGTATAAAACGGAACGGTTAAACGAAACACCGAACATTGCCTAAACTATACGATTTATTCGAGATTTCTCGTTAAAATCATAAAAACGCGTTTTTAATAAAAAACGCCGAGTAAGTCGTAAAAAACGTGTTTTTAATAAAATGTCGAGTAAATCGTAAAACCTTGCGATTAACTCGAGTAATTTATTAAAACGACGTCAGATCAGGAAACGATTCCGTAAAAAGTCGGAAAAAGGATTTATCGCAAAACGGCCCGGAAGGACCTAAAACGCGATAAAAACCCATCTCGCGATTTCAACGGAATCTAACCCGCCGATTTGATAACGTTTTGACGGTTTACTCGCAGAAGGAAAATAAAAGTCAAGTTTAAAGATAAAAGGAAGGTTTGAAGAAAAATAGAAGATTTCCGCGGAAGAAAAGGAAGGATCGAGAAGAATGGAAAATTCCCGATTTAGTCAAATCTGGGCGAAATGGAAAGATCGGATAGCCAAGGCGAGGAGTATATAAATAGGAGGTCTAGGGCAGAAGCACTAGACACGGAATTCAGAGCTCTCACCACCAAAACTAGCATTTAGGAATCTTTCCGTTTTTCTGTTAGCGAGCTGCGTCTCAATTAGGGTTTTTTGTTCTTAAGTTTTCGGCTACTCTCTTTTACCAGTTCAACGCAGATTCGGAATAAGAACCTCTTTGCTCTCGATTTTCGTTTATCTTTTAATAATTCTAAGTTTTCTCGTTATCTTAATCTTCGTTGTGCGGTTCTGCAGATAGCCGGTTCCTCTGGAAACTTAGGGTTTTCCCGAAGTTTCCTTATTTACGATTATTTGACAGTAGGTGGAAATCGACACCCACAGTTTGGCGCTAGAAGGAGGGGGGGTCGGATCTATCTTACACCGTAGCCGCAA
>CAKOAT010241820.1:0-67287 GCA_932364175.1 Eruca vesicaria subsp. sativa | reverse complement strand
TGCCAACTTACGACGGGACGTCCGATCCCAAAGCGCACCTGCAAGCGTTCCAGATCACCATGGGACGAGCCAAGCTCAAGGACCACGAAAAAGACGCAGGCTACTGCCGCCTCTTCGTCGAAAACCTAGAAGGAGCTGCGCTCGAATGGTTCGCCAAACTTAGGCGAAATTCGATCGGAAGTTTCCGTCGACTGGCTTCAGAATTCCTGAAGCAGTACTCGATGTTCATTAACCCGAAAACCTCCGACGCCGATCTCTGGAGCTTGGTGCACGAGGAAGACGAATCTCTCCGCGATTTCATGAGTAGATTCAAACTCGTCATGGCTAGGGTTAAAGGGATCAGTGACAAAGCCGCCATCGACGAGTTAAGGAAATCGCTCTAGTATAAATCGAAGTTCCGCAAATGGATAACTCTCGAGAAACTGCGGACGATCCAGGATGCGCTCCATAAGGCCACTGACTTCATAACCATCGAAGAGGAAACTAAAATCCTGTCCCAGAAGCATAAGCCGACGAAAACATCCGCGAAGGATAACGCGTCCGAGCAAAAGCCGAAAAAGAAAAGATCTCGTAACGACAAATTCGTCCATCATGAGGGACAGGATCTCCGAGGGGCGCATAACTACGCTATGAACTCCGGTTCGGAGCAAGGGCGAACTACGGGTAACACGTGGACGAGAAATTCGAATTACGACGAGAATTCTTTCTGCGACCTCCACCAAACCCACGGGCACTCCACTGTGAATTGTAAAGTTCTCAGCGCCAGACTGGCCGCAAAGTTAGTCGCGGGAGAACTTTCCGAGATATCTAGTGTCAAGGATCTCATCCGCGATTCGGACCGCGTCCCGAAGAATGACAAAAACACACAAACCCCGCCTCAGGGAAATCAGTCGGGCAAAAAACGCGGACGAAAAGTAGACGTGAAGGGTAACGATGCTAACCGCCGAAAAATCAACATGATCATCGGCGAATCGCCATACTTTAACGACACCGTCTCGTCAATAAAATCCTACCAACGTAAAGCCGAAACCGGCTCGAGTTAGAAGGTGCCGATGGACGATTCTCCGACAGGGGTAACTCCTTCGACGATGCTGAAACTGGTAGAATCGACCAACCGCATGCCGATCCTCTTGTCATCGATTTGGTGATAAGCGATCTAGAGGTTGCTCGAATCCTGGTTGATACCGGAAGCACGGTCAACATCATCTTCCGCAACACGCTAGCACGAATGGGAATCGACCTCTCGGAAGTCGAGCCGATTCCAAAACCGCTGACCAGTTTCTCCGGCGAAACGTCAATGACCCTGGGATCAATCCGACTACCGGTCGTCGCGAAAGAAGTGACGAAAATCGTTAATTTCGCGGTAGTCGATTTCCCGGCTATCTACAACGTGATTATGGGCACGCCTTGGATAAATTCCATGAAGGCGGTTCTGTCCACGTATCACTTGGGCATCAAATTCCCGACGCCTACGGGAGTCGCAGTAATTTGGGGATGCCAAAGACAATCGCGATCTTGCTTCCTGGCCGAACATAAGCTGAGGCAATTGGCGGTCGCGATCGTGAAACCAAAACGGGCAAAGGTCACGCCACCGCCCGCAGACGACGACCCGAAGCAAGTGACGGCCGAGAAACCAGAAGTTTCCGCACCCATCGCTTCCACCCAACCGGAGGAGACAATCCCGGACAAAGACATCGATCCCGCGACTGAAGCGATCGAGAAGTCTACAACAGCCGAGTAAGCACACTCGCGCAAACAATCAGAACTACGAGATGGCTTGATTTCCGAAAGGAATACGTAGGCAGCTCTCCTAAAGACGAGTTCAGCTATCCCCCCTTCCAAAGTTAGAATATCTCTGCTACCATCGAAAAACGCAAATCCGGAAAATCGCTTCCGCAGTAACAACTACTCAATCATTTTTATAAAAATTCACATATCAAAATATTTTCAGAAAGAAGGGGCGAGACGTCGCCTAAATTCTCAAAGAAAAAATATTTCCCCAAAGTCCGTCCGCGACTATAAAAAAACGAACGCTCGGCGATTGGCCCCGTCAAGCACGCTAGCCGTCCTAAACAAACGCACCGACCTATCGGTCCGCATACATTCGACGAGGATAAAATAGCGCGCTATAAAATAAATCCAAATTTTTGGTCAGCACTTCCGGGCAACTTGAAATCGCTCCTACAGCGAAATCGCTCGCATCGCACATTATCTCGAATGGAAGATTCCAGTCGGGTGCTTGTACGACGGGGGCAGTTATCAGTGCTTTCTTGATCTTCTCAAATGCTTGCTGGCACTCTGGGGTGAAATCGAACTTAGTGTCCTTACAAAGGAGAATAGTCAGAGGTCTGGCTATCTTGCTAAAATCCTCTATATATCTCCTATAGAATCCAGCATGTCCTAGAAAGCTTCTGATATCCTTTACGTTAGTCGGTAGCGGCAAACTCATCATTACTTCTATTTTGCCCTGTCCACTTCAATACCGGCTGCGGACACTTTGTGTCCGAGCATGATCCCGTCATTAACCATGAAATGACATTTTTCCCAGTTCAGGACCAGATTCTTTTCTTCGCATCTCTCTAAAACCTTGCCGAGGTTGTCGAGGCAGTCCTCGAAACTTGATCCATAAACCGAAAAATCATCCATGAATACTTCCATGAAATCTTCGATCATATCAGTGAAAATCGACATCATGCATCATCGGAAAGTGGCAGGTGCGTTGCATAGACCAAATGACATCCTCCGGTATGCAAAGGTGCCATAGGGGCATGTGAACGTTGTCTTTTCTTGATCATCAGGATGTATCGGGATTTGGAAAAATCCAGAGTATCCATCAAGAAAACAATAATATTTTTGATTCGCTAATCTCTCCAACATTTGGTCGATGAAGGGTAGAGGAAAATGATCTTTCCGCGTTGCGGAGTTCAGTTTCCTTTAATCAATACACATCCGGTGTCTGGTTACAGTCCTCGTCGGGATTAGTTCATCTTTGTCGTTCTTGACGACTGTAATTCCTCCCTTTTTCGGTACCACGTGGACTGGACTTACCCAATTGCTATCTGAAATTGGATAAATAATTCCTGCATCCAGCAATTTAATGATCTCCTTCTTTACTACTTCCTGGAGATTTGGGTTCAGTCGTCTCTGATGTTCTACTGATGATTTAGATTTGTCCTCTAGGTGAATCCTGTGCATACAAAGGTCAAGAGATATGCCTGGAATGTCATCTAAAGAGTATCCAAGAGCCTTCTTATGCCTGCGCAATTTACCCAATAATAGGGCAAGCTCCTCATCAGTGAGGTTTGCGTTAACTATCACTGGGTAGGAATCGTCCATAAGGAAAGCGTATTTAAGCCCGCTGGTAATTGTTTGAGTTCCACTTTTGGTGCCTTTTCCTTAGTGAGATTTCCAAGACACGGCGGATGTCGATCGATATCCTTGTTCAGATATCGGTCGATATCAATCTCTGATTCATCTCCGCCTTTGGTGTCGAGACTTGGGGGTCCATGACTCGGTTCTATTAGACGATCGCATTCAGCTGCTCTGCTATCGACGCCAAAAACCTCGTTCTGAGCGGATGGAAGCACATCTTCCAATTGATCCTCTGAGTATAGTTTCTCAAAAGATTCTTGGGTTAGTTCATCAATCTCATCGACATAAGAGGATTGCTTATCTATTAAAGGCGATGCGACGACCTTTTCCATATCAAATCTCATAGGAATATTGGCTATGTTAAGATTTATTCGTCCTTCCTTGACGTCGATAATAGCGTTTGCAGTAGCGAGGAAAGGTCTTCCTAATAGAATCAGATCTTTTTGTTCATTCTTGTAATGCAACACGACAAAATCTGTCGGAACACTGCATCCGCCGATTTGCACCGGCACATCCTCGAGTACTCCTTCTGGGATCCTAACAGATCTATCTGCGAGAACTAGTTGGATGTTAGCTGGTGTAAATTCGGAATACCCAAGGGCTGTGGCAACGGAATGCGGCATCAAATTTACGCTAGAGCCCAGATCACAGAGTGCTCTCGGAAATAGCTTGTCTCAGATTGTACTCCTGAGAACAAAACTACCAGGATGGGGTCTCTTTTCAGGGGTTTGGATTATAGCACTAGCTTCTGCAGACACCATCATGACACTACGTTTTTCTGTTGAAAAACTCTTTGTTGTTATTCCCTTGACATATTGTCGTAGGGTTGGCGAAATCCGAATAGCGTCAATAAGTGGTATTTCTACACTAACGCGTTCAAAAGCCCGTCTGCAGATTTCCTTATCCCTGTTGCGCGTGGAATTAGATTTGTGAGGATAAGGAGGCAAAGGGTTGTACACCCGTTCTATAGTTGGTCCGGTAGGTATCGGACTTTCTTTCGATTTTTCGGATGTTCGACGATCGATATTGGTATCCTCGTATTGATCGATATCGTCAATCTCCTCCTCATCGAGAATGATCACTGGCTCTTTAGTTTTCTTATCATTTTCCTTGTTTTGAGGGCTAGTGGTTAACGAGTCACGGAGTAGAATGGGATTAGGAATGGGTTTCTCTGTTTTTAGAATCTTGGTGTCTTCTCCCGAAGGAGGGTTTTCCCTAATGGTTGGGGCTAGTTCTTTTCCACTTCTCAAAACTACAGCATTCACGTGACATCTCGGGTTTGTATCAGTCTTTCCAGGCAGACATCCTGCTTCTCTCTTGATACTTTCTGCGGTATGGGCAATGTCACTTTCAAGGTCTCTTATTCTCCATCGCAAAGTGTCAAGTTCCTCCGACATTTTGCTGCAGGTGCTATCTAACCGGGCGTCTAGGGTATACTCTAATTTCTGACTTTCTGTGAGAACGTGGTTCATCCTGGTCTCGATCCTTCCTCTATCTACTCCAATGGAAGTGTCGTAGCCTTTGGTGAAACTATCTATGTTAAAAGTATACTCCTGAGGGCTTTCTGGTTTAACGAAGGTTTGCTCAATGGAGTGGACATCTTTATAGCAATGGGTCACATCAGATTCTCTCTTTCTAATGAGGGAGTTAAGGGAATCAAGTGATTGCTTAATTTCACTCAATTGAGATTCGCTCTTTGATCTAGATTCTCGTTCTCTATCTTTAGTTTCATAAGACTTAACCATAGCTATGTTGCTAATCAAATGATTTGCTTCTGCGGGAGTCCTAGAACTAAAATTTCCATTACTCGCATTGTCTAGCGTGATCTGGTAATCCAACTCGAGACCTCCGTAAAAGAATTTAAGAAGTTCTGGTTCAGAGTAACCATGATGGGTACAATCTCGCTGAAAATGATTAAACCTATTCCAGGCATCTCTAAAAGATTCACGTGGGTTTTGAAGGAAAGTGGAGAGTTTATGTCTCAGGTCCCAATATCGGGTCTCATTGAAAAATTCGTTGATGAAAGCAGTGCGAATGTCTTCCCAGCAGGTTAAAGATCCTGCTGGTATTTGTTTCAACCAACTTTTGGCTTCCCTCCCCAAGGAAAAAGGAAAAAGTTTGCAACGATTAGTATCGTTAAGTGCGAATCCTTCTAGAAAATCAATGTGGTCATGGGGGTGATCTGAGAGAACCACAGAATGGATTATTTTGTACCAGACTGATGAAGTCTAAGTCAAGAGTAGACTTATTTACTTCATCATCTGGTAGTCTGATAGCTGACCTATTGAAATAGGTCTTAATGGGATCTAAATAGTCGCGCAATATTTCTACATCTTCAGTTGAAGATGGATGGTTATTGACAGGGATTTCAGTCCCCTGTTTAACTGTAAATTCATTTGTTTTATTGCATAACTGACCTACTGCTTCGTTTGGGACTACTTCCTCATTAATCAAATCGGTAAGTAAAGACTTAACTGCTTCCGGCTCAGTTATATCTATCGATGTGAGATGGTCTATGTCGATTGATTTCTCGGTCAACATGTCGCTCGATGTACCGGTCGCGTCATCGGTCGATACCGGGCTGAAATCTGTATTTTCCATCTTGGGTCCCCTGATAATCAGAGAAAGAACAAAAGGAATTAAGTAAACAATAAATAAAAATTCTAGACTGTATTCTAAACTAAATCTGGTGGTAATAAGAAAGAGTCCCCGGCAACGGCGCCAAATTTGATATCACTCAAAGGAGTGAATTACTCTCATCAAAAGAGGTTCGATTGTAATACTTAGGGATCGAATCCACAGAGACTCTAAAATTACACAACAGATTATTAAGTCTTCGAAATAAAGCTAGATGATAGGATTTTAAACAGTAATTTAAAAGGTAGCAAATAATTGCTTGATTGATTGGTCGGTTTGTTAAGAAGGAAGAAGGTAGTTAAACTTAGGTATTTCTCAGGTATGACATGCATGCAAGCTGCAAAGGGTTTTTATTATTCATAGTTCTAGATTCAAACTTTTAAGGAGGTTTAAGGATTAACTCCACTGGACCTCAGGTTAGGACTATCGTCCGATAACCTAAAGGGAATATCGTTCGATGTTTCTGTCGATACTATCGATCGATGCTAATACTGCTATATCGGTCGACACGGCTGTCGCTGCGTCGATCGATATCGCATCTAGCGAGTGGTAGAGGTAAGGTTGAAAGGGGTATCTAGTCTTCATTAAATTAGCTTTAGACTTAGGGGATTTTCCAAGCTATCGCTTGTCCAAATTGACACTAATATCAGAGGTAAGGGTGATCAATCCTTGGCCTTAGCATTCATTAATAACTAGATTGAGTACTATATTTTAAACACCCTAATAATGGTTTTATTCAATGCATGAGTCAACCTTAATGAGAAACCTAAATCTAACAAGAGAGACTACTCAAACATATTCATGAGAGATAAAGTCATGATGGTCTGAATAATACTTTAAGATAATAATAAAAAGAAACAATAAGTAAGAAGGGAGTTCAAGATCTTCTCTGTAATTGTAGTTTCAGATCTCTCTCTCCATCAAACTCTTTTCAAAAGGTAGCTAGATGCTTCTCCTTATTAGGTCTAAAAGGTCTCCAAGATTTTCTACCTAAACTAGTACAAAACCCTAATAATATAGCCTTACAGGCGGCCAGGGACTTAATGTGTAAATTATTAAAACTCTTGTGAAGCAATTAGGGCTTCTAATCTTCATTTAATCGCTTGGATGACTTATGTATCGATCGATGCATAACATCATTATCGATCAATACGGGTAATCATCTATCGGTCGATTACTCTCAACGTGCATCGGTCGATAGCTTAAACATCGTTTTGCTCATATCTTCATGAAGTCTCCATTTTAGCTCCAAAATGCATGTTTTACACTAGTGAGTACCAAGATCTGTTAAAGCTCTAAAAAGACACTAAAAGTATCCTTTTGTTTCCAAAAACATATATAAATCATGGCTGAAAATGGGTAAAATCCATGATATATCATTGTTCTAGATCAATACTCAGCTTCATTGTGTCGAGGTGCTGGATGGTTTTCACACGGGAAGAGGTATTATCGCCCGATCTTTGTGTGGCTGTATCGGTCGCTTTGGGAGGATGTCTATCGGTCGATGGGATGAATGGCACGTCGATCGATGCGGATGGTGCAGGTCGGTTTGCGAGATGTCTCTGAATGTTTTCGATCTCCTTCTGAATTCCTTCTGTGGTTAATTCCAATCCTAGAATGTCACTCTGTACTGGGAACCACATATTGTGGAGTAGTAATCTGTATGCTTCGTCTCCACAGGCTTCAATAGCTTTGTAGATATCTCCTGTGATTTCCTCAAGTTCTCCTCTGGTACAGAAGTCTGGTGCTCGAATATCGGTCGATGTGCAGGGTGGGGCATCGGTCGATATCTGTGTCGGAGATTCAAGTTCTCCACGAAGCGCATGCACTTCTTCTTGAAGGGCGTCCCTCTCTTTGCGAACTGATTCATTGGCAGTCTGAAGCAATTGTAATTCTCCTTGGAGTGATGCTTTGGTTCTTTCATGTTCAAACTTCAGTGATGCCTTTTCCCAGTTATGTTCACCAACTCTTCCATTGATCATGTGAGTGACCTCTGCTTGTGTGTAGAGCTTGCAAACTGGAACTTCTTTAGCAAACTGTTCAGCGTGTTCTGGTAAACATAAACAAGAGTGCTCCATCAGTGAGGCTCTATTCAGCAGTTTCCCCACATCTTCTTTGGAAACATGGATGATATCTCCATCTACTCCTCTTGCGAAACCATTCTCATCTCTGTAGACACCATATTCGTCTTTCTTGTCCCACAAGAATCGACGAATCTCGAATTTGAAAGCTCGTTTCCCAATTTCCCGATGTATATCGTTCGATGTGAGTCTCCGCGTATCGATCGATGCTTCTTAAATTCTGGATACGCTGAGTTGGTCATCTGAAGAATGTCTGCAACATCTTCTTTGGAGATTGGAATGATTCTTCCATCCATTGCTAGTGCATGGCCATCTAGATCCCTGAAAATACCAAACTCATCCGGAATTAGTGTGGGAACCGAGATTCACACTTGTCGATTTCCGTTAAATAAGGAAACTTAGGAAAACCCTAATTTTCCTTAGGAACCGGATCTCTGCGAAAGCCAACGACAAGTAACCAAATTAATGCGGAAAAATATAAAAACGCAATAAAACGAATTTATAAAGAAAGTCGATCTTATTTCCGATTCGCGTAAAAACGTTGCGATCATTACAGGGAATTACAAAGGCTTTGGCCGCAGGGGCCATCAGCGAGTTACAAACATAAAACCCTAGATCTAGTCGAGTCGCAGCTCGATAACGGAAGACGGAAAAAGATAGGGAAAAAGGTTTGATTGATTTCGGACTGAACTTTATGAAAGGCTGCCTACGTACCCCTTTCGGGGATCAAGTCGAACGTAGTTCAGTTGATGGAGCTGGACCAGAGATCGAACTGCCTGGGCGAGTTCGTCTATTAATTGAGCGCCAATCATAGAAACCGAACTTGTCGAGAAAAAGCCTAAGTTTCTAAGTGCGGAAAATTCTAAGTGTAGAAAAGTTGTAAAAGTCTCAGATGAGAGCTCTGAAAAAGCCTTTAGTCTTTCCATTACGCCCAGATTCGAGTTTAATGGGAATCTTGTTGGGGTCAAAATCGGTACGACGGAATTAATAGCCAAAACTTTCCGCAAGAATACAAAAAGAACAGTTTTATGAAGCTCGAGAATCGTTTTATAAAACTCGAGAAATCGTTTTATAAAACTCGAGAAATCGTTTTATAAAGCTCGAGAATCGTTTTATAAAACTCGAGAAACCGTTTTATAAAACTCGAGAATCGTTTTATAAAACTCGAGAATCGTTTTATAAAGCTCGAGAATCGTTTTATAAGACTCGAGAATCGTTTTATAAAACTCGAGAATCGTTTTATAAAACGATTAGAAACCGTTTTATAAAACTCAAGAAACCGTTTTATAAAACTCGAGAAACGTTTTATAAAACTCGAGAATCGTTTTATAAAACTCGAGAATCGTTTTATAAAACTCGAGAAACCGTTTTATAAAACTAGAGAAATCGTTTTATAAGGCTCGAGAATCGTTTTGTAAAACTCGAGAAACCATTATATAAAACTCGAGAATCGTTTTATAAAACTCGAGAAACCGTTTTATAAAACTCGAGAATTGTTTTATAAAACTCGAGAATCATTTTATAAAACTCGAGAATCGTTTTAAAAAACTCGAGAAACCGTTTTATAAAACTCGAGAAACCGTTTTATAAAACTCGAGAAACCGTTTTATAAAACTCGAGAATCGTTTTATAAAACTCAAGAATCGTTTTATAAAACTCGAGAAATCGTTTTTATAAAACTCAAAAGTCGTTTTATGAAATCCGAAGATCGTTTTATAAAACTCGAGAATCGTTTTACAAAACCACAAAAAACCGCAAAAAACTGAAAAAGCCGTAAAACACGAACTAGTCGCAACTAGTTCGCCCATCGGCGAACTAAGCCGGGCCCGGCTTAGTTCGCCGATGGGCGAACTAAAACATGCTTGACTAGTTCGCCCATCGGCGAACTAAGCCGGGCCCGGCTTAGTTCGCCGATGGGCAAACTAGAGACGTCCCGGACACTCCGCGTCTCGATTTCCCGCATTCCCGATTCGAAACTTACGTCTTTCGACAAGGTCGCGTTCTAAACCACGGCCGAAATATCTCTCATTCCATCTCGATCCGACTTACCGTTCGAGTTTTACGATAAAAACCGTAAAACTTCGTTTTCTCGGAAAGAACTCGAGGAAATCGTATAAAACGGCAACGGTTAAACGAAACACCGAGCATTGCCTAAACTATACGATTCATTCGAGATTTCTCGTTGAAATCATTAAAAACGCGCTTTTAATAAAAAACGCCGAGTAAGTCGTAAAAAACGTGTTTTTAATAAAAAGTCGAGTAAATCATAAAACTTTGCGATTAACTCGAGAAATTTATTAAAAACGACGTCAGATCGGGAAACGATCCCGTAAAAGTCGGAAAACGGTTTTTATCGCAAAACGGCCCGGAAGGACCTAAAACGCGATAAAAANCGCTTTTAATAAAAAACGCCGAGTAAGTCGTAAAAAACGTGTTTTTAATAAAAAGTCGAGTAAATCATAAAACTTTGCGATTAACTCGAGAAATTTATTAAAAACGACGTCAGATCGGGAAACGATCCCGTAAAAGTCGGAAAACGGTTTTTATCGCAAAACGGCCCGGAAGGACCTAAAACGCGATAAAAACCCATCTTGCGATTTCAACGGAATCAAACTCACAGATTTGATAACGTTTTGACGGTTTACTCGCAGAAAGAAAATAAAATTCAAGTTTAAACACAAAAGGAAGGTTTGAAGAGAAATAGAAGATTTCCGCAGAAAAAAGGAAGGATCGAGAAGAATGGAAAATTCCCGATTTAGTCAAATCTGGGCGAAATGGAATGATCGGATAGCCAAGACGAGGAGTATATAAAGAGGAGGTCTAGGGCAGAGGCATACACACGAAATTCAGAGCTCTCACCACCAAAACTAGCATTTAGGAATATTTCCGTTTTCCTGTTAGCGAGCTGCGTCTCAATTAGGGTTTTCTAGTTCTTACGCTTTCGGCTACTCTTTTTGTACCAGTCCAACGCAGATTCGGAATAAGAACCTTCTTGCTTTCGATCTCGCTTATTTTCGTTTTAATTCTAAGTGTTTTAGTCATCCTAATCTTTGTTGTGCGGTTCTCGCAGATAGCCGGTTCCTCTGGAAACTTAGGGTTTTCCCGAAGTTTTCTTATTTACGATTTATTTGACAGTAGGGTGAAATCGACTCCCACAGTTTGGCGCTAGAAGGAGGGGGGGGTCGGATCTATCTTACACCGTAACCGCTACATGTCCAACGAAGAAACGATGGCTGGTGACAACCAAACTCGCAACGAACGCGACAACGTTGAAACACCACTACCAAAAGACGCGCCTGCAGCCAATGCTACGAACGCTAACGCTGAGACCGTCGAAAAGATGCTTTCCGAGTTTAACAAAAAATCGGAAGAGCAGGAAAAGCTCCTTGCTTCGCTCGCAAAACGGCTCGAAACCCTAACTGCGAGAACCAAAGCGATTCGCCCCCGCGGAACTACCAAGATCCGCGGAAGGAGGCTCGATTTCGGCGCTCCTACGGATCGTCCCAAAATCGACCAGGGAAACCTACCGGAAAAAGATTCCGGAAAAGAAAACCCTGACGCGACGCTGATCGAATCGGAAAAATCTCCTATTCGCGAACAGGAGACCGAGGGTGACGGCATCGAACGGGTCAACTTGGAAACGAGCGACCAGGCCGATTCGACGGACGAAGACGCCGACGTCCATCCTAGGAGAAGGAAAACTCGCAGTCCTCAACCGGAGTCGTCTCCCGAACGTTCCTTTACTGGAGACGAAGGGGAACTCGACTTCGCGCGATACGCAAAAACCGCCGAGGAGCGATCTCCGGTCACTCACGGCAAACGCCGACAAGGTCGGAAAACTGCTGACGATCAGACCGAGATTCGCGATATCCGCGAATACATTACCAAAACGGCCGCAGCGGTAAAAGCGGTGAAATCTCAGATTCACCACGCGACCAGCGCCGCACCCGAGATCGATCGGCTGCTGTACGAGTCTCGGAAAACGCCCTTCACGGCTCGCATCACCGAGATCAAACTGCCCGATCCCGGAAAGCTTAAGGTGCCAACTTACGACGGGACGACCGATCCNAAAACGGCCGCAGCGGTAAAAGCGGTGAAATCTCAGATTCACCACGCGACCAGCGCCGCACCCGAGATCGATCGGCTGCTGTACGAGTCTCGGAAAACGCCCTTCACGGCTCGCATCACCGAGATCAAACTGCCCGATCCCGGAAAGCTTAAGGTGCCAACTTACGACGGGACGACCGATCCCAAAGCGCACCTGCAAGAGTTCCAGATCACCATGGGACGAGCCAAGCTCAAGGACCACGAAAAAGACGCAGGTTACTGCCGCCTCTTCGTCGAAAACCTAGAAGGAGCCGCGCTCGAATGGTTCGCCAAACTTAGGCGAAATTCGATCGGAAGTTTCCGTCGATTGGCTTCGGAGTTCCTGAAACAGTACTCAATGTTCATTAACCCGGAAACCTCCGACGCCGATCTCTGGAGCTTGGTGCACGAGGAGGACGAATCTCTCTGCGATTTCATGAGTAGGTTCAAACTCGTCATGGCCAGGGTTAGCGGCATTAGAGATAAAGCCGCCATCGACGCGCTGAGGAAATCACTCTGGTATAAATCGAAGTTCCGCAAGTGGATAACTCTCGAGAAACCGCGGACGATCCAGGATGCGCTCCATAAGGCCACCGATTTCATAACTATCGAAGAGGAAACTAAAATCCTGTCCGAGAAGCATAAGCCGACGAAAACATCCGCAAAGGATAACGCGTTCGAGCAGAAGCAGAAAAAGAAAAGCTCTCGTAACGACAAATTCGTCCATCACGAGAGACAGGATCTCCGAGGGGCGCATAACTACGCTATCAACTCCGGTTTGGAGCAAGGGCGAATTACGGGTAACACATGGACGAGAAATTCGAATTATGACGAGAATTCTTTCTGCGACCTCCACCAAACCCATGGTCATTCCACCGTGAACTGCGAAATTCTCGGCGCCAGGCTGGCCGCAAAATTAGTCGCGGGAAAACTTTCCGAGATATCAAGCGTCAAGGATCTCATCCGCGATTCGGACCGCGTCCCGAAGAATGACAAAAATGCGCAAACCTCGCCTCAGGGAAATCAGTCGGGCGAAAAACGCGGAAGAAGAACAGACGCGAAGGGAAACGACGCTAACCGCCGAAAAATCAACATGATCATCGGCGAATCGCCATACTTTAACGACACCGTCTCGTCAATAAAATCCTACCAACGTAAAGCCGAAACCGGCTCGAGTTGGAAGGTGCCGATGGACGATTCTCCGACAGGAGTAATCTCTTTCATCGATGCTGAAACCGGCGGAATCGACCAACGGCATGCCTATCCTCTTGTCATCGATTTGGTGATAAGCGATCTAGAGGTTGTGCGAATCCTGGTTGATACCGGAAGCACGGTCAACGTAATCTTCCGCAACACGCTAGCACGAATGGGAATCGACCTCTCGGAAGTCGAGCCGATTCCAAAACCGCTGACTAGTTTCTCCGGCGAAACGTCAATGACCTTGGGATCAATCCGACTACCGGTCGTCGCGAAAGAAGTGACAAAAATCGTTAACTTTGCGGTAGTCGATGTCCCGGCTATCTACAACGTGATTATGGGCACGCCTTGGATAAATTCCATGAAGGCGGTTCTGTCCACGTATCACTTAGGCATCAAATTCCCGACGCCTACGGGAGTCGCAGTAATTTGGGGATGCCAAAGACAATCGCGATCTTGCTTCGTGGCCGAACATAAGCTGAGGCAATTAACGGTCGCGATCGTGAAACCAAAACGGGCAAAGGTCACGCCACCGCCCGCAGACGACGACCTGAAGCAAGCGACGGCCGAGAAACCAGAAGTTTCCGCACCCATCGCTTCCGCCCAACCGGAGGAGACAATCCCGGACAAAGACATCGATCCCGCGACTAAAGCGATCGAGAAGTCTACGACAGCCGAGTAAACACACTCGCGCAAACAATCAGAACTACGAGATGGCTTGATTTCCGAAAGGAATACGGAGGCAGCGATGGGTGCGGAAACTCCCAAAATTTTTTACAAAATTTCTTTTAACTTTGTAATCGAAAATGTTTCGAAATTTTTAATATAGAAAAAGTTAGAATATCTCCGCTACCATCGAAAAACGCAAATCCGGAAAATCGCTTCCGCAGTAACAATTACTCAATCATTTTTACAAAAATTCGCATATCAAAATATTTTCGGAAAGAACGGGCGAGACGTCGCCTAAATTCTCAAAGAAAAATATTTCTCCACAGTCCGTCCGCGACTATAAAAACACGAACGCTCGGCGACTGGCCCCGTCGAGCACGCTAGCCGTCCTAAACAAACGCACTGACCTATCGGTCCGCATACATCCGACGAGGATAAAATAGCGCGCAATAAAAGAAATCCAAATTTTTGGTCAGCACTTCTGGGACAGTCTCCCGCTGAGATGCTCGATTCCAACCAGACGAATCGTATAAGCCGAGAACCTATCGCGGATTCTAAATCGGTATGAAATCAGGTTAAAATCGCAACGGGCAAAACAAAAGCCGATTTGTCATCGCACAGCCCCAATCCGAAAGTAAACCTAGGTCTTGCCCTAAACCCAGCACACTGGTCGCTAACGTCTCAAGGCATGAATCGAGATCCTAAAGGAATGTCTCTTCGCCCACATCTAAACACCCGCGAAAATCGAAATCTCCCGAGTTAACGAATCGGACGATCTACACTAGAGAGTTAGATACGAGATGACAACTCGTATTCTTTCCTCTACATCTAACGTAAAAAACGAGTTTCATACTTAGAAAATATTTTCATATTAAACATCCGAATACACACCGCCCGGCGGTAGGGATTCAAAGCCACCAACGGCCAGTCCCGGAAAAACAACGACAAAATCGAAAAAACTAAGAACATCACACATCAAAGTCGTCAAAAGCGGACTGATCGACCTCGCCACCCATATCCGGGATCTCAGGTCCAACTTCGATCGAATCCGGCGATACCACGATAGGATCCCACTGATCCCACATAACCTTCCCGGGGTTAGCGGATCCGTTCTTCTTCTTCTCTCTCTTAGCTAGACGCTTCTTCTGCTTCGCAATCGCAGCCTCATACGAATAGTCCGGCTCTTGGGTAAGATGCAAACCCCCAACTACGCCCCGACACTCGCGGAAATTANCACTGATCCCACATAACCTTCCCGGGGTTAGCGGATCCGTTCTTCTTCTTCTCTCTCTTAGCTAGACGCTTCTTCTGCTTCGCAATCGCAGCCTCATACGAATAGTCCGGCTCTTGGGTAAGATGCAAACCCCCAACTACGCCCCGACACTCGCGGAAATTACCATTCGCTCTTTGCGCATCTTCAAATTCCGCATAAAAAGGCACGAACCACTCACGCCGAGCCATCAACTCCGCAGCAACCTCTCTTTTGCCTGCCCTACGAGCACGGCGGGCCATCGCGTCGGAAAGTTCTAAGCTTCTACGGGATTCGGCATCATATTCTTCTCTCACACGAGCAGTCTCCTCCGCGGCCAAATCCTGGGCACGAGAGAAACTGGCATCGATCTCCTCTCTGATACGAACAGCCTCCGCCTCTGCTGCTGCAGCCCTGGACTCGGCCCTGCGAAGCTTCGCACTATTCGCATTCACCGCCTCGCTCATAAAGCGAAGACTCTGCAAAATAGAGCAAACATCCTTCATAAAAACGTACGTACATAATCATACAAATGAATAGGCAAACCTTGTTGAAAAGCCTCGACGCTTTCGCAAACGGTGTGTCGGCTGGCCCTCGAGATGACGTCTCAGCCGGATCGAATTCGGAATGTGAAAAATCGATAAGATCCTCGATGTCAAAATCGTCGATAGATGCCGGATCACGGTCGACCGGAACTTCTCTATCCTTCGGAGATCTAGATATTTCCCTCTCCTCCGCGCCATTGTCCGCCTTAGGATCAGCATGACCATCACGAGAAAAACCGGACGAATAATAGGCGGCAGCGCGACGGATCCTTTTCGGAGAAAAAAATCCCCAATGAAGCGGGCCACCGCGCAGAAGATTCATAACCTTCGGAAAATCTTCAAGCATCGGTACCGGAAGCGCAGGCACTGCGAAACAAACGAAAAAGTTAAAACCTATGTTAACATAGATATGGGTATCACGTTAATGAAATACCGTTTGTCACCCGCGCAGCCGTAATCAAAGGAATACAACTCTCCTCCACCGATTCGCCGTCAATTCTAACATAAAAGAAACGGCAAATCCAGTCGTGATCATTCGAGGCAAGCCCGCCAATAACCGTCATGCCCCGTCGAGGGGCTAGGTAAAAACCATCCTTCCTCACCTTGAACGTCAATATGGACAAAAGATAATCCGCGTCAAGGGACATACCGCGTTCGTACCCCAACACCAGAATCCCGATAAGGTGCTGTAAGCCTTTAGGGTGTAGTTGGCCGAATGGTACTCCAAACCTATCCAAGAATTCAAAAATGGCCNTCAATATGGACAAAAGATAATCCGCGTCAAGGGACATACCGCGTTCGTACCCCAACACCAGAATCCCGATAAGGTGCTGTAAGCCTTTAGGGTGTAGTTGGCCGAATGGTACTCCAAACCTATCCAAGAATTCAAAAATGGCCCGAGGAATAGGAAACCATAGATGGCAGGTTAGCAGAAAGGCTTCATAGCACGTAAAGTAACCCGGAGGCGGATCCCCGGCACTCATACCCTCGGCGGGGATGCAAAACTTAACCGACTCGGGAATCGCGCAGGTGTTTTTCAAATATCTGAGAGAACCAACGGTACTCGTGCTCACGCCAACTACCCTCTTCCGAGGATTCTTTCTTTTCGGAACCCAGAATATCGGAGGCGGCACCTCCGCGGCAATCACGGCTGAATAGTAGTCTGCGAACTCTTCCTTAGTCGTAAAAAAACGTCGGAAGACCGGCTTGGGGAGAGAACAGCTGCCGGAAGTGTCAAGGTCACTCGGATCAAAGATTGATGCATGAGCATTATCAGAAACTCTCCGTTCGAAAGACATTTTGGGTAATCGAAAGAAAAAAAAATCTAAAAGAGAAAGTAGAAAGAAGTCTTCCTAAAACTTAAGCAAGTTATGGAGGAATGAATGAAAATTTCCAGAACTCACTCCATATACTTATAGAGAAGAATTTTACTATTTACTTTTGGACTTTTGGCCATTAAAGTTTCGCCTAATTCCACCAAACTCGCCAAACTCGCCAAACAAGCTCAATCCACTCGCAAGAATCTCACGATTCTTACGAGCTGGGGGGCTAACTGTTGGGGTCAAAATCGGTACAACGGAATCATTTTATAAAACTCGAGAAATCGTTTTATAAAACTCGAGAATCATTTTATAAAACTCGAGAATCGTTTTATAAAACTCGAGAAATTGTTTTATAAAACTCGAGAAATCGTTTTATAAAGCTCGAGAATCGTTTTATAAAACTCGAGAAACCGTTTTATAAAACTCGAGAAACCGTTTTATAAAACTCGAGAATAGTTTTATAAAACTCGAGAATCGTTTTATAAAGCTCGAGAATCGTTTTATAAAACTCGAGAATCGTTTTATGAAACTCGAGAATTGTTTTATAAAACGATTAGAAACCGTTTTATAAAACTCAAGAAACCGTTTTATAAAACTCGAGAATCGTTTTATAAAACTCGAGAATCGTTTTATAAAACTCGAGAATCGTTTTATAAAACTCGAGAAACCGTTTTATAAAACTCGAGAAATCGTTTTATAAGGCTCGAGAATCGTTTTGTAAAACTCGAGAAACCATTTTATAAAACTCGAGAATCGTTTTATAAAACTCGAGAAACCGTTTTATAAAACTCGAGAATCGTTTTATAAAACTCGAGAATCGTTTTATAAAACTCGAGAATCGTTTTATAAAACTCGAGAAACCATTTTATAAAACTCGAGAAACCGTTTTATAAAACTCGAGAAACCGTTTTATAAAACTCGAGAATCGTTTTATAAAACTCGAGAATCGTTTTATAAAACTCGAGAAATCGTTTTTATAAAACTCAAAACTCGTTTTATGAAATCCGAAGGTCGTTTTATAAAACTCGAGAATCGTTTTACAAATCCACAAAAAACTGCAAAAAACCGAAAAAGCCGTAAAACGCGAACTAGTCGCAACTAGTTCGCCCATCGGAGAACTAAGCCGGGCCCGGCTTAGTTCGCTGATGGGCAAACTAAGAAGCATTCTCTAGTTCGCCCATCGGCGAACTAAGCTGGGGAACTAAAACATGCTTGACTAGTTCGCCCATCGGCGAACTAAGCCGGGCCCTGCTTAGTTCGCCGATGGGCGAACGAGAGACGTCCCGGACACTCCGCGTCTTGATTTCCCCCATTCCCGATTCGAAACTTACGTCTTTCGACAAGGTCGCGTTCTAAACCACGGCCGAAATATCTCTCGTTCAATCTCGATCCGACTTACCGTTCGAGTTTTACGATAAAAACCGTAAAACTTTGTTTTCTCGGAAAGAACTCGAGGAAATCGTATAAAACGGAAACGGTTAAACGAAACACCGAACATTGCCTAAACTATACGATTTATTCGAGATTTCTCGTTGAAATCATTAAAAAAACGCGCTTTTAATAAAAAACGCCGAGTAAGTCGTTAAAAACGTGTTTTTAATAAAAAGTCGAGTAAATCATAAAACTTTGCGATTAACTCGAGAAATTTATTAAAAACGACGTCAGATCGGGAAACGATCCCGTAAAAGTCGGAAAACGGTTTTTATCGCAAAACGGCCCGGAAGGACCTAAAACGCGATAAAAACCCATCTTCCGATTTCAACGGAATCAAACTCACAGATTTGATAACGTTTTGACGGTTTACTCGCAGAAAGAAAATAAAAGTCAAGTTTAAACACAAAAGGAAGGTTTGAAGAGAAATAGAAGATTTCCGCAGAAAAAAGGAAGG
This sequence comes from Eruca vesicaria subsp. sativa, assembly GCA_932364175.1. Classification (NCBI taxonomy): domain Eukaryota; kingdom Viridiplantae; phylum Streptophyta; class Magnoliopsida; order Brassicales; family Brassicaceae; genus Eruca; species Eruca vesicaria. Next base: position 48,241 of record CAKOAT010241820.1, on the reverse strand, counting down.
ATCGAGAAGAATGGAAAATTCCCGATTTAGTCAAATCTGGGCGAAATGGAAAGATCGGATAGCCAAGACGAGGAGTATATAAAGAGGAGGTCTAGGGCAGAGGCATACACACGAAATTCAGAGCTCTCACCACCAAAACTAGCATTTAGAAATATTTCCGTTTTCCTGTTAGCGAGCTGCGTCTCAATTAGGGTTTTCTAGTTCTTACGCTTTTGGCTACTCTTTTTGTACCAGTCCAACGCAGATTCGGAATAAGAACCTTCTTGCTTTCGATCTCGCTTATTTTCGTTTTAATTCTAAGTGTTTTAGTCATCTTAATCTTTGTTGTGCGGTTCTCGCAGATAGCCGGTTCCTCTGGAAACTTAGGGTTTTCCCGAAGTTTCCTTATTTACGATTTATTTGACAGTAGGGTGAAATCGACTCCCACAAATCTTCTATTTATCTCGATCTTTCCTTTTTTCCCGCGGAAATCTTCTATTTATCCTCAAACTTGACATTTATCTTCTTTCTGCGAGTAAATCGCCAAAACGTCTTCGTATCTTCAGGTTGGACTTCGTTTAAAGTCGCGAGTGGCTTTTATCGCGTTTTATGACTTTCCGAGCTGTTTTGCGATAAATCCGTTTTACGACTTTAGACGAGATCGTTTCCTGATACGATGCCGTTTTTAGATAAGTTTCTTGAGTTAATCGTAAATCTAAGCAATGTTCGATGGTTTGATTAATCGTTGCCGTTTTCTAAGATTTACTCGGGGTTTTATTAAAAACGCATTTTGTACGATTTTTACGAAAAATCTCGAATAAGTCGTATAGTTTAGGAAATATTCGGTGTTTCGTTTAACCGTTGCCGTTTTATACGATTTTCTCGAGTTCTTTTCGAGAAAACAAAGTTTTACGGTTTTTATCGTAAAACTCGAACGATAGGACGGATCGAGACGAAATGAGAGACATTTCGACCGTGATTTGGAATACGATTGTGTCAAAGGATGTATGCCTTGAATCAAGGATGTGGGAGATCGAGGCTCGGGATGGTCGGCTCGACGTACGACGAGCTAGTTCAGCTTGGCCAGGTCGCCATATGGCGAACTAGGCGATGAGAACCAGTGGGCAAAGTCAGCACCTCTTAGTTCGCCGTTGGGCGAACTAGTCGGAACGAGGCTAGTTCGCCCAACGGCAAACTAGGCCGGCTTGGCTTAGTTCGCCGTTGGGCGAACTAGCCGGGACAGGGCTAGTTCGCCCAACGGCGAACTAGGTTATAAGAACCTGTGGGGCAATGTCAGCGCCCCTTAGTTCGCCCAGCGGCGATCTAGAAGGGACGGGACTAGTTCGCCGGTGGGCGAACTAGTCGAGGAACTCCTAGTTCGCCCATCGGCGAACTAAGCCAGCTTGGCTTAGTTCGCTGGTGGGCGAACTAGTCATGACTAGTTCGCGTTTTACGGCGGTTTCGGTTTTTCGCGGTTTTTTAAAACGATTCTCGAGTTTTATAAAATGATTCTTCGAGTTTTTATAAAACGATTCTTCGAGTTTTATAAAACGATCCTCGAGTTTTATAAAATTAATTTCGAGTTTTATAAAACGATTCTTCAAGTTTTATAAAACGATTCTCGAGTTTTGTAAAACGATTCTTCGAGTTTTATGAAACGATTCTCGAGTTTTATGAAACGATTCTCGAGTTTTATAAAATGATTCTCGAGTTTTATAAAACGATTCTCGAGTTTTATAAAACGATTCTCAAGTTTTATAAAACGATTCTCGAGTTTTATAAAATGATTCTCGAGTTTTATAAAACGATTCTTCGAGTTTTATAAAACGATCCTCGAGTTTTATAAAATTATTTTCGAGTTTTATAAAACGATTCTTCGAGTTTTATAAAACGATTCTCGAGTTTTATAAAACGATTCTTCGAGTTTTATGAAACGATTCTCGAGTTTTATGAAACGATTCTCGAGTTTTATAAAACGATTCTTGTGTTTTATAAAACGATTCTCGAGTTTTATAAAACGATTCTCAAGTTTTATAAAACGATTCTCGAGTTTTATAAAATGATTCTCGAGTTTTATAAAACGATCCTCGAGTTTTATAAAACGATCCTCGAGTTTTATAAAATGATTCTCGAGTTTTATAAAACGATTCTTCGAGTTTTATAAAACGATCTTTCGAGTTTTATAAAACGTATTTTTATTTTTACTTTTGTGGAGACTTTTAGCCATTGATTCCGTCGTGACCGATTTTGACACAACATTTAGCCCCCCAGCTCGCTAGAACTTGAGCTTCTAGCGTAAGGTTCTTGCGAGTGGTTTGCCAGTTTTAGTTAAATTAGGCGGATTTAATAGTTGGAAAGGTCCGTTGAGAGTGATCTTTTCATTCTCCAGGGAGCGGAATGTGTTTAAGATTAGGGCTGCGCCTTGTGAAGGCTGCCTACGTACCCTTTTGAGGGGATCAAGCCTTTCGTAGTTAGTTTCTTAATTAAGGTTCGTATGACCTGTTTCCTAGAAAGACCTTTACGGTCCAGTTATATGTTGTGTAGGAATTATCGAGCATATTGATGTCGATGGCATCTGGAACTTTGCCGGCCTTGAGACTAGCCTCGTAGGCCGTTTGGTCTGGCCGAGCGTGGCCGTTATAGTTTTCGGACTGGCCGTGTGCGGCTCTGAGTCCCTGCCTCTTTTGCGGCTTTATAAAAAATCAGTTTGCGTTTCTAAGAGCGTGTTTTTATTCGTATGAATGTAGCGGGAAGATTATGAGTTGATATTGAGGGAGGTCCGCGAGTTGTCGTCTCGCATTCCTTTTTCCCTTAGTGTATCGCCTTGTTCGTTTTCCCATTTTAGGATGTTTAGTAAATCGAGTTAACGTTTAGATATAGACGAAGAGACATGCCTTTAGGATCTCGATTCATGCCTTGAGACGTTAGCGACCAGTGTGCTGGGTTTAGGGCAAGACCTAGGTTTACTTTCGGATTGAGGCTATGCGATGACTAGTCGGCTTTCATTTTGTCTGTTGCGATTTTAACCTGATTCCATACCGATTAGAATCCGCGATAGGTTCTCGGCTTATATGATTCATCTGGTTGGAACCGAGCATCTCACCGGGAACAATTTCTAAGTTGCCCGGAAGTGCTGACCAAAAGTTTGGATTTCTTTTATAGCGCTATTACCCTTGTGTCGGGTGTTCGAGAGCTATCTCTGCGAGATAAGTTAAGTTTGATTAGGACTGTTGCGAGTTTGTTGTGATCAGCAACAAACTTTTTAGGCGATAAATGTTTACATTGTTTTGGCCTTCGCGAAGGATACGTACGTTAAACGTTTTGCGTAATTTTATAGTCGCGGACGGACTGTTAGGTCTTCCAAGAAAATGACTTTATTGAGGAAGGTATTTATGTCGAAAAACTAATCTTCGGGCGTCTGCGACGTCTCGCAGTGCTGAAAGTTGGTTTTTATTTTATATGCCGAGTTTCGTGTTCGGAACGTTTGCGGGCTCGAAGATGTTGCGCGGTGTTGCGAGGGTTTTATTTTAACCCTGCTTTGCCGGAACACTTTGGTTCGTTTGCGGATATTCGCAATTAAAACTTACATTCCTGTTTGGATGTTAGGTAGTTTTATGATTTGTGCTAGAGCAATTAGGACCGGGAGTTCATGTAAGTTGTTTCCCCGAAACGAAGCGTTTTTCGTTACGGTGCTTTTTGAAGTGTTGACCTTCCGAGATTCGTACGGATTTAGGAGCTCTGGTACGAGTGTTTTCTTATACGTCGGATTTTGTAGGCAACTCGCTTCAGGAATAGAGTGAATCGCGAGAATACAGAACTTAGCCGATTTTCGACAAGTTTGCATTATCCGTTGAATGTATTGGCTTGGCGTGAAGGTTGTGATCAGCCGCACAGCCAAGGTCGTATTTGGTAGAGGATTAGACCACGACACTTTCGTGCTATCGAAAAGGTCGAGTCAGTTTGTAAACTTGGCATTGAAGTGAAGCGCGATCGGACAATAGCCAAGTAGCGTTTGTAGAGCTTGATATGCCAAGTATGCCCGTGTTTATAGAAAACGTTTTTCCGTTTTTATGTTTGATTTCTGCGGTGAAAGTTTCTTAAAAACTTTCCTTTGTATGGAAGTTGTGTTTTTTTTTTTACTCGAGAGAGACAAATCCTAAGAAGCTCGATGCAGAGCCCGTGCGGAGTCGTTTGCGGGGCGGTCTCATTCTCGGATGTAATCGGGAGGAATGAGAGCGGATGCTCGTGAACCGAAGGGCTAAAGAGTTGGATCTTTCAGATCGTGTCGCGAGGAGGAAAAGTTTAGATTGGTCGCTCAGTGCCGGATCGTATAGCTTGGTTTTCGCTATAAGGAATGTACTTTTCGCAAAACCTGTTACGTTTATTTTCGAAAGTTACTTCGTTATGACATGATCCTGACTATACAAAGGATTTCTCGTATAAGTAATGGGCGATGAATTTAGTAAATCAGCACGACGCATTGGGTTAACAATGTTTCCGCAGATTTTTCGAGAAACCTTTCCCCTTAGTTTTTGATCTTCAGTGATGGTTTTTTCGAAGTCACTTGCGGAGTTTTTACCAAAATTATTTAACCGAGATCTAGTCGCAAAATGTTTTAGCGGGTTTCTCGGATGGAATGAATCACATGACCAGCAATATGAACAGTCGGTGAGAAGGGAGGACGTGTTTTCTGTTGCTGCTTTGTGTTCTCGATTTTTCTTTTCCCACAAACGTTCTTGATATTATTCCGTGACTCGCTTGATTCGACGGAAAATGATAGCACTGTTTTGACGCCTAAAGATTTCTCATATAATTTTTTGATTCTTATACGACACTTGTTTTATCAAGTTCGAGAAGATCTTTATGACTTCGGCAAATTATCGAGTTTCACCCTGAAGTTTCGCAGAGATTTTCTAACCGCATAGTTGCGATGAGAGATGCTGTATAGTCCTCAAGATTATTTCCCAGACAGTTTGCACCAGTCGTTAGCGCTTAGACAGATTGTCGTTTGCTTTTGGGATGATTTCGACGAGGCGTTGCATCGTCCGAATATTTTTCTGCTTATTTTAGAAAGCGTTTTCTTGATGCGAGGAAAATTGTTCGGCGAAAGAAGAAAATTGAGTTTCGTTTGAAGGATTGGGATGATCGACAATCCGGGTCGATTAAAGACCATTGTGGATCGGAGATGACTTGGAGTATGTCTGATTTACGAAAACTTCTAGGAGCGAGTCGGTTTTAAGACGACGTCAGCGTCTCTAGCTCCTTCTTTCTTTTAGGAAATGAGCACGTTCGAATGCGTGGCGATCGTTTCTCGGTTGCACGAGAGATTGGATCGTTTGCGAGTAATGCCTGAATTGTTAGAGAACAACAAATCGAGATAGACAAAAATTTCTTACGACTTAGCATGCTAGACTATCCTAGTTTTCACGGCAGTTTACAAGACGTTTTCGTTTCTTACCTACGAGAAATTAGAAGTCTAATAAGATTTTCAAATCGGACATACCTTAGTTTCATCGATGATTTATGATCGTCTATTCTTCGTTCTTCGTCTTTTGACCTACCGGTCTTCGACGAATTACCAGCGAGAGTATCGGAGCGGGGAGAAGACTTAACCATCGGAGCTCGTGTTCTTGTTTCTTCGTACTGCTGGTTTTATTTTGACTGACTAGGTGTGCTTTGTATATCGAAAAAATCAATCACACGTTTATGATTGGATTTTTTGACTTAGCGTGGCAGAGTTTCGTAAAACTAGATTAGGTTTAGAAAGTTCAGATTTCTCATATAGTTTTGGCAACTTTGGTGTTAAGTCAACTGTTGCCGTTTTAGACGATTGATTCGAACTTATACGAAGAAACAAGTCTTCGCGGTTTTATAGTAAAATCCCGATGGAAATTCCGATTGAGTCGAAACGAGAATCAGCGCAATCAAGACTCGAGAGAGAAACTCGAGAATTGGTTCAGCTCGACGTAAGGCAAGTCGGGTGAACCCTTTCAGCTCGCCGTGTGGCGATCCGGATGGTAAGAACCCTTGGAGCGAAGTCAGCGTCTCTTGGGCGAGCTAGGCGCCTGGTTCAGCTCGCGGTGTGGCAAGCTTGCTAGCTCTATGTTCGGCGAGCTAAGACGCTTGGCGCAGGTAATCTCGATTCCTCGAGTTGACTTGTTTTCGTCGTAGAATCTCAACGGAAAGTCCGATTGAGACGAAACGAAAAGCGTCTTGATCAAGATTCGAGATGGAGATGTTTCGATCCGTTGAGCTTGTCTAACTTGCCTAGTGGTGAGTCGGCGAGCACAGTCCCGATTCATTAAGCTCTCTTGTTTTCGTTGTAAAATCTCAACGGAAACTTTGATTGAGATGAAACGAAAAGTAGTGCGATTGTTGTTTCGAGTAAGATCAGGTTCACCATAGCTATAAGTTGGATTGTGCAGACCCTCAGGGGAAAGTCAGTGCTTCTAAGACGAGGTGAAAAGCCGGTCAGCTCGCAAAGATGGCAAGCTAGGTTGCTTGGCCAACTCACCATCTTTTCGGCTGGACAGTATTGCCCGATTCTGCGAGTAGCCTATGGTTCTTCCGCGAGTAAACTAGGGTTTCGTCGCGAATAACCTAGGGTTTTTCCGCGAGTAACCTAGGGCTTTCTCCGCGAGTAACCTAGTGTTTTTCCGTGAACAACCTAGGGTTTTGCCGTGAATAACCTACAGTTTTTCCGAGAGTTACCTACGGTTTTTCCGCGAGTTACCTAAGGATTTTTCCACGAACAGCCTAGGGGTTTCCGCGAGTATCCTAGGATTTATTTCGCCAGTAACTTACGGTTTGTTCTTCGGTTTCTCGGAAAGCAAGTTTAATTCTTCCGAAAAGTTCTCGGAAAACGTCTTTTGCTCAACCCGTGAGATTTGTCCAACTCGGAAATAAGAAAAACACTACGGGGTTTGATAGATTTTATCGTTGCCCTTAGTGATCTGAGATAGAAATCGTGAGCTTGTTTCGTTTCTCTTCCCGTGGCGAAGAGTCGCGATTAGGTTTTCGATTTTGTTGAGTACTATATCATTTGCTCGGGCGTTGGCTGTACGAGTAGTCGCTGCTGGAGTTTTTTTACCAGCGTCTTTTTGCGAGTTGCGACTTTGTCTTTCATATATACAGACATTGTTTTGATCAAGCGTTTTGCGGCTATGAGTAAGAGTAATCCGACCCCACTCTCTCTAGCGCCAAACTGTGGGAACCGAGATTCACACTTGTCGATTTCCGTTAAATAAGGAAACTTAGGAAAACCCTAATTTTCCAGAGGAACAGGATCTCTGCGAAAGCCAACGACAAGTAACCAAATTAATGCAGAAAAATATAAAAAACGCAATAAAACGAATTTATAAAGAAAGTCGATCTTATTTCCGATTCGCGTAAGAACGTTGCGATCATTACAGGGAATTACAAAGGCTTTGGCCGCAGGGGCCATCAGCGAGTTACAAACATAAAACCCTAGATCTAGTCGAGTCACAGCTCAATAACGAAAGGCGAAAAAAGATAGGAAAAAAGGGTTGATTGATTTCGGACTGAACCTTATCAACGGCTGCCTACGTACCCCTTTCGGGGATCAAGTCGAACGTAGTTCAGTTGATAGAGCTGGACCAGAGATCGAACTGCCTGGGCGAGTTCGTCTAGTAATTGAGCGCCAGTCATAGAAACCGAACTTGTCGAGAAAAAGCCTAAGTTTCTAAGTGCGGAAAATTCTAAGTGTAGAAAAGTTGTAAAAGTCTCAGATGAGAGNCCTTTCGGGGATCAAGTCGAACGTAGTTCAGTTGATAGAGCTGGACCAGAGATCGAACTGCCTGGGCGAGTTCGTCTAGTAATTGAGCGCCAGTCATAGAAACCGAACTTGTCGAGAAAAAGCCTAAGTTTCTAAGTGCGGAAAATTCTAAGTGTAGAAAAGTTGTAAAAGTCTCAGATGAGAGCTCTGAAATTCGTCCATTTGCTTCTGCTCTATGCCTCTTCCTTATATACTCCCTTCCTAGGCGGTTTAGTCTTTCCATTTCGCCCAGATTCGAGTTTAATGGGAATCTTCCATTAATCTCGATCTTTCCTTTTTTCCCGCGGAAATCTTCTATTTATCCTCAAACTTGACATTTATCTTCTTTCTGCGAGTAAATCGCCAAAACGTCTTCGTATCTTCGGGTTGGACTTCGTTTAAAGTTGCGAGTGGCTTTTTTCGCGTTTTATGACTTTTTGAGCTGTTTTGCGATAAATCCGTTTTACGACTTTAGACGAGATCGTTTCCTGATACGATGCCGTTTTTAGATAAGTTTCTCGAGTTAATCGTAAATCTAAGCAATGTTCGATGTTTTGAGTAATCGTTGCCGTTTTCTACGATTTACTGAGGGTTTTATTAAAGACGCGTTTTGTACGATTTTTACAAAAAATCTCGAATAAATCGTATAGTTTAGGCAATATTCAGTGTTTCGTTTAACCGTTGCCGTTTTATACGATTTCCTCGAGTTCTTTTCGAGAAAACAAAGTTTTACGGTTTTTATCGTAAAACTCGAACGATAGGACGGATCGAGACGAAACGGGAGACATTTCTACCGTGATTCGGAATACGATCGTGTCAAAGGATGTATGCCTTGAATCAAGGATGTGGGAGATCGAGGCTCGGGATGGTCGGCTTGACGTACGACGAGCTAGTTCAGCTTGGCCAGGTCGCCATATGGCGAACTAGGCGATGAGAACCAGTGGGGCAAAGTCAGCACCTCTTAGTTCGCCGTTGGACGAACTAGTCGGGACGAGGTTAGTTCGCCCAACGGCGAACTAGGCCGGCTTGGCTTAGTTCGCCGTTGGGCGAATTAGCCGGGACGGGGCTAGTTCGCCCAACGGCGAACTAGGCGATAAGAACCTGTGGAGCAAAGTCAGCGCCCCTTAGTTCGCCCAGCGGCGATCTAGCAGGGACGGGACTAGTTCGCCCACCGGCTAACTAAGCCAAGCTGGCTTAGTTCGCCGGTGGGCGAACTAGTCGAGGAACTCCTAGTTCGCCGGTGGGCGAAATAGTCGTGACTAGTTCGCGTTTTACGGCGGTTTCGGTTTTTCGCGGTTTTGTAAAACGATTCTTCGAGTTTTTATAAAACGATTCTTCTAGTTTTATAAAACGATCCTCGAGTTTTATAAAATGATTCTCGAGCTTTATAAAACGATTCTTCGAGTTTATAAAACAATTCTCGAGTTTTATAAAACGATTCTCGAGTTTTATAAAATGATTCTCGAGTTTTATAAAACGATTCTTCGAGTTTTATGAACCGATTCTCGAGTTTTATAAAACGATTCTCGAGTTTTATTAAATGATTCTCGAGTTCTATAAAACGATTCTTCGAGTTTTATAAAACGATTCTCGAGTTTTATAAAACGAATCTCAAGTTTTATAAAATGATTTTCGAGTTTTATAAAACGATTCTTAGAGTTTTATAAAACGATCCTCGAGTTTTATAAAATGATTCTCGAGTTTTATAAAACGATTCTTCGATTTTTATAAAACGATCTTTCGAGTTTTATAAAACCTATTTTTATTTTTACTTTTGCGGAGACTTTTAGCCATTGATTCCGTCGAGACCGATTTTGACACCAACAATTAGTAAGGTAAAATCGAATTTATGTGTTTGTACCTCGGATGGTGTAGTCGTATGATCGGTAGATAGGACGGCATGTGCATCGGTCAATTGGTTGAAGAACGTGTCGATCGATTGATGTTGTTCCGTGTCGGTCGATACGTCTGCTTCTGGTTTGGTCAGTGGTGCTGTATCCACTGCGAAACTTTCGTGGTAGTTGGTTGCCCAACTTCCAATTGAGTAGCCGCCCTCTTGTGTATCATCATCATGTGGGACGTAGATTGGTACACCGTAGGGGTTTTCGCTCGGTAGTTCGAAACATCTTTTGAGCGATCTTGGTTGGTGCATGTCGGTCGATGGAGAGTAGTTTCTGTCGATTGATGCTTTGAAAATGAAGGACGGTAGAGGAAGTTTTTCTTAATCTTCCCAAAGAAATCTGTACTATGTGGCTCGTTCCTCTTCATAATCTTCATCATACTTCTCCTGAGTAGTGATGCTAGCCTGCTCTGGGATGTAATGATCGTTCTCCCAATAATCAACGTTAAAGTTGCCGTCTGGAAACTCCTCTTCGATCTCTTGGAATAGCCTGTCAATCGATGACCAGGTACGCTCGTCAGTCGACTCCGGTTGACTGGTATCGGTCGATGGAAGAAGGCTTCCGTCGGTCGATACGTCTTGCTCTGTCTCGTACTCGGCCATTGAATCATACTCGTGGGCACAAAAAAAAAGCTGCTACGAATGCTGAGCTCTCTGTCCTTGGAATCTTGATGACGTGGACCGGATTGTATTGGATGGTAGTGTCAATTAGGGTTAGGCAGAGCTTATTGTATTTCAAGTCACAAACAGCTCCAACTGTTGCTAAGAAGGCCCTTACAAGCAGTAGAGATGTCTTGAAGTTGAGCTTGATGTCCAGGATGTGGAAGTCTGTAGGAATTAGGGCATCTCCAATCTGTACGTCAAGATTTCGAACTATGCCTCCAGAGTTTTGCTGAGAACAGTCCACGAAGATGAACGATTCTTCAGTAGGCTCTATCTTCAGACCTAGATGGTCTGCCATAATCTTGGGTAGGATGCTAACTCCAGATCCTGTGTCACAGAGAGCACGAGGGAACTCAACACCTCTTATTGAACATGGTATTGTGAACTTCCTTGGATCGTTCTTCTTCTCCAATGTGATCTTCTTCTTTAGACTGTCTCTGACTTGGTGAAACATTCTTTTGATGTCTTCTTCTGTCTCCTTGGTTTCTATGAAAAACATCCACAATCTGTGTGGAAAGTAGGCTTCTTCAAAGGGTTTCTCTTTAGGTATTCTCAGAACTCTCTTTGTGAAGCTTGACAATACTTTCTCATTAGCTTCCCTTTTATAAGGTTTCAGAATCTTCTCTTTCCTTTTTCTGAGAACTCTTCCATGTTTTACCTTTTCTATCTCCATGGGCTCAAATATATCTGTGGGTCTCTTCATGATGGCGGTGGGAAGGTTACTGGGAGTTTTAGACTGCTCCAGGAGTGCATTAAGTCGTGCAACGTCTATCTTTGGAAGTTGCACTCGACATTGGTGTACTGTATATCGGGCGACAACCGGAGTATGTCGGTCGATATCTATTGCTTCGTATCGATCGACGGGTGAGTCTGTCTGTCGATCGATAGGTGTAGTGTTGATTCTGAAAGGGACGGGGGGATGTGGGTGTCGTGCTGTGAAGGCTTCATGTTACATAAGCTTGACGGTACTGCACTCATGAGGGGTTTCCTAGAAATCCATATCGATACTCGTCAAAGTTTATCGATCTCTTCACTAGGGGCGATATCTATCGATTCTGGGTTGAGGGTGTCGATCGATACGTGTCGAATGCGATGTTTGTATCCCTCTCATCGTCAGAATTTTGCAGCTTTGCCAAAAGTCATCATCCAGGATGGCATGCACATCGTGGATAGCAAACTCTCCCATTCCTTTTGCTAAAACTTCTTGTTTTTTTAGTGCTTCTCCTGTCTGAACCACTTGAGTCTCTAATTTCTTCACATAGGTTCTTAAGGAATCAAGCTTTGTGTTGAGGTTGGTGTCCATCTGAAGTCGTTGGCTGCGACAGAGTCGATCTTTCCATTGAAGTCCATCTGAAGTTCTGCTGACTGTCAAGAACCTTGTCTAGCATCTCTTCTAGTTTACTCTCTTGGGTGGGTGGGGGTGGATTTGAGTAGAATGAGTTTCCATAACTCATGTTGTTGTTCAAGTTGCTGCTGCTGTAGTTGTAACTCTGGTTGAAGTTGCTTTTCTATCCTGCGAAGTTTCTGTATCCTCCTTGGTTACCAGACCTCTGAAATCTAGCTCCACTGATCCAGCTCACATCTTCTTCTGTGTATTCCTCTTCAGCTACAGTTTCTGCATCCTCCACTTAGAAAATCTGTTTGTTTAGTAACTTCTGAACATTTTCCAGCTGTGCTTGCACTTCATTAATTTTTTCCTTCCCAAGGAATGATGTAGCTTTTGTCTTAACAGTGTTCTTCCCAAGGAATCACAGCTTCTTGCGGATTCCTGGTGGTGAAATTTCCTTCACTAGCTGTATCAAGAGCCATCTGATACTTCAAGGTGATGCCTCTGTAGAAAGTGCAGAGCAGTTGCACTTTGTTGAATCCGTGGTGTGGACAATCTCGCTGGTAGGATTTGAATCTGTTCCGTGTATCTTTAAATGATTCTCCAGGATCCTGAGTGAATGTAGCAATTTTCCTCCTCCATTCTTCAGCGCGTGAGTCGTCAAAGAAGTTACGCAGGAATGCGTTTTTGATGTCCCTCCAGGTTATGAGAGAACTTGGTGGTAGTTGCCTCAGCCACTGCAAAGCTTCTCTAGATAGAGAGTATTTGAAAAGCTTGCAGAGAAGATAGTCTTGAGGGACTCCATTGTTTTTATGACAGTTATGAGATCCTCGAACCTCTCCAGATGGTCCATAGGATGCTCATGGGACAACCCACAGAAGGGTATTTGTCCTACAAGTGTGTAGTACTGCGGCTTGATCTCGAAATCTCCTCTCTGAATAGCAGGAGGGCGGATGGCTGGTCGGTTGGTATAGAACTGATCCGGACGGTTGTAGTCAGCCAAAGTTCTAGCTCTGGTAGCCTCTTCTACAGGTTGAATGAGGTCTGTAGGTGCAGTATCTTGCTCAGGAATGATCTCCTTCTGAGCATTCAGCTTCTGACCTGCTGCATTACGCAGGTGACCATCTTGATCACGCAGGTCTCCATTCTCATCAGTAGTGAGAATAATAGTCGCTACCATGTGTCGCCGGTAAGTATCGATCGATTTAAGATGAGGTATATCGATCGATGTCGGATGAAAGATTTCGGTCGACGAACAGTTGTTGATATAGATCGATGGAAAGGTTCGAGTATCGGTCGACGAAGAAGGTGTCTCGGTCGACTGTGGTAAGCGAGTGTTGGTCGATGAACGGGTTTGATGTCGATCGATGCGGAACGTAAGTCTCTGCGGATGCTACGTTCCAAACTGTGGGGGTCTTTTGCGTACACAAGTTGGTTGTTCTTGTTGCTTCTAGTACTGCTGGGCATGTACCTGAAAAACAAGAATTTTGTGTCAGAAGATGATTAAGCAGTAAAAAGAAACGTAGACCTAATCATATGAAATCTAATAGCGATCAAAGTTCCCCTGCAACGGCGCCAAATTTGATATCACTCAAATTACCCTAAGGAGTGAATTACTCTCTCAAATAAGAGGTTCAGTTGTAGTACTTAGGGATCGAATTCACAAGGAACTAAGGAACACAAAAGATATAATCCTTAGTGATTATGCTAGGTTGATTAAGTTTAAAAGTAAATTGCAGCTGTGAGCAATGGTGAGTTGCTCAAGAGAATTGGTTTAGGTTTTAAACTATAAAAGAAAGTAGTTAGATTCATGGTTGCTATTCGGATAATCAGGATTATAATGCTATAGATGTCTTAATAAGTTTCTTGCAAGATATTAAAGAACTTCAACTCTTAGATAAGGCTATTAGCAATCGCTATCTAGACTCGTCCATTGATCTGACTGCCGGCAATATCGACCGATGTTTTGACAGCGATATCAAACGATATGTGTTGCCGTCGATCGATTACTTGTTGGGGTCAAAATCGGTACGACGGAATCAATGGCCAAAACTTCCCGTAAAAAAATACTATATACGTTTTATAAAACTTAAAAAGTCGTTTTATAAAACTCGAGAAGTCGTTTTATAAAAACCGGGAAATCATTTTATAAAACTCGAGAAATCTTTTTATAAAACCCGAGAAGTCGTTTTATAAAATTCTAATAAGTTTCAGAACAAAGGAAATCCGTGGAAAACTCAGAAATCGTTATCTCGAAAGAACGAAACAAACACCGATTACACGATCTTCCGAGTTAAGCACAAAACCACAAAAAACTGAAACCGTCGTAAAACGCGATCTAGCTCGCGTACGGAAAGCTATCTCGACTCGAGCTAGCTCACCGTATGGCGAGCTATCTCGACCAGAGTTAGCTCACCATACGGCGAGATATCTTGACCAAAGTTAGCTCGCCGTACGGTGATCTATCTCGACCAAAGATAGCTCGCCGTACGGCAAGCTGAACAGGTCCGGTTTGGTTCGTCGTACGTCGAGCTATTTTTCCCGAGCCTCGATCTCCCACGTCCTCGAATCAAGGCATACGTCCTTCAGCACGATCGTGTTCCAAACCACAGTCGGAATTTCTCTCGTTTTGTCTCAATCTGTCTTATCGTTCGAGTTTTACAATAGAAACCGTAAAGTCTAGTTTTCTCGAAAAAACTCAAGGAAATCTTATAAAACGGCAACGGTTAGACAAAACACCAAACATTGCCTAAACTATGCGATTTACTCTAGATTTTGGATGAGAAATCGTAAAAAACGCGTTTTTAATAAAAACGTTGAGTGAATCGTAGAAAACGGCAACGATTAACCAGAACATTGAACTTTGCCAAACTTTATGATTAACTCGAGAAACTTACTTAAAAGCAGCATCGCATCAGGAAACGATCTCGTCGAAAGTCGTAAAACGGTTTCTTATCGCTAAACGGCTCGGAAAGTCCTAAAACGCGATAAAAGCCCACTCGCGACTTTAACGAAATCTAACCCGAAGACACGACAACATTTTGATGATTTACTCATAGGAAAGAAGATAAATGTCAAATTTGAAGATAAAGGGAAAGTTTGAAGATAAATACAAGATTTCCGCGGGAAAAAAGGAAAGATCGAGATAAATGGAAGATTCTCGTTAAACTCGAACCTGGGCGAAATGGAAAGACTAAACCGCCTAGGAAGGGAGTATATAAGCAAGAGGCATAGGGCAGAAGCAAAGTGACGAAATCCAGAGCTCTCATCTGAGACTTTCACAACTTTTCTAGACTTAGAATTTTCCGCACTTAGAAACTTAGGCTTTTTCTCGACAAATTCGGTTTCTAGACTTAGAGTTTTCAGAGTTTTGTTATCGAGCTGCGTCTCAACTAGGGTTTTAGTCTTAGATTGCTAAGGTTAGGAATCTCGCCGTCAGCTCACGCAGCTAAGGCTACTCTTCTTGTACCGTTCTTACGCGAATTCGGAATAAGAACCCCTTTTGCTCTCAATCTCGTTTTTATTCTCTTTTTACTTAATCTCGTCGTGTTCTTAATTGCTTATATGCGGTTCCGCAGATAGCCGGGTCCTCTGGGAACTTAGGGTTTACTCAAAGTTCCCTTATTTACGATTTATTGACAGTAGGAGAATTTTGGTTCCCACAGTTTGGTGCTAGAAGGGGGGGGGGTCGGATCTATCTTACAGTAAAGCCGCAGCACGCTCAATCGAGAAGCGATGACAGAAGAACAACAAACACGTGAAAGCGACAACGTTGACAATACACCACTGCAAGATGTGTCCGCGGCCAACGCTACAAACGCTAACGCCAAGACCGTCGAAAAGATGCTCCGATTTTAACAAGAGATCGGAAGAGCAGGAAAAGCTCATTGGTTCACTCGTTAAACAGGTAGAAACCCTAATTGCGAAAACCAGAGCGATTCGCCCCCGCGGAACTACTTAGATCCGCGGAAGGAGGCTCGATTTTGCGACTCCTATGGATCGTCCCAAAACTGAGCAGGGAAACCAGACGGAGAAAGACTCCGAAAAAGATAACCCTGATGTGATGCTAAACGAATCGGAAAAAATCTCCTACTCGCAAACAGGTTACCGAGGGGGACGGCATCGAAAGGGTTAACCTGGAAACGAGCGACCAAGCCGACTGTTTAGACGAGGACGCGGACGTTCATCCTAGGAGAAGAAAAATTCGCAGCCCTCTGCTAGAGTCCTCTCCCGAGCGTTCTCTTACTGGAGACGAGGAGGATCTCTATTTTGCGCAATGCGCGAAAAACGCCGAGGAACGATCTCCAGTTACTCGCAGCAAACGC
Organism: Eruca vesicaria subsp. sativa; assembly: GCA_932364175.1. Taxonomy (NCBI): domain Eukaryota; kingdom Viridiplantae; phylum Streptophyta; class Magnoliopsida; order Brassicales; family Brassicaceae; genus Eruca; species Eruca vesicaria. The sequence goes on along the minus strand of CAKOAT010241820.1, from coordinate 32,273 downwards.
CGACGAGCTCGGAAAACTGCTGGCGAACTAACAGAGATTCGCGATCTCCGTGAGTACATTACCAAAACGGTCGCAGCGGTAAAAGCGGTGAAATCTCAGATTCATCACGCTACCAGCGCCGCAACCGAAATCGATCGGCTGCTGTACGAATCTCGGAAAACGCCTTTTATTTCTCGCATCACCGAGGTCAAGTTACCTGATCCGGGGAAACTCAAGGTGCCAACCTACGACGGGACGACTGATCCCAAAGCGCACCTACAGGCCTTCCAGATCACCATGGGACGGGCCAAGCTCAAGGATAACAAAAAAAACGCAGGCTACTGTCGTCTTTTCGTCGAAAACCTAGAAGGAGCAGCGCTCGAATGGTTCGACAAACTCAAGAGAAACTCGATCAGGAGTTTCCGCCGGCTTGCTTCCGAATTCCTGAAGCAATACTCGATGTTTATAAATCGGGAAATCTCAGACGCTGATCTCTGGAGCTTGTGGCAGAAGGAAAACGAATCCCTTCGCGGTTTCATGAGCAGGTTCAAACTCGTCATGGCTAGGGTTAGCGGAATAAGCGACAAAGCCACCATCGACGCGCTTAGAAAATCGCTCTGGTTCAAGTCAGAGTTTTGAAAGTGGATAACTCTCAAAAAACCACCGATGATCCAGGACGTGCTCCACAAAGCTACCGATTACATAACCATAGAAGAGGAGACTAAAATCCTGTCTGAAAAGCATAAGCCGACAAAAGCTGAAAAAGAAAAACTCTCGTAACAACAATATCATCCATCAAGAGGGACATGATCTCCAAGGGGCGCACAACTACGCCGTTAACTCCGGATCGGAACAAGGGCGAACTACGGGGAACACATGGTCAAGGAATCCGAACTACGACGAGAATTCCTTCTACGATCTCCACCAAACCCGTGGGCACTCTATCGTGAACTGTAAAGTTCTCGCCGTCAGACTCACCGCAAAACATATCGCGAGAGAACTCTCCGAGATTACCAGCGTCAAAGATCTCATCCACGATTCAGATCGCCCTCCGAAAAACGATAGGAAGCCACAAGCGGAAACTCCGCCCCAAGGGAACCAGTCGGGCGAGAAACGCGGACGAAGGCAAGACGAGAAAGGTAACAATGCTAACCGCCGAAAGATCAATATGATCACTGGCGAATCGAAGTATTACAACGATACTGTCTCATTTATCAAATCTTACCAACGAAAGGCCGAAACTGGCTCGAGCTGGAAGGTACCGTCGAATGACACTCGAAGGGGAGTGATCTCTTTTGACAAAGCAGAAACCGGCGGAATCGACCAACCGCATGCCGATCCCCTCGTCATTGACTTAGTGATAAGCAACCTAGAAGTCGCTCGAATCTTGGTCGATACTGGAAGCACTGTCAACGTAATCTTCCACAACACGTTGACACGCATGGAAATCGATTTAACGGAGGTCGAACAGATACCGAAGCTGTTTAGCAATTTCTCCGGCGAAACATCTATGACTCTGGGATCGATCCGACTACCGGTCGCAGCAAAGGAAGTGACGAAAATCGTCAACTTAGCGGTCGTCGACTTCCCAGCCATCTACAACGTGATCATGGGCACACCATGGATAAATTCCATGAAGGCGGTGCTAACATATCACTTAGGGATCAAATTCCCGACCCCCACAGGACTCGCAGCGATCTAGGGATGCTAAAGACAATCACGATCCTGCTTCTTAGCCGAACATAAGCTAAGGCAATTGGCGGTTGCAATCGTGAAACCAAAACGGGCGAAGTACACAACACCGCCCGCAGAAAACAATCTGAAACCAGCAACGGTCGAGAAGCAACAAGCTTCCGTACCCATCGCTTCTACCCAACCGTAGGAGAAAAACCCGGACCAAGACACCGATCCAGCGACTAAAGTGATCAAAGAGTCTGCGACAGCCGAGTAAACATACTCGCACAAACAATCAGAACTACGAGATGGCTTGATTTCTGAAAGGAATACGTAGGCAGCTCGCCTAAAGACGAGTTCAGCTATCCCCCTTTCCAAAACGGGGGGGGGGGGGGGGGGGGGGGGGGGGGGGGGGGGGGAGGAGTGGGTGCGTATACGAGCATTCGTATACTCCCAAATGTTTTGTAAAAAAAAATCGCTTTGTAATCGAAATTTTCAAAATTTTTAATAAAGACAAAGTTAGAATATTATGGAATCTCTTCTACAATCGAAAACGCAAAAACAAATTCAAAACATCCGGAAATCAGTTCCGCAGTAACAATTACTAAATCATTTCTACGAAACTTGTACACCAAAATGTTTTCGGAAAGAACCGGCGAGACGTCGCCTAAAGTCTTAAAGAAAAATATTTCACAAAAGTCCGTCTGCGACTATAAAATATACAAACGCTCGGCGATTGGCCCCGTCGAGCACGCTAGCCGTCCTAAACAAATGCACCGACCTATTGGTCCGCATACATCCGACTAGGATAAAATAGCGCGCTATAAAAGAAATCCAAATTTTTGGTCAGCACTTCCGGGCAACTTAGAAATTGCTCCCGGTGAGATGCTCGATTCCAACCAGACTAATCGTATAAGCCGAGAACCTATCGCGGATTCTAAATCGGTATGGAATCAGGTTAAATTCCCAACAGGCAAAACAAAAGCCGACTGACTAGTCATCGCATAGCCTCAATCCGAAAGTAAACCTAGGTCTTGCCCTAAACCCAGCACACTGGTCTCTAACGTCTCAAGGCATGAATCGAGATCCTAAAGGAATGTCTCTTCGCCCACATCCAAACACTTGCGAAAATCGAAGCATTTCGAGTAAACAAACCGGACGATCTACACCAAGAGTTAGATGCGAGACGACAACTCGTACTCTTCCCTCTACATCTAAAACGAAACACATATTTCATACTTCGAAAATATTTGTATTAAAAGTTTTCATTTAGATACACGCCGCTCAGCGGCAGGGATTCAAAGTCACCAACGGCCAGTCCTGGAAAAACAACAAAATCAGAAAAACAATAACATCATACATCGAAATCATCAAACACGGACGCCGAGCTCTCGCCAAAATTAGTATCAAAACTACGGTTGATCGACTTTGCCACTCGCGTCCGGAATCTCGGGACCGAACTCAACTGAATCCGGCGACACCACCATAGGGTTCCACTGATCTCACATCTGCGCCCTAGGGTTAACAAATTCGGCCTTTTGTCTCTCTCTTTTAGCCGATCGCACTCTCTGTTTCGCACACACCGACTCGTACGAGTAGTCCGGATGCTGGGTAAGATGCAAACCGCCAACTACGCCCCCACATTCGCGGTAGTCGCCATTTGCCCGTTGCACATCCTCAAACTCCACGTAAAGAGGCACGAACCGTTCACGGCGGGCCATCATCTCCGCGACAACTTCTCTCTTGCCCGCTCTACGGGCACGGTGAACCATCTTGTCAGAAAGCTCGAGACCACGACAAGAGTCGGCATCATATTCCCCCTCACTCGGGTGGCCTCCTTCCTGGCTAACTCTTGGGCATGAGAATAACTAGCTCCGATCTCCTCCTTGAGACGAGCCACCTCCATCTCTGCCACTGCAGCCCTGGATTCAGCCTTGCGAACCGCCGCATTACTCTCGCTCACCGCTTCGTTCATAAAGCGAAGACCCTGCAAAATATGGGAAATCTTTCCTCCAAAAAAAAGGGGGAAAATAAGGAAACTTTGAGTAAACCCTAAGTTCCCAGAGGACCGGGCTATCTGCGGAACCGCATACAAGCAATTAAGAAAATGATTAATGTGAATTATAAATGAACGAGATTGAGAGAAAGAAGACCGGCTGTAGTTGCGTGAGCCGTCGGCGAAATCTCTAACTCTAGTAGTCTAAGACCGAAACCCTAGTTGAGACGCAGTTCGATAACAAAAAAAGAAATATTCCTAAATGCTAAGTTTGGTGGTGAAAGCTCTGAAAACTCGTCCCCTGCTTCTGCCCTATGCCTCTTTCTTATATACTCCCTTCCTAGGCGGTTTAGTCTTTCCATTTCACCCAGATTCGAGTTTATCGAGAATCTTCCTTTTATCTCGATCTCTCCTTTTTTCCCGTGGAAATCTTCTATTTATCTTCAAACTTGCCATTTACCTTCAAACTTGACTTTTATCCTTCTGCGGGTAAATCGTCAAAACGTTATCGTACCTTCGGGTTATATTTCGTTAAAAGCGCGAGATGGGCTTATATCGCGTTTTAGGATCTTCTGAGCCGTTTTGCGATAAATCCGTGTTACGACTTTATATGAGATCGTTTCCTGATCCGATGCCGTTTTTAATAAATTCTTCGAGTCAATCGTAAAGTTTAGGTACGTTCGTTTTTCGGTTAACCGTTGCCGTTTTTACGATTCACTCGACGTTTTTTATTAAAAATGCGTTTTTACGATTTTTACGAAAAATCTCGAATAAATTGTATAGTTTAGGAAATGTTCGGTGTTTCGTTTAACCGTTTCCGTTTTATACGATTTCCTCGAGTTCTTTTCGAGAAAACAAATTTTTACGGTTTTTATCGTAAAACTCGAACGATAGAACAGATCGAGACGAAACAGGAGACATTTCGACTACTTTTTGGAACATGATCGTGTCGCAGGACGTCAGCCTTGAATCGGGGATGCAGGAGATCGAGGCTCGGGATGGTCGGCTTGACGTACGATGAGCCGAACCAGACCGGTTCAGCTCGCCGTACAGCAAGCTATCCGGGAAGCGCCTAGCTCACCGTACAGCGAGCTACCTGGGACGGAGCTAGCTTGCCGTACGGCGAGCTAGTTGTGACGTGACTAGCTTGCCGTACGGCGATCTAGTTCGAGGCCACTTCGCTCGCCGTACGGCAAGCTAGTTCAGCCGAACTAGCTCGCGGTTTACGGCAGTTGCAATTTTTCGCGGTTTTGTGCTTAACTCGAACGATCGTGTAATCGACAATTGTTTCGTTCTTCCGAGAAGATTTCCAAGTCTTCCCGCGGATTCCTTTTGTTCGGAGACTTCTTTTATAAAACGATTTCTGGAGTTTTATAAAATGATCTCTCGAGTTTTATAAAACGATTTCTCAAGTTTTATAAAATGATTTCTCGAGTTTTATAAAACGATTTCTCGAGTTTTATAAAACGATTTCTTGAGTTTTATAAAACGATTTCTCGAATTTTAAAAAACGATTTCTCAAGTTTTATAAAACGATTTCTCGAGTTTTATAAAATATATATTTTTATCTTTTTGCGGAAAGTTTTGGCTATTGATTCCATCGTACCAATTTTGACCCCAACAGTTAGCCCCCCAGCTCGTAAGAATCGTGGAGTTCTTGCGAGCGGATTGAACTTGTTTGGCAAGTTTGGTATAATTAGGCGGAACTTAAAAGGCCAAAAGTCCTAAGGTGAATAGTAAACTTTTTCTTATAAGTATATGGGGTGAGTTCTCAAGTTCTTCACTCATTCTTCCCATAACTTGTCTAAGGTTCAAGAAATTTTCTCTCTACTTCTTCCTTTGGATCTTCTCTTTATCTTTTGACTGTTTAACATGTCTTCCGAATGGAGAGCTTCAGATCATGCTCATGCGTCAATTTTTGACCCAAGCAACCTTCATATTTCCGGCGGCTGTGCCCTTCCTAGGCCAATCTCTCGGCGCTTTTCCATGAATGAGGTTGAATTTTTGGAATATTGGTTAGCTTTGGATGCCGCTGATGTTCCGCCTTCCGGTTCCTGGGTTCCGGAGAGGGATAAACTTCGGAGGAAAATGGACAGTCCGAGCGTGAGTACAATCAGTTCTCTCAGGGATTTAAGGAACTCTTGTGCGATCCCTGAGTCGGTTCAGTTTCGCCTTCCCATTCAAGGCCAAGACGCCGAGAATCCGCCTCCGGGCTATTTTACGTGCTACGAAGCCTTTCTGCTGAACTGTCAGTTATGGTTCCCTATTCCTCGAGCCATTATCAGGTTCTTGGACAAGTTCGGCATATCGTTCAGCCAGCTACGTCCTAGTGGGTTGCAGCACCTTGTCGGGATTTTTGTGCTAGGCTACGAGTGCAGAATGTCTCTCGACGCGGACTATCTTTTGGCTATGTTGGTATTCAAGGGGGCGGCTTTTACCTAACTTCTTGGCGAGATATGACGGTTATCGGCGGGCTCGCCTCGAACGATCATGAGTGGAATGATTGGTTCTTCTATGGAAAAATCGATAGCGCGTCGGTGGAAGAAAGTTGCATTCCTTTTTTCAAGACCGAACGGGCGACAACTGGTATTTTATTGGCATGATCTACATATCTGTATATATATATATATATATATACAGATATGTAGATCATGCCAATAAAATACCAGTTGTCGCCCGTTCGGTGCCATTTTCTCTCGTGCCCAGGAATTAGCCACAAGGGAGGTTGCTCGTGTGAGGGAGGAATACGAAGCCGAATCTCGTCGCGGCCTAGAGCTCGCTGACACAATGGTCCGTCGTACCCGTAGAGCGGGAAAGAGAGAAGTTGCCGCAGAGATGATTGCTCGCCGCGAGCGGTTCATGCCTCTTTATGCGAATTTGAGGATGCGCAAGGGGCAAATGGTGACTACCGCGAGTGCCGAGGTGTAGATGGCGGTTTGCATCTTACCCAGCGTCTGGTCTACTCATATGAGGTTTCGATTGCGAAACAGAAAGCGCGTTTGGCTAAAAGAGAGAAGAAGAAGTCTGAGTTTGTTAATCCCGAGGCGCAGATGTGGGATCAGTGGAGTCCCATCGTGGTGTCGCCGGATTCAGTTGAAGTCGGGCCTGAGATTCCGGACGCGAGTGGTGAAGTTGATCAGCCATGGATCGATTGCCAATGTTTCCTAGGGCTCAGCGTCTGTGTTGGATGATTTCAATGTATGATGCTGTTGTTTTCTGATTTTGCTATTGTTTTTCCGGGACTGGCCGTTGGTGGCTTTGAATCCCTGCCGCTGGGCGGCGTGTATTCGAAAATGTTTTAAGAAAAATATTTTCTAAGTATGAAATCTGCGTTTCGTTTTGGATGTAGAGGGAAGAATACGAGTTGCCGTCTCGCATCTAACTCCTGGTGTAGATCGTCCGGTTCATTAACTCGGAATGTTTTGGTTTTCGCGAGTGTTTAGTTGTGGGCGAAGAGACATGCCTTTAGGATCTCGATTCATGCCTTGAGACGTTAGAGACCAGTGTGCTGGGTTTAGGGAAAGACGTAGGTTTACTTTCGGATTGAGGCTATGCGATGACTAGCCGGCTTTCGTTTTGCCTGTTGCGATTTTAACCTGATTCAATACCGATTTAGAATCCACGATAGGTTCTCGGCTTATACGATTCATATGGTTGCAATCGAGCATCTCACCGGGAACAATTTCTAAGTTGCCCGGAACTACTGACCAAAAATTTGGATTTCTTTTATAGCGCACTATTTTATCCTAGTCGGATGTATGCGGACCAATACGTTGGTGCGTTTGTTTAGGACGGCTAGTATGCTCGACGGGGCCAATCGCCGAGAGTTTGTGTTTTATAGTCGCGGACGGACTTAGCGAAATATTTTTCTCGAGAATTTAGGCGACGTCTCGCCGGTCTTCTTCGAAAATATTTTGTGTACAAGTTTTTGTATAGATGATTAAGTAATTGTTACTTCGGAAATATTTTCCGGACATTTGGACTTTGTTTTTGCGTTTTTGATAGTAGCGGAAATTTTATAATGTTCTAACTTTGCCTTTATTAAAAAAGTTCCGAAATTTTTTTGATTACAAAGCAAATGTTTTAAAAATTTGGGAGTATACGAATACTCGTATATGCACCCACTCCCCCCCCCCCCCCCCGTTTTGGAAAGGGGGATAGCTGAACTCGTGTTTAGGTGAGCTGCCTACGTATTGCTTTCGGAAATCAAGTCATCTTGTAGTTCTGATTGTTGGTGCGAGTATGCTTACTCGGCTGTCGCAGACTTTTCGATCACTTTAGTCGCTGGATCGGTGTCTTTGTCCGGGTTTGTCTCCTCCGGTTGGGTAGAATTGATGAGTGCGGGAACTTGTTGTTCCTCGACCGTTGCTTCTTTTGGTTGTCTTCCGCAGGCGGTGGCATGACCTTTTCCCGTTTTGGTTTCACAATTGCGACCGCCAATTGCCTCAGCTTATGTTCGGCTAAGAAGCAAGATCGCGATTGTCTTTGGAATCCCCAGATTGCTGCGACTCCCGTAGGAGTCGGGAACTTGATGCCTAAGTGATACGTCGATAGAACCGCCTTCATGGAATTTATCTAAGGCGTTCCCATGATCACGTTGTAGATGGCCGGGAAATCGACTACCGCGAAGTTGACGATTTTCGTCACTTCTTTGGCTGCCACCGGTAGTCGGATTGATCCCAAGGTCATGGACGTCTCGCCGGAGAAATGGTCAACGGTTTCGGAATCAGTTCGACTTCCGAGAGATCAATTCCCATGCGTGCTAACGTGTTGCGGAAGAACACGTTGACGGTACTCCCAGTATCGACCAGGATTCGAGCGAATTCATGGTTGCTTATCACTAAGTCAATTATGAGGGAATCGGCGTGTGGTTGACCGATTCAGCCGGTTTCTGCGTCGTCGAAATAGATGACCCCCTTTGGAGTGTTATCCGACGGCACCTTCCAACTCGAGCCGGTTTCGGCTTTCCGTTAGTAGGATTTGATAGACGAGACGGTGTCATTGTAATACTGCGATTCACCGATAATCATGTTGATTTTTTGGCGGTTAGCGTCGTTACCCTTCTCGTCTTCCCTTCGTCCGCATTTTTTGCCCGACTGGTTCCCTTTTGGGCAGAGTTTCCGCTCGCGAGTTCCTGTCGTTTTTCGGAGGGCGATCCGAATCGCGGATGAGATCCTTGACGCTGGATGATGGTGTCAAAATCGGTCACAACGGAATCAATGGCAAAAAGTCTCCGCAGAAAATATAAAAGAAATCATTTTATAAAACTCGAAGATTTGTTTTATAAAATTCGAAGAATCATTTTATAAAACTCGAGAATCATTTTATAAAACTGAAGAACCGTTTTATAAAACTCGAATAATCATTTTATAAGACTCAAGAAACGTTTTATAAAACTCGAAGAATCGTTTTATAAAACTCGAAGAATCGTTTTATAAAAATCGAGAATCGTTTTATAAAACTCAAGAATTGTTTTATAAAACTCGAAGAATCGTTGTATAAAACTCGAGAATCGTTTTATAAAACTCGAAGAATCGTTTTATAAAACTCGGGAATCATTTTATAAAACTCAAAGACCGTTTTATAAAACTCGAGAATCGTTTTATAAAACTCGAGAATCAATTTATAAAACTCGAGGATCGTTTTATAAAACTCGAGAATCGTTTTATAAAACTCGATAATCGTTTTATAAAACTCGATAATCATTTTTTAAAACTAAAGAATCGTTTTATAAAACTCGAAGAATCGTTTTATAAAACTCGAGAATCGTTTTATAAAACTCGAGAATCGTTTTATAAGACTCGAGAATCGTTTTATAAGACTCGAGAATCGTTTTATAAAACTCGAGAATCATTTTATAAAACTCGAGAATCGTTTTATAAAACTCGAAGATCGTTTTATAAAAACTCGAAGAATCGTTTTATAAAACTCGAGAATCATTTTATAAAACTCGAGAATCGTTTTATAAAACTCGAAGATCGTTTTATAAAACTCGAGAATCGTTTTAAAAAATCGTCAAAAACCGAAACCGCCGCAAAACGCGAACTAGTCACGACTAGTTCGCCTGCTGGCGAACTAAGCCGAGCTGGCTTAGTTCGCCAGCAGGCGAACTAGGAGCTTCCCGACTAATTCGCCTGCTGGCGAACTAAGCCAAGCTGGCTTAGTTCGCCATCAGGCGAACCAGAGACTCCCCAACGGCGAACTAAGAGGTGCTGACTTTGCCCCACAGGTTCTTATCGCCTAGTTCGCCATATGGCGACCTAGCCAGCTGAACTAGCTCGCCATACGTCGAGCCGACAATCCCGAGCCTCGATCTCCCACATCCTTGATTCAAGGCATACGTCCTTCGACACGATCGTATTCCGAATCACGGTGGAAATGTCTCCCGTTTCGTCTCGATCCGTCCTATCGTTCGAGTTTTACGATAAAAACCGTAAAACTTTGTTTTCTCGAAAAGAACTCGAGGAAATCGTATAAAATGGCAACGGTTAAACGAAACACCGAATATTGCCTAGACTATACGATTTATTCGAGATTTTTTGTAAAAATCGTAGAAAACGTGTTTTTAATAAAAACCCGAGTAAATCGTAGAAAACGGCAACGATTAATCGAAACATCGAACATTGCTTAGCTTTACGATTAACTCGAGAAACTTATCTAAAACGGCTCGGAAAGTCATAAAACGCGATAAAAACCACTCGCGACTTTAAACGAAGTCCAACCCGAAGATACGATGACGTTTTCGCGATTTACTCGCAGAAAGAAGATAAATATCAAACTTGAATAAAAGATTTCCGCGGGAAAAAAATGAAAGATCGAGAAAAATGGAAGATTCCCATTAAACTCGAATCTGGGCGAAATGGAAAGACTAAACCGCCTAGGAAGGGAGTATATAAGCAAGAGGCATAGGGCAGAAGCAAAGGGACGAAATCCAGAGCTCTCATCTGAGACTTTCACAACTTTTCTAGACTTAGAATTTTCCGCACTTAGAAAATTAGGCTTTTTCTCGACAAGTTCGGTTTCTATGACTGGCGCTCAATTACTAGACGAACTCGCCCAGGCAGTTCGATCTCTTGTCAAGCTCTATCAACTGAACTACGTTCGACTTGATCCCCGAAAGGGGTACGTAGGCAGCCTTTCATAAGGTTCAGTCCGAAATCATTCAAAGCTTTTTTCCTATCTTTTTCCGTCTTTCGTTATCGAGCTGCAACTCGACTAAATCTAGGGTTTTATGTTTGTAACTCGCTGATGGCCCCTGCGGCCAAAGCCTTTGTAATTCCTTGTAATGATCGCAATGCTTTTACGCGACGAACTCGCCCAGGCAGTTCGATCTCTGGTCCAGCTCTACCAACAGAACTACGTTCGACTTGATCCTCGAAAGGGGTACGTAGGCAGCCTTTCATAAGGTTCAGTCCGAAATCAATCAAACCTTTTTTCCTATCTTTTTCCGTCTTTCGTTATCGAGCTGCAACTCGACTAGATCTAGGGTTTTATGTTTGTAACTCGCTGATGGCCCCTGCGGCCAAAGCCTTTGTAATTCCTTGTAATGATCGCAATGCTCTTACGGGAATCGGAAATAAGATCGACTTTCTTTATAAATTCGTTTTACTGCGTTTTTCATATTTTCCGCATTTATTTGGTTACTTGTCGTTGGCTTTCGCAGAGATCCAGTTCCTCTGGGAAATTAGGATTCTCCTAATTTTCCTTATTTAACGGAAATCGACAAGTGTGAATCTCGGTTCCCACAGTTTGGCGCTAGAAGGAGGGGGGGGGGTCGGATTACTCTTACTCATAGCCGCAAAACGCTTGATCCAAACGATGTCTGGATATATGAAAGACAAAGTCGCAACTCGAAAAAATACGCTGGTAAAACAACTCCAGCAGCGACTACTCATACAGCCAACGCCCACGCAAACGCTGTAGTACTCAACAAAATCAAAAACCTAATCGCGACTCTTCGCCACGGGAAGAGCAACGAAACAAGCTCACGATTTCTATCTCAGATCACTAAGGGGAACGATAAAATCTATCAAACCCCGTAGTGTTTTTCTTATTTCCGAGTTGGACAAATCTCACAGGTTGAGAAAAAGACGTTTTTCGAGAACTTTTCGGAAAAATAAAACTTGCTCTCCCAGAAACCGCGGAACAAACCGTAAGTTACTCGCGAAATAAACCCTGGGTTACCTGCGGAAAAACTCTAGGTTATTCACGTTAAAACCCTAGGTTTTTCGCGGAAAACTTCTAGGTTATTCGCTGCAGAACCCTAGGTCACCCGCGGAAAGTCCCTAGGTTATTCGCGGAAAAATCCTAGGTTACTCGCGGGAAAACTCCAGGTTATTCGCGACAGAAACCGTAGGTTACTCACGGCAAAACCCTAGGTTATTCGCGACAAAATCCTAGGTTGCTCGCGGAAGAACCTTAGGCTACTCACAGAATCGGGCAATACTATCCAGCCAAAAAGACGGTGCATGAGTCAGCCAAGAAACCTAGCTTGCCATCTTGGCGAGCTGACCGGCTTTCCACCTCGTCCTAGAGGCACCGAATTTTCCCCGAGGGTCCGCACAATCCAACTCACAGCTACGGTGAGCCTGATCGTACTCTAAACAATAATCGCACTGCTTTTCGTTTCGTCTCAATCGGACTTTCCGTTGAAATTCTACGACGAAAACAAGTCAACTCGACGAATCGAGATCACCCGCTCCAAGCGTCTTAGCTCGTCGAATGTAGAGCTAAACCAAGCGTCTTAGCTCGCCGAACGTACAGCTAAACCAAGTGTCTTAGCTCGGCGAACGTAGAGCTAAACCAGGCGTCTTAGCTCGCTCAATGTAGAGCTAAACCAAGCGTCTTAGCTCGCCGAATGTAGAGCTAAACCAAGCGTCTTAGCTCGCCGAACGCAGAGCTGAACCAAGCGCCTAGCTCGCCCAAGAGACGCTGACTTCGCCCCAAGTGTTCTTACCATCCAGATCACTACACGGCGAGCTGAAAGGGTTCACCCGACTTGCCCTACGTCGAGCTGAGCCAATCCTCGAATTTCTCTCTCGAGTCTTGATCGAGCTGATTCTCGTTTCGTCTCAAACGAAATTTCCATCGGGATTTTACGACAAAACCGCAAAGACTTGTTTCTTCGTATAAGTACGAATCAATCGTCTAAAACGGCAACGGTTGACTTAACACCAAAGTTGTCTATACTATACGAGAAATATGAACTCTCTAAACCCAATCCGGTTTTACGAAACTCTGCCACGCTAAGTCGAAAACATCCAATCATAAACACGTGATTGATTTTTTCGATATACAGAGCGGACCTAGTCGGTCAAATAAAACCAGCAATACGAAGAAACAAGAACATAAGCTCCGATGGTTAAGTCTTCTCCCCGCTCCGATACTCTTGCCGATAATTCGTCGAAGACCGGTAAGTCAAAAGACGAAGAACGAAGAATAGACGATCCCAAATCATCGATGAAACTAAGGTATCTCCGATTTGAAAATTTTATTAGACTTCTAATTTCTCGTAGATAAGAAACGAACACGTCTTGTAAACTGCTGTGAATCCTAGAGAACGTAGAATTTAGAGGATAGTCTAGCATGCTAAGTCGTAAGCAATTTTTGTCTATCTCGATTTGTTGTTTTCTAACCATTCAGGCATAACTCGCAAACCGATCCAATCTCTCGTACAACAGAGAAACGATCGCCACGCATTCAAACGTACTCATTTCCTAAAAGAAAGAAGGAGCTAGGGACGCTGATGTTGTCTTAAAACCGACTCGCTCCTGGAAGTTTTCGTAAATCAGACATACTCCAAGTCATCTCCGATCCACCATGGTCTTTAATCGACCCGGATTGTCGATCATCCCAATCCTTCAAACGAAACTCGTCTTTCTTCTTTCGCCGAAGGTTTTTCCTCGCATCAAGAAAACGCTTTCTAAAATAAGCGGAAAAATATTCGGACGATGCAACGCCTCGCCGAAATCATCCCAAAAGCAAACGACAATCTAAAAACCGTCTAAGCGCTAAAGACTGATCCAAACCATCTGGGAAATAATCTCGAAAAATATACAGCATCTCTCGTCGCAATCATGCGGTTAGCAAATCTCTGCGAAACTTCAGAGCGAAACTCGATTATTTTCCGAAGTCATAAAGATCTTCTCAAACTTGATAAAACAAGTATAAGAATCAAAATCTTTAGGCATCAAAGCATTGATCTCATTTTTCGTCAAACCAAGTGAGTCACGGAATAATGTCAAGAACATTTGCGGCGAAAGAAAAATCGAGAACACAAAGCAGAAATAGAGAACACGTCCTCCCTTCTTGCCGACTGATCCTATTTCTGATTATGTGATTCATTCCGTCCGAGAAACCCGCTAAAACAATTTGCGACTAAACCTTGGTGAAATAAATTTTGGTAAAACTCCGCGAGTGACTCCGAAAAAACCATCACCTAAGAATCAAAAACTAAGCGGAAAAGTTTCGCGAAAAATCTGCGGAAAAATTGTTAACCCAATGCATCGTGCCGATTACTAAATTCATCGCCTGTTACTTACGTGAAAAATCCTTCGTATGGTCAGGATCATGTCATAACGAAGTAACTTTCGAAAGTAAACGTAACAGGTTTTGCGAAAAGTACTTTCCTTTAGCTCATTGGTTCACGAGCATCCGCTCTCATTCCTCCCATTTACATCCGAGAATGAGACCGCCCCGCATACGACTCCGCACGGGCTCTGCATCGAGCTTCTTAGGATCTGTCTCCCTCGAGTAAAAAAAAAAAAAAAAAAAAAACAACTTCCATACAAAGGAAAGTTTTTACGAAACATTCACCGTAGAAATCAAACATAAAACGGAAAAATGTTTTCTATAAACACGGGCATACTTGGCATATCAAGCTCGACAAACGCTACTTGGCTATTGCCTGATCGCGCTTCACTTCAATGCCGAGTTTACAAACCGACTCGACCTTCTCAATAGCACGAAAGTGTCGTGGTCTAATCCTCTACCAAATACGACCTTGGCTGTGCGGCTGAACACAACCTTCATGCCAAGCCAATGCATTCTACGGATAATGCAAACTTGTCGAAAATCGGCTAAGTTCTGTATTTTCGCGATTCACTCTATTCCCGAAGCAAGTTACCTGCAAAATCCGACGTATAGGAAGACACTCGTACCAGAGCTCTTAAAGCCGTATGAATCTCGGAAGGTCAACACTTCACAAAGCACCGTAACGAAAAACGCTTCGTTTCGGGGAAACAACTTACGCGACCTCTCGGTCCTAATTACTCTAGCACAAATCGTAAAACTACCTAACATCGAAACAGGAATGTAAGTTTTAATTGCGAATATCCGCAAACGAACCAAAGTGTACCTGCAAAGCAGGATTAAGACAAAACCCTCGCAACACCGCGCAACATCTTCGAGCCTTTAAACGTTCCAACCACGAAATGCGGCATATAAAATAAAAACCAACTTTCGGCACTGCGAGACGTCGCAGACGCCCGAAGGTTAGTTTTTCGACACAAATACCTTCCTCGATAAAGTCATTTCTTGGAAGACCTAACAGTCCATCCGCGACTATAAAATTACGCACAACTTCTTAATGTATGTATCCTTCGCGAAGGCCAAAACAACGTAAACATCTATCGCCTAAAAAGTTTGTTGCTGATCACAACAAACTCGCAACAGTCCTAAACAAACTTAAGTTATCTCGCAGAGATAGCTCTCGAACACCCGACACAAGGGTAATAGCGCTATAAAAGAAATCCAAACTTTTGGTCAGCACTTCCGGGCAACTTAGAAATTGTNCTATCGCCTAAAAAGTTTGTTGCTGATCACAACAAACTCGCAACAGTCCTAAACAAACTTAAGTTATCTCGCAGAGATAGCTCTCGAACACCCGACACAAGGGTAATAGCGCTATAAAAGAAATCCAAACTTTTGGTCAGCACTTCCGGGCAACTTAGAAATTGTTCCCGGTGAGATGCTCGGTTCCAACCAGACGAATAATATAAGCCGAGAACCTAGCGTGGATTCTAAATAGGTATGGAATCAGGTTAAAATCGCAACAGGCAAAACGAAAGCCGACTAGTCATCGCATAGCCTCAATCCGAAAGTAAACCTAGGTCTTGCCTTAAACCCAGCACACTGAGTCGCAGCTCGATAACGAAAAACGGAAAAAGATAGGAAAAAAGCTTTGAATGATTTCGGACTGAACCTTATGAAAGGCTGCCTACGTACCCCTTTCGGGGATCAAGTCGAACGTAGTTCAGTTGATAGAGCTTGACAAGAGATCGAACTGCCTGGGCGAGTTCGTCTAGTAATTGAGCGCCAGTCATAGAAACCGAACTTGTCGAGAAAAAGCCTATGTTTCTAAGTGCGGAATATTCTAAATCTAGAAAAGTTATGAAAGTCTCAGATGAGAGCTCTGGATTTCGTCCCTCAGCTTATGCCCTATGCCTCCTCCTTATATACTCCTCCTTAGGCGGTTTTAGTCTTTCCATTTTGCTCGAAACCGAATATTTCGGGAACTTTCCATATCTGTCGATCCTTCCTTTTCTTCTGCGGAAATCTTCTATTTATCTTCAAACTTGCCTTTTATCTTCCGTCTGCGCGTAGACCGTCAAAGCGTTATCGTATCTTCGGGTTTGATTTCGTTAACGTCGCAAGATGGGTTTTTATCGTGTTTTAGGACCTTTCGGGCCGTTTTACGATAAAAAACCGTTTTACGACTTTAACGAGACCGTTTCCTGATCCGATGCCGTTTTCTTACGATTCTCTCGACGTTTTTTATTAAAAACGCGTTTTTTATAATCTTAACGAAGAATCTCGGATAGATCGTATAGTTTAGGCGATGATCGGTGTTTTGATTAAACGTTATCGTTTTATACGATTTCTTCGAGTTCTTTTCGGGAAAACGGAGTTTTACGGTTTTTATCGTAAAACTCGAACGTTAGGACGGATCAAGACGAAACGGGAGAAATTTCGACCGTGATTCGAAATACGATCGTGTCGAAGGATGTATGCCTTGAATCAAGGATGTGGGAGATCGAGGCTCGGGATGGTCGGCTCGACGTACGGCGAGCTAGTTCAGCTTGGCTAGGTCGCCATATGGCGAACTAGGCGTAAAGAACCAGTGGGGCAAAGTCAGCACCTCTTAGTTCGCCCAATGGCTATCTAGCCGGGACGAGACTAGTTCGCCAATGGGCGAAATAGTCGAGATGGACTAGTTCGCCCATCGGCGAACTAAGCCGGGCCGGCTTAGTTCGCCGATGGGCGAACTAGTAGAGTGCCTCCTAGTTTGCCGATGGGCGAACTAGTCGTGACTAGTTCGCGTTTTACGGCTGTTTCGGTTTTTTGCGGTTTCGTAAAACGATTCTTCGAGTTTTATAAAACGATTCTTCGAATTTTATAAAACGATTCTCGAGTTTTGTAAAACGATTCTTCGGGTTTTATAAAACGATTCTTCGAGTTTTTGAAAATGATTCTCGAGTTTTATAAAATGATTCTCGAGTTTTATAAAACGATTCTTCGAGTTTTATAAAACGATTCTTCGAGTTTTATAAAACGATTCTTCGAGTTTTATAAAACGATTCTCGAGTTTGATAAAACGGTTCTTCGAGTTTTATAAAATGATCTTCGAGTTTTATAAAACGGCTTCTCGAGTTTTATAAAACGATCTTCGAGTTTTATAAAACGGCTTCTCGAGTTTTATAAAATGATCTTTGAGTTTTATAAAACAGCCTCTCGAGTTTTATAAAACAGCCTCTCGAGTTTTATAAAACGGCTTCTCGAGTTCTATAAAACGATCCTCGAGTTTTATAAAACGATCCTCGAGTTTTATAAAACGATCTTCGAATTTTATAAAACGGCTTCTCGAGTTTTATAAAATGATCCTCGAGTTTTATAAAACGATTCTCGAGTTTTATAAAACGACCCTCGAGTTTTATAAAACGATATTCGAGTTTTATAAAACGGCTTCTCGAGTTTTATAAAATGNTTCTATAAAACGATCCTCGAGTTTTATAAAACGATCCTCGAGTTTTATAAAACGATCTTCGAATTTTATAAAACGGCTTCTCGAGTTTTATAAAATGATCCTCGAGTTTTATAAAACGATTCTCGAGTTTTATAAAACGACCCTCGAGTTTTATAAAACGATCTTCGAGTTTTATAAAACGGCTTCTCGAGTTTTATAAAATGATCCTCGAGTTTTATTAAACGATTCTCGAGTTTTATAAAACAATTCTTCGAATTTTATTAAACAATTCTAGAATTTTATAAAACGATCCTCGAGTTTTATAAAACGATTCTCGAGTTTTATAAAATGATCCTCGGGTTTTATAAAACGATTCTCGAGTTTTATAAAACGGTCCTCGAATTTTATAAAACGATCCTCAAGTTTTATAAAACGATTCTTCGGGTTTTACAAAACGATTCCTTTTATATTTCTGCGGGAAGTTTCGGCCGTTGATTTCGTCTTACCGATTTTGACCCCTACAGTTAGCCCCCCAGCTCGTAAGAATCTTGAGCCTTTAGCGTAAGGTTCTTGCGAGTGGTTAACCAGTTTTAGTTAAGTTAGGCGGAATTAATGGTCGAAAAGGTCCGTTGAAAGTGATCTTTCCACTCTCCAGGGAGCGGAAAGCGATTAAGATTAGGGCTGCGCCTTGTGAAGGCTGCCTACGTACCCTTTTGAGGGGATCAAGCCTTTCATAGTTCGTTTCGGATTTAAGGTTCGTATGACCCGTTTCCTAGCAAGACCTTTACGGTCTAGTTATATGTTGTGTAGGAATTATCGAGCATATTGATGTCAATGGCATCTGGACCTTTGCCGGCCTTGAGACTAGCCTCGTAGTCCGTTTGGTCTGGCCGAGCGTGGCCGTTATAGTTTTTGGACTGGCCGTGTGCGGCTCTGAGTCCCTGCCGCTTTTGCGGCTTTATTAAAAATCAGTTTGCGTTTTTAAGAGCGTGTTTGAGTTGATATTGAGGGAGGTCAGCAAGTTGTCGTCTTGCATTCCTTTCCCTTAGTAGATCGCCTTGTTCGTTTGCCCGTTGTAGGATGTTTGGTAAATCGAGTGAGCGTTTAGATATAGACGAAGAGACATGCCCTTAGGATCTCGATTCATGCCTTGAGACATTAGCGACCAGTGTGCTGGGTTTAGGGCAAGACCTAGGTTTACTTTCGGATTAAGGCTGTGCGATGACTAGTCGGCTTTTGTTTTGCCCGTTGCGATTTTAACCTGATTCCATACCGATTTAGAATCCGCGATAGGTTCTCGGCTTATACGATTCGTCTGGTTGGAACCGAGCATCTCACCGGGAACAATTTCTAAGTTGCCCGGAAGTGCTGACCAAAAGTTTGGATTTCTTTTATAGCGCTATTACCCTTGTGTCGGGTGTTCGAGAGCTATCTCTGNGAACAATTTCTAAGTTGCCCGGAAGTGCTGACCAAAAGTTTGGATTTCTTTTATAGCGCTATTACCCTTGTGTCGGGTGTTCGAGAGCTATCTCTGCGAGACAACTTAAGTTTGTTTAAGACTGTTGCGAGTTCGTTGTGATCAGCAGCGAACTATTTTTTAGTGATAGATGTTTACGTAGTTTGGGCCTTCGCGAAGGCTACGTACGTTGAGAAGTTTTGCGTATTCTATAGTCGCGAACGGACGGTTAGGTCTTCCAAGAAAATGACTTTATCGAGGAAGGTATTTGTGTCGAAAAACTAATATCCGGGCGTCTGCGACGTCTCGCAGTGCCGAAAGTTGGTTTTTATTTTATATGCCGCGTTTCGTGTTCAGAACGTTTGCGGGCTTGAAGATGTTGCGCGGTGTTGCGAGGGTTTTGTCTTAACCCTGCTTTGCACGAACCCTTTGGTTCGTTTGCGTATATTTGCAATTAAAACTAACATTCCTGTTTGGATGTTAGGTAGTTTTATGATTTGTGCTAGAGAAATTAGGACCGAGAGGTCGCGTAAGTTGTTTCCCCGAAACGAAGGGTTCTTCGTTACGGTGCTTTGTTAAGTGTTGACCTTCCGAGATTCGTACGGCTTTAGGAGCTCTGGTACGAGTGTTTTCTTATACGTCGGATTTTGTAGGCAACTTGCTTCGGGAGTAGAGTGAATCCCGAGAGTACAGAACTTAGCCAATTTTCGACAAGTTTGCATTATCCGTTGAACGTATTGGCTTGGCGTGAAGGTTGTGTTCAGCCGCACAACCAAAGTCGTATTTGGTAGAGGATTAGACCGCGACACTTTCGTGCTATCGAAAAGGTCGAGTCGGTTTGTAAACTTGGCATTGAAGTGAAGCGCAATCGGACAATAGCCAAGTAGNATTATCCGTTGAACGTATTGGCTTGGCGTGAAGGTTGTGTTCAGCCGCACAACCAAAGTCGTATTTGGTAGAGGATTAGACCGCGACACTTTCGTGCTATCGAAAAGGTCGAGTCGGTTTGTAAACTTGGCATTGAAGTGAAGCGCAATCGGACAATAGCCAAGTAGCCTTTGTCGAGCTTGATATGCCAAGTATGCCCATGTTTATAGAAAACGTTTTTCCGTTGTAGGTTTGATTTATATGGTGAAAGTTTCGTATAAACTTTCCTTTGTATGGAAGTTGTTTTTTTTTTTTTTTTACTCGAGGGAGACAGATCCTAAGAAGCTCGATGCAGAGCCCGTGCGGAGCCGTTTGCGGGGCGGTCTCATTCTCGGATGTAATCGGGGGGAATGAGAGCGGATGCTCGTGAACCGAATGGCTAAAGAGTGAGATCTTTCGGATCGTGTTGCGAGGAGGAAAAGTTTAGATTGGTCGCTCAGTGCCGGATCGTATAGCTTGGTTTTCGCTATAAGGAATGTACTTTTCGCACAACCTGTTACGTTCATTTTCGAAAGTTACTTCATTATGACATGATCCTGACTATACGAAGGATTTCTCGCGTAAGTAACGGGTGATGAATTTAGTAAATCGGCATGACGCATTGGGTTAACTATGTTTCCGCAGATTTTTCGAGAAACCGTTCCGCTTAGTTTTTGATTCTTCGGTGATAGTTTTTTCGGAGTCACTCGTGGAGTTTTACCAAAAGTTATTTCACCGAGATCTAGTCGCAAAATGTTTTAGCGGGTTTCTCGGGCGGAATGAATCACATGATCAGCAATAGGATCAGTCAGCGAGAAGGGAGGACGTGTTCTCTATTTCTGTTTTGTGTTCTCGATCTTTCTTTCGCCGCCAATGTTCTTGACATTATTCCGTGACTTACTTGGTTTGACGGAAAATGAGATCAATGCTTTGATGCCTAAAGATTCGACTCTTATACTTGTTTTTTCAAGTTTGAGAAGATCTTTATGACTTCGGCAAATAATCGAGTTTCGCTCTGAAGTTTTGCAGAGATTTTCTAACCGCATGATTGCGACGAGAGATGCTGTATATTCCTCGAGATTATTTCCCAGACAGTTTGGATCAGTCTTTAGCACTTAGACGGTTTTTAGATTGTCGTTTGCTTTTGGGATGATTTCGACGAGGCGTTGCATCGTCCGAATATTTTTCCGCTTATTTTAGAAAGCGTTTTCTTGATGCGAGGAAAAATGTTTGGCGAAAGAAGAAAGACGAGTTTCGTTTGATAGATTGGGATGATCGACAATCTGGGTCGATGAAAGACCATGGTGGATCGGAGATGACTTGGAGTATCTCCGATTTACAAAAACTTCTAGGAGCGAGTCGGTTTTAAGACGACGTCAGCGTCTCTAGCTCCTTCTTTCTTTTAGGAAATGAGTACGTTTGAATGCGTGGCGATCGTTTCTCGGTTGTACGAGAGATTGGATCGGTTTGCGAGTTATGCCTGAATGGTTAGAAAACAACAAATCGAGATAGACAAAAATTGCTTACGGCTTAGCATGCTAGACTATCCTCTAAATTCTACGTTCTCTAGGTTTCACAGCAGTTTACAAGACTTGTTCGTTTCTTATCTACGAGAAATTAGAAGTCTAATAAAATTTTCAAATCGGACATACCTTAGTTTCATCGATGATTTGGGATCGTCTATTCTTCGTTCTTCGTCTTTTGACTTACCCGTCTTCGACGAATTATCGGCAGGAGTATTGGAGCGGGGAGAAGACTTAACCATCGGACCTCATGTTCTTGTTTCTTCGTATTGCTGGTTTTATTTGACCGACTAGGTGCACTCTGTATATCGAAAAAATCAATCACGTGTTTATGATTGGATGTTTTCGACTTAGCATGGCAGAGTTTCGTAAAACCGGATTGGGTTTAGAGAGTTCAGATTTCTCGTATAGTATAGGCAACTTTGGTGTTAAGTCAACCGTTGCCGTTTTAGACGATTGATTCGTACTTATACGAAGAAACAAGTCCTTGCGGTTTTGTCGTAAAATCCCGATGGAAATTCCGATTGAGACGAAACGAGAATCAGCTCGATCAAGACTCGAGAGAGAAACTCGAGGATTGGCTCACGTCGACGTAGGGCAAGTCGGGTGAACCCTTTCAGCTCACAGTATGGCGATCTGGATGGTAAGAACCCTTGGGGCGAAATCAGCGTGTCTTGGGCGAGCCAGGCGCTTGGTTCAGCTCGCTGTATGGCGAGCTAGCTAGCTCTACGTTCGGTGAACTAAGACGCTTGGCGCGGGTGATCTCGATTCGTCGGGTTGACTTGTTTTCGTCGTAGAATCTTAACGGAAAGTCCGATTGAGACGAAACGAAAAGCGACTCGATCAAGATTCGAGATGGAGATGTTTCGATCCGTCGCGCTTGACCAACTTGCCTAATGGTGAGGCTGCGAGCACAGTCCCGATTCATCAAGCTATCTTGTTTTCGTGGTAAAACCCCAACGAAAACTTTGATTGAGACGAAACGAAAAGCAGTGCGATTATTGTTTAGAATACGGTCCGGCACACCATACCTATGAGTTTGATTGTGCAGACCCTCGGGGAAAATTCAGTGCCTCTAGGACGAGGTGGAAAGCCGGTCAGCTCGCTAAGATGGCAAGCTAGGTCGCTTTGCCAACTCACCGTCTTTTTGGCTGGGTAGTATTTCTTGATTCTGTGAGTAGCCTAAGGTTATTCCGCGAACAACCTAGGGTTTTGTCGCGAATAACCTAGGGTTTTTCCGCGAGTGACCTAGGGCTTTCTCGGTGAGTAAATCTAGGGTTTTACCGCGGATAACCTACGGTTTTTCCGCGAGTTACATAATGATTTTTTCGCGAACAGCCGCGAGTATCCTAGGGTTTATTTCGCGAGTAACTTACGGTTTGTTCCGCGAAAAACCTAGGGTGCTTTCCGCGAGTAACCTAGGGTTTTTCCGCGAACAACCTAGGGTTTTGTCGCGAATAAATTAGGGTTTTTCCGTGAACAAACTAGGGTTTTGCCGTGAATAACCTAGAGTTTTTCCGCGAACAAACTAGGGTTTTGCCGTGAATAACCTAGAGTTTTTCCGCAAGTAACCTAGGGTTTATTTCACGAGTAACCTACGGTTTTTTCAGCGGTTTCTGGGAGGGCAAGTTTTATTTTTCCGAAAAGTTCTCGGAAAACGTCTTTTGCTCAACCCGTGAGATATGTCGAACTCGGAAATAAAAACACTATGGGTTGATACTTTTTATCGGTGCCCTTAGTGATCTGAGATAGAAATCGTGAGCTCGTTTTGTTGCTCTTCCCGTGGCGAAGAGTCGCGATTAGGTTTTCGATTTTGTTGAGTACTACAGCGTTTGCGTGAGCGTTGGATGTACGAGTAGTCGCTGCTGGAGTTGTTTTACCAGCGTCTTTTTGCGAGTTGCGACTTTGTCTTTCATACATCCAGACATCGTTTTGGTCAAGCGTTTTGCGGCTATGAGTAAGAGTAATCCGACCCCCCCCCTCCTTCTAGCGCCAAACTGTGGGAACCGAAATTCACACTTGTCGATTTCCGTTAAATAAGGAAACTNCCAAATAAATGCGGAAAAATATGAAAAACATAATAAAACGAATTTATAAAGAAAGTCGATCTTATTTCCGATTCGCGTAAGAGCGTTGCGATCATTACAAGGAATTACAAAGGCTTTGGCCGCAGGGGCCATCAGCGAGTTACAAACATAAAACCCTAGATTTAGTTGAGTCGCAGCTCGATAACGAAAAACGGAAAAAATAGGAAAAAAGGTTTGAATGATTTCGGACTGAACCTTATGAAAGGCTGCCTACGTACCCCTTTCCGGGATCAAGTCGAACGTAGTTCAGTTGATAGAGCTGGACAAGAGATCGAACTGCCTGGGCGAGTTCGTCTAGTAATTGAGAGCCAGTCATGGAAACCTAACTTGTCGAGAAAAAGCCTAAGTTTCTAAGTGCGGAAAATTCTAAATCTAGAAAAGTTGTGAAAGTCTCAGATGAGAGCTCTGGATTTCGTCCCTCAGCTTCTGCCCTATGCCTCCTCCTTATATACTCCTCCTTAGGCGTTTTTAGTATTTCCATTTTGCTCGAAACCAAATATTTCGGGAACTTTCCATATCTGTCGATCCTTCCTTTTCTTCTGCGGAAATCTTCTATTTATCTTCAAACTTGCCTTTTATCTTCCGTCTGCGAGTAGACCGTCAAAGCGTTATCGTATCTTCGGGTTTGATTTCGTTAACGTCGCAAGATGGGTTTTTATCGTGTTTTAGGACCTTTCGGGCCGTTTTACAATAAAAAACCGTTTTACTACTTTAACGAGACCGTTTCCTGATCCGATGCCATTTTTTTACGATTCTCTCGACGTTTTTTATTAAAAACGCGTTTTATTATAATCTTAACGAAGAATCTCGGATAGATCGTATAGTTTAGGCGACGTTCGGTGTTTTGATTAACCATTACCGTTTTATACGATTTCTTCGAGTTCTTTTCGGGAAAACGGAGTTTTACGGTTTTTATCGTAAAACTAGAACGATAGGACGGATCGAGACGAAACGGGAGACATTTCGACCGTGATTGGGAATACGATCGTGTCGAAGGACGTATGCCTTGAATCAAGGATGTGGGAGATCGAGGCTCGGGATGGTCGGCTCGACGTACGGCGAGCTAGTTCAGCTTGGCTAGGACGCCATATGGCGAACTAGTCGAAAAGAACAAGTGGGGCAAAGTCAGCACCTCTTAGTTTGCCCAATGGCGATCTAGCCGGGACGGGACTAGTTCGCCAATGGGCGAACTAGTAGTAGAGTCGTGACTAGTTCTCGTTTTACGGCTGTTTCGGTTTTTCGCGGTTTCGTAAAACGATTCTTCGAGTTTTATAAAATGATTCTTCGAATTTTATAAAATGATTCTCGAGTTTTGTAAAACGATTCTTCGGGTTTTATAAAACGATTCTTCGAGTTTTATAAAATGATTCTCGAATTTTATAAAATGATTCTTCGAGTTTTATAAAACGATTCTCGAGTTTTATAAAACGATTCTTTGAGTTTTATAAAACGATTCTTCGAGTTTTATAAAACGATTCTCGAGTTTGATAAAACGATTCTTCGAGTTTTATAAAACGATCTTCGAGTTTTATAAAACGGCTTCTCGAGTTTTATAAAACGATCTTCGAGTTTTATAAAACGGCTTCTCGAGTTTTATAAAACGATCTTCGAGTTTTATAAAACAGCCTCTCGAGTTTTATAAAACGGCTTCTCGAGTTCTATAAAACGATCCTCGAGTTTTATAAANAACGATCTTCGAGTTTTATAAAACGGCTTCTCGAGTTTTATAAAACGATCTTCGAGTTTTATAAAACAGCCTCTCGAGTTTTATAAAACGGCTTCTCGAGTTCTATAAAACGATCCTCGAGTTTTATAAAACGATCCTCGAGTTTTATAAAACGATCTTCGAGTTTTATAAAACGGCTTCTCGAGTTTTATAAAATGATTCTCGAGTTTTATAAAACGATTCTCGAGTTTTATAAAACGACCCTCGAGTTTTATAAAACGATCTTCGAGTTTTATAAAACGGCTTCTCGAGTTTTATAAAATGATCCTCGAGTTTTATAAAACGATTCTCGAATTTTATAAAACAATTCTTCGAGTTGTATAAAACGATTCTCGAGTTTTATAAAACGATTCTTTGAGTTTTATAAAACGATTCTCGAATTTTATAAAACGATCCTCGAGTTTTATAAAACGATTCTCGAGTTTTATAAAATGATCCTCGGGTTTTATAAAACGATTCTCGAGTTTTATAAAACGGTCCTCGAATTTTATAAAACGATCCTCGAGTTTTATAAAACGATTCTTCGGGTTTTACAAAACGATTCCTTTTATATTTCTGCGGGAAGTTTTGGCCGTTGATTCCGTCGTACCGATTTTTGACCCCAACAAAAAACGCAAACTGATTTTTAATAAAGCCGCAAAAGCGGCAGGGACTCAGAGCCGCACACGGCCAGTCCAAAAACTATAACGGCCACGCTCGGCCAGACCAAACGGCCTACGAGGTAGTCTCAAGGCCGGCAAAGGTCCAGATGCCATCGACATCAATATGCTCGATAAGTCCTACACGACATATAACTAGACTGTAAAGGTCTTGCTAGGAAACAGGTCATATGAACCTTAACTCCAAAACAAACTACGAAAGGCTTGATCCCCTCAAAAGGGTACGTAGGCAGCCTTCGCAAGACGCAGCCCTAATCTTCAACGCTTTCCGCTCCCTGGAGAGTGGAAAGATCACTTTCAATGGACCTTTCCAACCATTAATTCCGCCTAACTTAACTAAAACTGGCTAACCACTCACAAGAACCTTACGCTAAAGGCTCAAGATTCTAGCGAGCTGGGAGGCTAACTATTGGTGTCAAAATCAGTCACAACGGAATCAATGGCAAAAAGTCTCCGCAGAAAATATAAAGGAAACCGTTTTATAAAACTCGAAGATTCGTTTTATAAAACTCGAATAATCAGTCACAACGGAATCAATGGCAAAAAGTCTCCGCAGAAAATAAACGCCGTATTCCGAATCACGGTCGAACTGTCTCCCGTTTCGTCTCGATCCGTCCTATCGTTCAAGTTTTACGATAAAAACCGTAAAACTTTCTTTTCTCGAAAAGAACTCTAGGAAATCGTATAAAACGGCAACGGTTAAACGAAACACGGAATATTGCCTAAACTATACGATTTATTAGAGATTTTTCGTAAAAATCGTACAAAACGCGTTTTTCATAAAAACCCGAGTAAATCGTAGAAAACGGCAACGATTAATCGAAACATCAAACATTGCTTAGCTTTACGATTAACTCGAGAAACTTATCTAAAAACGGAATCGTATCAGGAAACGATCTCGTCTAAAGTCGTAAAACGGATTTATCGCAAAACGGCTCGGAAAGTCATAAAACGCGATAAAAGCCACTTGCGACTTTAAACGAAGTCCAACCCGAAGATATGACGACGTTTTGGCGATTTACTCGCAGAAAGAAGATAAATGTTAAACTTGAAGATAAATGCCAAGTTTGAGGATAAATAAAAGATTTCCTCGGGAAAAAAGGAAAGATCGAGATAAATGGAAGATTCCCATTAAACTCGAATCTGGGCGAAATGGAAAGACTAAACCGCACAGGAAGGGAGTACATAAGCACGAGGAATAGGGCAGAAGCAAAGGGACGAAATCCAGAGCTCTCATCTGAGACTTTCACAACTTTTCTAGACTTAGAATTTTCTGCACTTAGAAACTTAGGCTTTTTCTCGACAAGTTCGGTTTCTATGACTGGCGCTCAATTACTAGACGAACTCGCCCAGGCAGCATTTCATAAGGTTCAGCCCGAAATCAATCAAACCTTTTTTCCTATCTTTTTCCGTCTTTCGTTATCGAGCTGCGACTCCACTAGATCTAGGGTTTTATGTTTGTAACTCGCTGATGGCCCCTGCGGCCAAAGCCTTTGTAATTCCTTGTAATGATCGCAATACTCTTACGCGAATCGGAAATAAGATCGACTTTCTTTATAAATTCGTTTTATTGCGTTTTTCATATTTTTCCGCATTTATTTGGTTACTTGTCGTTGGCTTTCGCAGAGATCCGGTTGCTCTGGGAAATTAGGGTTTTCCTAAGTTTCCTTATTTAACGGAAATCGACAAGTGTGAATCTCGGTTCCCACAGTTTGGCGCTAGAAGGAGAGGGGGGGGGTCGGATTACTCTTACTCATAGCCGCAAAACAGTTGATCTAAATGATGCCTGGATATATGAAAGACAAAGTCGCAACTCGCAAAAAGACGCTGGTAAAACAACTCCAGCAGCGACTACTCATACAGCCAACGCCCACGCAAACGCTGTAGTACTCAACAAAATCGAAAACCTAATCGTGACTCTTCGCCACGGGAAGAGCAACAAAACAAGCTCACGATTTCTATCTCAGATCACTAAGGGAAACGATAAAATCTATCAAACCCCGTAGTGTTTTTCTTATTTCCGAGTTGGACAAATCTCACAGGTTGAGCAAAAGATCTTTTCCGAGAACTTTTCGAAAAGTAAAACTTGCTCTCCCAGAAACCGCGGAACAAACCGTAAGTTACTCACGAAATAATCCCTGGGTTACTCGCGGAAAAACTCTAGGTTATTCACGTTAAAAACCTAGGTTTTTTTCGGAAAACTTCTAGGTTATTCGCGGCAAAACCCTAGGTCATCCGCGGAAAGTCCCTAGGTTATTCGCGGAAAAACCCTAAGTTACTCGCGGAGAAACTCCAGGTTATTCGCAACAGAAACCGTAGGTTACTCACAGCAAAACCCTAGGTTATTCGTGACAAAACCCTAGGTTGTTCGCGGAAGAACCTTAGGCTACTCGCAGAATCGGGCAATACTATCCAGCCAAAAAGACGGTGCATGAGTCAGCCAAGCAACCTAGCTTGCCATCTTGGCGAGCTGACCGGCTTTCCACCTCGTCCTAGAGGCACTGAATTTTCCCCGAGGGTCCGCACAATCCAACTCACAGCTACGGTGAGCCTGATCGTACTCTAAACAATAATCACACTGCTTTTCGTTTCGTCTCAATCGGACTTTCCGTTGAGATTCTACGACGAAAACAAGTCAACTCGACGAATGGAGATCAACCGCGCCAAGCGTCTTAGCTCGCCGAACGTAGAGCTAAACCAAGCGTCTTAGCTCGCCGAACGTAGAGCTAAACCAAGTGTCTTAGCTCGCCGAACGTAGAGCTAAACCAGGCGTCTTAGCTCGCTGAATGTAGAGCTAAACCAAGCGTCTTAGCTCGCCGAATGTAGAGCTAAACCAAGCGTCTTAGCTCGCCGAAGGCAGAGCTGAACCAAGCGCCTAGCTCGCCCAAGAGACTCTGACTTCGCCCCAAGGGTTCTTACCATCCCGATCGCCACACGGCGAGCTGAAAGGGTTCACCCGACTTGCCCTACGTCGAGCCGAACCAATCCTCGAGTTTCTCTCTCGAGCCTTGATTGCGCTGATTCTTGTTTCGACACAATAGGAATTTCCATCGGGATTTTATGATAAAACCGCGAAGACTTGTTTCTTTGTATAAGTTCAAATCAATCGTCTAAAACGGCAACGGTTGACTTAACACCAAAGTTTCCTAAACTATACGAGAAATCTGAACTCTCTAGACCCAATCCGGTTTTACGAAACTCTGCCACGCTAAGTCGAAAACATCCAATCATAAACCCGTGATTTTATTTTTCGATATACAAAGCGCACCTAGTCGGTCAAATAAAACCAGCTCTACGAAGAAAAAAGAACATGAGCTCCGATGGTTAAGTCTTCTCCCCGCTCCGATACTCTTGCTGGTAATTCGTCGAAGACCGGTAAGTCAAAAGACGAAGAATTAAGAATAGACGATCCCAAATCATCGATGAAACTAAGGTATGTCCGATTTGAAAATTTAATTAGACTTCTAATTTCTCGTAAATAAGAAACGAAAACGTCTTGTAAACTGCCATGAAACCTAGAGAACTTAGAATTTAGAGGATAGTCTAGCATGCTAAGTCGTAAGAAATTTTTGTCTATCTCGATTTGTTGTTTTCTAACCATTCACGCATAACTCGCAAACCGATCCAATCTCTCGTACAACCGAGAAAAGATCGCCACGTATTCAAACGTACTCATTTCCTAAAAGAAAGAAGGAGCTAGGGATGCTGATGTTGTCTTAAAACCGACTCGCTTCTGGAAGGTTTCGTAAATCAGACATACTCCAAGTCATCTCCGATCCACCATGGTCTTTAATCAACCCGGATTGTGGATCATCCCAATTCTTCAAACGAAACTCGTCTTTCTTCTTTCGCCGAAGGTTTTTCCTCGCATCAAGAAAACGCTTTCTAAAATAAGCGGAAAAATATTCGGACGATGCAACGCCTCGTCGAAATCATCCCGAAAGCAAACGACAATCTAAAAACCGTCTAAGGGCTAAAGACTGATCCAAACCATCTGGGAAATAGTCTCGAAGAATATACAGCATCTCTCGTCGCAATCATGCGGTTAGAAAGTCTCTGCGAAACTTCAGAGCGAAACTCGATTATTTGCCGAAGTCATAAAGATCTTCTCAAACTTGATAAAACAAGTAAATCAATCAAAATCTTTAGGCATCAAAGCATTGATCTCATTTTACGTCAAACCAAGTGAGTCACGGAATAATGTCAAGAACATTTGCGGCGGAAGAAAAATCGAGAACACAAAGCAGCAATAGAGAACACGTCCTCCCTTCTTGCCGACGGATCCTATTGCTGATTATGTGATTCATTCCGTCCGAGAAACCCGCTAAAACATTTTGCGACTAGATCTCGGTGAAATAAATTTTTGTAAAACTCCGCGAGTGACTCCGAAAAAACCATCACCGAAGAATCAAAAACTAAGCGGAAAGGTTTCTCGAAAAATCTGCGGAAAAATTGTTAACCCAATGCGTCGTGCCGGTTACTAAATTCATCGCCTGTTACTTACGTGAGAAATCCTTCGTATGGTCAGGATCATGTCATAACGAAGTAAATTTCGAAAGTAAACGTAACAGGTTTTGCGAAAAGTACTTTCCTTATAGCAAAAACCAAGCTATACGATCCGGCACTGGGCGGCAAATCTAAACTTTGCCTCCTCGCGACACGATCTGAAAGATCTCACTCTTTAGCCCATCGGTTCACGAGCATCCGCTCTCATTCCTCCCGTTTACATCCGAGAATGAGACCGCCCCGCAAACGACTCTGCACGGGCTCTACATCGAGCTTCTTAGGATCTGTCTCCCTCGAGTAAAAAAAAAAAAAAAAAAAAACAACAACTTCCATACAAAGGAAAGTTTATACGAAACTTTCACCATAGAAATCAAACATAAAACGGAAAAATGTTTTCTATAAAAACGGGCATACTTGGCATATCAAGCTCGACAAACGCTACTTGGCTATTGTTCGATCGCGCTTCACTTCAATGCCGAGTTTACAAACCGACTCGACCTTTTCGATAGCACGAAAATGTCGTGGTTTAATCCTCTACCAAATACGACCTGTGGGAGTCGATTTCACCCTACTATCAAATAAATCATAAATAAGGAAACTTCGGGAAAACCCTAAGTTTCCAGAGGAACCGGCTATCTGCGAGAACCGCACAACAAAGATTAAGATGACGAAAACACTTAGAATTAAAACGAAAATAAGCGAGATTGAAAGCAAG
The DNA here is from genome assembly GCA_932364175.1 of Eruca vesicaria subsp. sativa. Taxonomy (NCBI): domain Eukaryota; kingdom Viridiplantae; phylum Streptophyta; class Magnoliopsida; order Brassicales; family Brassicaceae; genus Eruca; species Eruca vesicaria. The sequence goes on along the minus strand of CAKOAT010241820.1, from coordinate 1,083 downwards.
AAGGTTCTTATTCCGAATCTGTGTTGAACTGGTACAAAGAGAGTAGCCGAAAACGTAAGAACTAGAAAACCCTAATTGAGACGCAGCTCGCTAACAGAAAAACGGAAAAATTCCTAAATGCTAGTTTTGGTGGTGAGAGCTCTGAATTTCGTGTGTGTGCTTCTGCCCTAGACCTCCTCTTTATATACTCCTCGCCTTGGCCATCCGATCTTTCCATTTCGCCCAGATTTGACTAAATCGGGAATTTTCCATTCTTCTCGATCCTTCCTTTTCTTCTGCGGAAATCTTATATTTCTCTTCAAACCTTCCTTTTATCTTTAAACTTGACTTTTATTTTCCTTCTGCGAGTAAACCGTCAAAACGTTGTCAAATCTACGGGTTAGATTCCGTTAAGATCGCGAGATGAGTTTTTATCGCGTTTTAGGTCCTTTCGGGCCGTTTTGCGATAAATCCGTTTTCTGACTTTTACAGGATCGTTTTCCGATCTGACGTCGTTTTTAATAATTTACTCGAGTTAATCGCAAGGTTTTACGATTTACTCGACTTTTTATTAAAAACACGTTTTTTACGACTTACTTGACGTTTTTTTTATTAAAAAGCGCGTTTTTATGATTTTAACGAGAAATCTCGAATAAATCGTATAGTTTAGGCAATGTTCGGTGTTTCGTTTAACCGTTGCCGTTTTATACGATTTCCTCGAGTTCTTTCCAAGAAAACGAAGTTTTTACGGTTTTTATCGTAAAACTCGAACGGTAAGTCGGATCGAGATGGAACGGGAGATATTTCGGCCGTGGTTCAGAATGCGACCTTGTCGAAAGACGTAAGTTTCGAATCGGGAATGCGGGAATGAATTAATTAGTTGATTACTCCCTAGTTCGCCCATCGGCGAACTAGAGAGTGACTCTTAGTTCGCCCATCGGCGAACTAGAGAGTGCTTCTTAGTTCGCCCATCGGCGAACTAAGCCGGGTCCGGCTTAGTTCGCCGATGGGCGAACTAGTTGCGACTAGTTCGCGTTTTACGGCTTTTTCGGTTTTTTGCGGTTTTGTAAAACGATTCTCGAGTTTTATAAAACGATCTTCGGA
>CAKOAT010241709.1:3196-35710 GCA_932364175.1 Eruca vesicaria subsp. sativa | reverse complement strand
TGATATTACTACTGCTACCTTGATTCCCAAAACTACCATCTTCTCCATGTTGATACCAAATATAATAATATGGCATGAAACCTCTATTTATTAAATGCTTCCAAACATTTTCACGAGGGCCTAATTTGGTATTGCAACATTTTCTACAAGGACAGAACATCTTACCACTTTCCTGCGTGAGTGGTGTAGAATCTGCTTGGTGCATAAACGTCTCCAACCCCTCCAGAAATTCTTTCGTCACTCTCCCGTTATTATCTCTGTGTGAATACATCCAACTCCGCAACTCGAAAATATTTCCTGGACCGGACATTTTTTTTTGTGTTTTATCAAGCTTATAGCTGATTGTTTTTTGGTGTGTTTCAAATGAATCACATATGGTGGTATTTATAGAAAATTTTCGAATTTGAGAATTTACTAGGAAATTGCTAGGAAAAGTAGGTACAAAACACGTTTGTGATTTTAATTCGATATTTTCTATCCACTTCCTCCTAATTTCGTAGTAACAAAATCTTTCCTCCTAATTTCCTAGTAAAGTTACTAGGCCTTTACGAGGAACTAGCTATGCCTAGTAACATTACTAGGACTTTACGAGGAAAAAGCTATGCCCGTGTTTCTATTTCCTCGTAAAGTCCTAGTAACAATTTTACTAGGACTTTACGAGGAAACTGCTAGGAATTATTTTCAAAACTAAATTTCCCCTAAACTAAACCATCTATAATCTAAATTCCCAAAACTCTAACCTTAAACCTAAACCCTAAACCCTAAACCTAAACCAACTTCCATAACTTATACCTATACATCTTCCTAAATCCCAAATCACTAATTTTTTTTTAAAAAACTAAAAGAAGTATACAGTCATCAGAACGGTTTTTATCAACCCCACATAGCTTTCCTCGAACTATCTACCCGAGGAAAAGCTACGAGGAACTGATAAGAAACTATTATGTTGACTGTGAACTCCTTTCAGTTATGAATTGAGTGTTTTCTAATTGTTTGGTGTGTTTCAAATGAATCACATGTGGTGGTTTTTATAGAGATTTGAGAATTTACTAGGAAATTGCTAGGAAAAATAGGTACAAAATTTAAATTGGATATTTACTATCTAGTTCCTCTTAATTTCGTAGTAAGAAAAACCAGTTCCTCCTAAGTTCCTAGTAAGCTTTACTAGGACTTCACGAGGAAATGTTTTACTAGGGCTTTACGAGGAAAGTGACTTTTTCCTCGTAAGGGCCACGTAAGCTTACTAGGGCGTTACGAGGAAACGTATTTCTCGTAATTTTACTAGGAACTTACGAGGAAAGCTGGTTTCCTCGTAAACTGGAAGTAAACGCGTAGTAATTTTACGAGGAATAATTTTCCTAGTAAAGTTTCCTAGTAAATGCTTAGTTTTCTTGTAGTGTCTACAACAATTTTTTTGTCTTTATTCTTTGTTGTTTTAATATATAATATATTAATTCTCTTTCTTTATTTTTGATAGTTATAAACTTATAATTTATTATAAGTCTACTATGCTTTAAACACACAAATCTCAAACCCTAAAAGTTTGCTTGATAATAAAAAGTTTCACTTATTGTATCAAATATCAAAATATACAAAATATAAATTACTCAACATTAATATATAAATTTAATTCAATAAAAAAAAAAAAATCTCAAATCTTACCTAAGAATCTAATCCTAAAAGCCATCACATGTTAGAACATTTTGTTATTGAAACATAAACATTGTACCAAATCAATATATATTCTTTTAAATTGTTCAGTTATATTAATTTTTAATTTATATACCACATATTAGTTTTTATATTGATGATTTATTACAGTCACAAAAAATATTTTTATATTTTTTAAAATTAAATTATTAAATCAAATTACAATGCAGGCTACAGAATAAGTCTACTTAGCATACTTCTTAGGAGATTTACAAATGTCTCGAGTTCTATTTATTAAAGTAGACTTTCAAAGAATAGGAACATAAAATATGTTTCTGAATTTTTGTTTAGTTATAAAGGTTAAACAATAGGTCTACCATCTATTTAGATTGATTTTGCGATTAAATATGAAATATACTTCCATGTGTAAAATGAATATTTAGGTTATTTTGGCAAATTTTCTAAAATGAGTGTTGATTCTTGTTAATTCCATTAATGAATATGTATAAAAGTAAAAGTGTTATTTGCCCTAGAAGATACAATTTGTGGTTATTTAGTTATACTAATGCACTAGTTCAACAGGTTGTGTCTAGGTTTAAGCAATACATGTATTCTTCCCATGTTTATAATACAAGACTAGGATAAGACTTGCGCCTTGCGCGGGATGAAACTATTATTTTTATTATGTTTTTAAAAATGAAACAATAGTTCGGTTTCATTCGGATTAGAGGTGTTCAATCCGGATATCGGGTTTCGGTTCGGCTCGATTTTTTGGTATTTCGATCATTAAAATATAACTATTATTCTAAATCTATATGTACTTCAGTTTGATTTGTTTTATATACCATCAGTTTTCAGTTTATTCAATTTTATACCAAAAAACATAATTATTTAGTTTGAGATCATATAATATATTATACAAATATATAATATGATCATATTTAGAGCCATATTGTCATAAAGTCATTTATTAAAAAATATTATATATTTAAATAAAAGAATAAAAAAACAAAAAAGGCTTCTATCATCTAATAAAATGATCAAATCTATAATTAATATCAAAACACTAAATTTTGAAAATAAAAATAAAAAACAAAACAGAAGCATGAAAGAAAATTTTTTATATTCTTCCATATTTAGTGTTCATCAAACCAATATGTCTTCGATTGAACACAACTTTGTTTGTTTAAAGATAAAAAAAAGTTGTAAACAATTTCAACTAATTGTTGTCCATCAAATTTATAATCTTTACTTCAATTTAGTTAATGTTAAAAAAAACAAAAGATCAAAATAAGAAGTCTTAGTTGTAATAAATTTCTAGCTATTTACAAATTATAATTATAGTTCAACTCATGTAACAAATAGATATTCATGTGTCGTTATAAATATATACATATTTACATGTTTCAGTTTAATCGATTATAAATCAAACCATATCCAAATTCTATGTTTTTTATAAAATCACCTCCATTCGGTTTGTATGGTATATACCAAAAATAATCATATTATCGATTGTTAATATCTTTTAAAAATATAAAATTAAAAAAGAACTAAGATATTTAAATCATTGATAACAAAAAATTTAATAAGTTTATAATTTATAAATGTTCTTGAAAATTTATTGAAAATTTTGAAATTAAAATATTTATGTAATCTTATATGGTATATAGTATAATCTGTATATATATATTTGTTTTATTATTGAATGATACTTTTTACTTATATGGTTTTAAAATCATGTATATCTTTTTATAATAAAATGTTAAACTATTGATCATTAATTTTTAAAATAATAATTTTAATAGTTTAGTTATTTATTCTCGTTTCTTAAAATTCAAAATATAACCTATACGAAAAAATCTAAAGTTTAATTTTATAGCTAATTTGATTGTTTAATTTATTTTAATAATATAAAATTAAAGAAAAATGATGGAGGATATATAAACTGTTATCAAATCACTACAAAAAAACTATTGTTTAACATCATTTATTTTATATATTTGCATTAGTTGTAAATGATGTAAATGAAATTTGCATCATTTAACTAAATGACTCTGAAAGTGGTGATGCAAATAATTTATATCATTTCATTAATAACTGATACCAAAATAATAAATATTTGTATCAGTTATGGTAAATGATGACAAAATGTATCAGTTACAAAAAATATATTAACACTTATATCAATTTTGTTTAAGTGATGTTAGTATTGTATCGGTTGGTATAACTGATTTCAGTTATTTATATCATTTATTAATAACTGAAACAAATTAATATCAATTTTAAAAATTGATTTTGATAATTATATCATTTAAAATAACCATTTAAAATATTATTATCAAATGTAAATAATGGAAATTCGATTTTCGCCATAAATTAGATTTATTTTAGAAGATAAAACAAATATTTTTTCCATTAAATTTTATTTGTAGAAGCAGATATGAAAAAGAAATAGAAAAATAAAAAGTATACAAGAAAATCTCAGCAAAAAAAAAACAGGAAGAAGAAAAAAAATGAACAAAGAGAGATACATAATTGATTAATCTTATCAACTGAATTCCCCACATGAGTTCTTCACTCGGCATTTTCGCCATCTTTATCTCTTTTTCATCTTCAATCTCCATTAATAGCATATACTGAATCGCTTGAGTGATGTTAACCAGATTGGAGAATCTATCATCACTTGACCAGAATCAGTTTCTTCTTTTAATGCTTCATGCTTTAGGTATCTAGTAGTCGATGACAAATTACGTAATCATACGATCACATCCCTTTTTCTGGAGATACAAATAACATTGTTAACCTTCTCGTTAAATCTGAAACAATTACAAAGCCAGAAAAAAATGAATTTCAATAAAGAAAGATCCTTAAGCCATAAACATAAGGCTATAAATTACAACTTTTTTACAAAAAGCAAAGAAAACCAGAAAAAGGAGAAAGAAAAAATAATATAAAACTTACTCAGAATTTTCCAACCAAGTTCGTCATAATCATATAAAAAATAATTGTTCAAGTGACCACTGGCTTCTGTCTCTTGACTCATATAAAAAAAACAGAGAACAATTTAACTTTTAAAATGAAGTTCAACCAAAAAATAGAGAAGAAGACGAACTGCTATATAGGATATAGGTTTTGAATCTTTTGATTGAAAAAGAATATGCTTTTTTTTTGGAGATGAAACCGCTAAAACAAAATCCCATTAAATTAAAGCCATAAGAAAAAAAACTACCAAACCCACAAAATCTCAACTGCATCACGTTTCCTAAATAATTTAGACAGATTTTCAAAGTTTTGTATTGGAAAAAGGTGATGCAGTTAGAAATTGGCAAGTGATGCAAATTAAAAAGAAATAACATCATCTATACTATTAAAGCTGAAGTACAAAAATTAAGTGTTTGGAAACAAGGATAGTCTACGAATCTAATGGACTTACTTATTAAACTAAAAATTACTGCGGCCCAAAGTACCATTATTATTGTTTTTGGGTTTTCTATCCTTGATATTATTTTATTTCTGAAAATTATGTATACATATATGTACTCGTGTTTTAAATGTATATGGAATAAATCAAGAATAATATATATTTTATTTATATAATTTATATTGACTATTGTTAAAAGTTTTTAACAGTAATATACTAGCATTCCAATTCTTCATTAAAAATGAACTTAAAAATTTGACTAAATTGTTTAATGTATATGATTTTTCACCAAATTTAGTCAAAAAAACTTTATAAAATATTACTAAAATATTTACAGGTCACAACATTTTACCGATGTCCTGTTACACAATTCAGTGATAAAATACAATGTTTAAACAATATACTATTACTTAGTAAAATTGGAACCGTAAGATTGTAATTTTTAAAATATTTATCTATACCTTAAAAACAAAAACCCGCCCAGTCGGACGGGTTATAATCTAGTTTTGATTAAATTGATGTCAAAAGAAAATCTAGTTAGAATTTTTTGTTCGCATCAATTTCTTATTGATGTAAGTATCCTATCAATTTAATAACTGATGTCAACTAAAAAAAATCATTAGATCAGTTATTTAATTGATATAAATATATATAGTAATATCGATTAGGTTGAAATGATACAAAACTATATCACTTTGTTTAACTGATACCAAACAATTAATATAATATCATTTATTTTAATTGATGTTAGATTATTTATATTTGCCTCGTTTGTAAATAAGTAATTTAAAATAGAATCACTTAATTTTATGATTCAATTTAAGTGATGCAACTCAACTCTTTTTTTGTAGTGAATATTTATTATTAGAATCATTAAGTGTCATATATATATATATTAGTCATTTATGGTAATTCTGTAGGTTTTATTTATGGAAATAAAATAAAATATTAATTATATCTTAGGGAACAATCATTAAGTGTCATATATATATATTAGTCATTTATGGTAATTCCGTAGGTTTTATTTATGGAAAGAAAAATAACATATCATATCATCATATCATATAGTTTGACTAACTAATGTATCTAGCAACCTATAAAAATCCAATGTGGACTTACTTATTTTTCAATTGAATCTAATTGACTACCTAATTGAATGACACCTATGCATTGGAGCCTCTTTTAATTAATACAAAATCGAGGTTACATCTTTTCAAATGTTCCTCAATTAATATATAGGGGATGTTAAAGTATGAAGTTGGAATTGATTCTCTAGTTAAACGGAACCAGAAAACCAACGAGGAGATGATAACTTTTTCTCTTTAATATTGAAACCAACTGCAAAAGAGCCGGAAAAAAAAAGATAAACCCGTACATTTTACAAGTAGACCTCTTTACTTTGTCGATTTTGTGCCAACACAGGCCACACACACAATCTCTCATAAGTGAAAACGATCTTCATATGAGGGATTAAACCGTTTTCCACCGGGTTCTTATATACAACCTGCTCTCAAAGTTTAAAGTGGAAAACATTCATAAAATATTCTTTCTTTCTTTCTTTTTTCTTTTTCTGAAAACAAAAAGTATTCTTTCTTTCTTGCATGAAGAAAAAACTCTTCAGTTGCAAGGACGAAAAAAAGGTGAGGCAAGAGTCAAAGCTAAACAGCCAAAAAGATGTTTACCTCAAGAGTTTTCACGTTGGTTTTGAACCAATTTTATTGAGATTTACATGTTTTGGGCTAGCCATTGCTTGCACATACCAAGTACAGTGTGCGAATTGGCATGTAAGGCTTGATGAGCTACATACTGAACATCAGCCACGCTACCGCTTTTCGATGCAATCTGGAACGCGCTCTTTAGTCGGCCACATACCACGCAAGCCAGTACCTTTCTGCACTCGTTTACAGTCAGACGTCAATATCAGTCTAATGATCCCGTGTAATTTATAGAACGCATTTCAATTTAACATTTAAGTGAGCACATTCATGAAAAGACTGATTTGTGTACAAAGAAACATACATTATGATATGTGACTGATTATTCTACGAGTGAAACATTTTTTTCAATAAAGTACTACAACAGCAAAAGAGCTTACCTATGGCTGCTTGTTAACATGTCTATGAGACGGTCAGGGCGCTCTTTGTGCTTGTTGGCATATACATTGATGGCAGCACCAAGGACCTGCAACATTTAGCAAAATAAGTCTTTGCAGTATAAAAAGGCACACTCAGGTTACTACTGACCACCCATATATAACAGATTCTTTTGTCCACCAAATTAACTAAAAGACATATCCCCCAGTACGAGTTTAATGTTGGGTAAATAGTCATGGACACCTTTAATGTTCAATACCTGATCCCAATCATCATCTTGGATTGTTCCCTTAATGTTTCTAAAAAGTTCTGTCAGTTGACTTCCTTTCTTCCTATCGGCTAGTGACGCGGCAACACCAGCGTATATATCAACAGCTGTTTATAAGACAAAATGTCAGATACCATCCACAACAACATTTCACAGATATTAACAAAAATAAAAAAATAGATACCTGAGAGCTTGAATTCATATATAACTTGAAAAGCTAAGTCAAAATTTTTCTCAACAAGAGTCTCCACTATTTCACATCTTCTCCTGAAAGTAAGAGCCAAAAACACATATCAGGTGAAGAAACTTCTTCTAACTTTCACCAAAGCAATTATGACAATTTAGTTTGGGCTTTTAGTTTTTATAAGGAGTAGGCGTATCATTCAAGGAAGGTATATACTGGTGTTCATATAGACAAGGGAAACCATATTCCAAACTATTATTTGAGGCATCATATGCCTATGTGAAGAGAAAGGTAGAAACAATTGATTTTAGTAGGTAAGCTTCTCTTGGAATGTCAAAGGAAAGTGGAATAAGATCATGAGGGCACTGCTACTACCTGTGTCTTCATATATCGTTTTATAATCTACAGCATATTGGTTAACTTTATGTACGATAAACGTGGAACAAGTTGTATCAACAGATGATGGCAAGAAATTTCTTTTATAAACGATCATTTGAGGACAAACCTGGATGTCTCAGAATCATTTGGATTTCCAAACAAGGAAAGCTTCCATGGTGCTCCTTCAGATTCATTGAAAGACTTGACCACATCGATCTAGAGGAATGCGGACCCACAACGTGAAACGTGGATTTATAAATTTATGAAGCCCTACTTCAAAAAGATGACAAAACAAAACAGGTTGAAAAGATTTACCTGCATTTTGACCCGAGAGGACAATGTAAGAAGAGCTTCTTCACTCAGCTTCTCATTAGCACCTTTTCCTCTGGCACCCTTCGTAACAAGTTTTTTTGAGACTGAACCTCTATGGCGTGCCGTCAATGCTTCTTCAAAGTGTGCCTGTACCCATATGTTACTTAGAGACCGATGTGGCAAAATTAAGAAGAGACATTAGCAACACCTTATCATAGTTTTGTGCAGCACTGGCATGCTTATCATTGCAGGCTGTTCTTATTTAGACCCCAAAACAAGATGTAATATACAGCTCGTGAACATATAATATTTATCTCTAACTTTTAGAATTAAGTATCACAAACGAATAAGCTAGTTTAACCCGTAACCACCGAAAGAGCAGAGGTCAATTGCATATATTTTGCAGACGGAAAAGAGAGCCTACGGAAATGATGCCATAAATCAAAATATTATCTGCCTATTTTTTTCATCAACTCTAAACCACTTATAATACATACGTTACTACATTGCACAAAAAATATATATATGACAAACTCCAATCAACCCATTAGCATACTTCGGATTCCCTTTATCACTTGGTTAATAAATGGTACTGGATCTATACCTTTGCATGCTCAAGATGCCTTACAGCTTCCTCCTGAGTGGTGGAATTCATAAAAAGCTGAATACAGCAATACCCAGATGTGACATAATCCTTCTTGAGTACCTGGACAATAAGAAAAAAATTGAGCGAATTAGCGTTACTTTTAGTAATCCAGAAAAAAATTTAGTCTCCCAGGATGTAGCATACACGCCCTTCCAGATACATAAAATAAAAGTTCCCTTCCAATTAATGCATGCATAGCCATAATCATAAATGCATACTATAAAATCTGTTGAACTATAGGATCTGGACTTTTAAGGATTTACTAGATACTAACTTCAAGCTTAGGATCAAGCTTATGGTTCAGATTGCATGAGAGGAGGGACGAAGAACCGAGAAAAGAACTAGCTCAGAATTTGTGGGATAAGATGCACATTTTTTTACTCTTTGTCTTCACAGTTATTACTTGTCAGCATGACTGTAACTGTATAGAAGAACCAATGAACATGCAACTCATGAAAGAAAAAAAATGAGATCTTAGTTTCTATAGCAAAGGTGGAAAATTCCAAGTGAGAACAACCTAACGACAGGTTGTAGGCAATGAACCATGACAAAAGAGACGTTCTCACCAGAAACTTGTATAGGTAATTGAAATGCCTGTTGGTCTCAAAGAAAGCACATATACGTGTAAGAGCTCCAGCTATGTACTGATTTATGGCTTGGTCTTGATGTTTTGCAGATTCCAGTGTTTCCGTAATTACTTCCTCGAGGGATGAGATAGCTCCATAACCGACACAAAAGTCGCACAAAATTTCAATGGTCCCATACTCGGTTGCCAAGGGATCTGTTCGTTGAGGTGAAGAAGACGAACTTACTGCGCCCACAAATGAAGGTTGCAGCGGAGGAGGAAGAGCACATGGTGGAAAGAATAACATGCATGCATCTTTAAAGTGACCATGGCGGAACATAAAACCAAGCAGGTTTTGGCGAGAATGCTGCAGAATCAGAAGAATCAATTTCAAGGACCTCGAAAAAAAAAAATATATCAAGTTCATCATATGTTTGCAAATAATGCATAACAGCATACACACTTAGAAAGTACTAAAACATCGGGCCCCCCTAAAGATATATTAAGACAGATAAGTATATTGCGAGGCAATTCCAGGAGAGACAATTTGCAAATTCCAGAATGCGCTCTTGACTTACCTCCTGCAAGTAGTTGGTACACTCGGAATAGCGAGTACTATCCAAGTTGCTTCGGGGCCCATCTTCAAAGTCTGAACCAGGCAGAGAATTACTCTTTTCTGATTCCAGAGATCTCCTTGACCTCTCTGAACGAGGAAAAGTGGATGGCATATGCAGAACATTCAAGTATGAGTCTGCTGATAAAGAATCGTCCAAAATTGTTGGCGCGCTTTTAGCCAAATGGTCATACCTGACATGCATCAACAGTCCCAATAACAAGGTCAGGTTGTGGATTACCATAGCATTTTACTCTTTTTTTCCCCTTCGACTTGTGATAATCAACAGTCCCCTGACTGGCTTCTCTATTCTCACCAAATTTTATATTCCTTAGATCTTAGCTAATAAGCTGCTCTTACGTACTTGCAACACATATAATTTATCCTGCCTTGTGACTAAATTACCAAGACATACTACAACAAAAGATTAGTTAAACAGAGAGACTTACATGGAACGAACAGTTGATACATCCACAGGCGGACCTCCTTCTATTGTATTTATTATCTCCTGAATGACATCAGGAATGTCTTCCCCCTTTAATTGAAAGGCTTGCCTATAGTGCACAGAACGAGCATTGTATTACTTACTGCACGCAACCTGAGGTTTAAATATGGAAAAAGGGGTTTCAATTCATGTTTTCACTGCTTATACACTGTCACGTACTTGAATTTTACACGAGCTTGAGCATATCGCTCCATCCGCAACAAAGCAAGACCCCATGCTTTCCACACAGGAAAAACATCAATCTGAAATTAATCATGTACACAAGCAGAAGTTATTGCGATGAAGTAGCCTTACCAGGGGGTAGAGAATGAAGCTACAAATTTTACCTTGCATTTCTTGCACATATAAACCGCCATACTATACCGTTCATCAGATATTAATCTGTCTCGTAGAGATTTGGATGACAATTGATCAGCAATGTCGTCAAGAGAAGCAGCAATTCCAGAACCAAGAAGACTCTGCAGCAACTCTGCACGCCCCAACCAAATTTCTGCAAGTGAGAGAACTTCGGATGGTTCATCCGCTGACTGACTACCCACACTTGAGCTGCCAGTATCAGAAGATATATCATCAAGATCTCTACTTCTATCACCGGTGTTATTGATCGATTCAGAGGCACCTCGAAGCTTTCTCAGCAATGATTTCGCATAAGATAAACCCTGCACAATCAGGGAGATATAATTGCTTTTCGTAATCCAAATTAGCAACAACACTTCCCACTCTTGGATAAACAAAGTATAATACATACAAGATCGACCATGCATGGACCTGATAAAAACACAACCTCCAAATATGATTCAAGCTAAAGCATTTAAATTAAAATCCATACCTGCACAAATGCCTCCGTTGCATGATATGCTCGGCCAATTGTTTCAACAGACGCAACTTCTGACAACGTGTTGGAGGTCAATACGTTCTTCATTTGATTGATGCATAAGTCAACGGCAATTCTTGCTGAAACTAGCTCATCTGAACAAAGTGAAAGGAGCGCCTAAAAGAAGAGCAGTGTCATTTAACGACCGAGCTTACAGTTATTGCCACATCTGTACATAAAGATAGCAATACCTTGAACAGAATAATATCTGGGGTGCTTTCATATTTGTGAGATGCACGTACAGCTTCATCTTTGGCTGGTTCGCCAGTTAGCATCCATTCTTCAGCAATAGAAACGGAAGGTAGTCTATCTTGCCCGTCTGCCGAATAAGATGATCCCTGGTCCTCTTGAATACCTGTCATCGCCTCCCAAGCAGCTCTCTCAGGTGCCCCCAGCCCGGAATTCTTTCTTTTGCGAACATCCTTTGACGTCGTCCTGTTTTCAGCATTACGTGGAGCCCATGAAAATGCCCTTCGAGCCTCCCTCTGAAAATTGCTCAAGCTACTAGTGAATGATGCTTTTGCTGGCCCTGCCCTTTGCTTTTGTCTGGCACGCTGTGCAGACACAGTTATTCGAGGTTCTCTTGGCGGTGGACTAACTGTAACAGCAATAGCTTTTGCGGCATAGGCCATGATAACATTGTTATCTCTTAGTGCTGGGAACTCTCTGAGTATCTGAAGGAAACATAAAAGTAAGTCTCAGAAAGTCATCAAGGACGAACATAGCAAGCACGAATAGTGCATTATACCAGTGAGGCATATTGTAACTGTTTTCTCATCAGCAGAGCTTCAAATATTAAATGAGGATGCTCATGAAGCGAAGAGCATCTCTGTTGCCAAGGAAGCGGTAATGCTGCTAACACTTTCAGACCTAGAGCCCAGGAATTTAGCCGGGAAACTTCCAAATCCGTCAGATTGCTATCTCTTCGCTTCAGAAAGAAATGGACCTACAGAGAAGACGACAAACATTTTTCTAAAGTCTAAACACAAAAGCAAAATGACATCGTGATGCCATGGAAAAAAGCGAAAAATGTTGTTACCAGGAGCTGTTTTGAACGAAGATCAGGTAATAGCTGCATTGCACCAATAACCACCGGTAGAGCATCAGCCGAGTCTTGAAGTGAAGATAGAAATCGAGATGCTTCTGCAGGACCACCACCATTGAGTGGATCAGTGGTAAGAAGCTTTACAAGCTGTCGTCCTTGTAATTCTCTTCTAAGATCTATTGATAACTGTGCACTTTCAGCCACTTCCAGAGCAGCGTAAACAGCTCCTTTCCCAGCCAATCTCAGAGCCAAACCTTCAGGGTCTTCTTTACATTCGGCTTCTACCTATTTCGCATTCTGAATTTTGAGAGACCCATACCAAGAGCCAAACATCGAACCCAGAAAAAAGGGAGAAGCATTACCTCTTGCCAGCTATTATGGCGATCATCTGCAGAAAGTATGTGGCTGTACTTCTGCAGAGCTTTTCTCCTATGCAATACCTAGATGCACAAAGAAGAATGAGAAAATAGGTCTCGCTTGATCAGTTACAAGGTTATTGACAACTCAAGTTACAGGCAGGTATCTAGAACTGAAAGCAAAACTCCCTTATACCTCATAGCTGATTGGATCGCTTTCTAAGAGATGACAACTACACATTGTAAGAACATTTAACGCTGCAGCAAGCTCCCACATATGCATATACCTGAAATCAACACGTACCAGAATTACAAAACCAATCCATGACAGAACAAAACTGCAGGTAACTGTTTGTAGTAAGGCAACAATAAACAATACTTTATGTGTCTTCTAACATAAGCATGAATACCACACTAACGTATTTACACAGCAATAAATCACAAGCAAACTCATATTTGGCGACTTAAGTGTAGAAACATAAAGAATGAATGTTTTAGCATGAAACGTTTAAAACGATCTCCCATGAATAGGAAAAGAAAATCGGATAACATGGTATAAAACCTCTCGAGGCGCCAATAACTTTCACTGAAAGAATATTAAATAAAAGAAATGGTCCAATATGCAATACATAAATTTGATACACAAACAAAAATAACCACAGAATCAAGATACAGTCTACCATATTGCTCAGTTGTGTAGCATATCCATCTTATTCTGTCTCTAGAGCTCATACAATCCTTTTTTATAACACCACTCAAACATCATTTCCTCACCAAATAATGAATGAAATGCTATTTATCATCAAAGCTGGTTTTGCTAATATATATCAGAGAGCCTGGGGAAGTTGATTCTTATATATACAATACTGAAGTTAGATGCTAATCTTATTTAACAAACTTTCATCTAGTGATGGGTGAGGTGAAGCTGAGTTGTATCTAAACATTTTTGGAGTCGGCTTGGCCAAACTTACTTTTCAAGAACCAAACCAAATGCCTAAACCAATTTTTGGCTCTCAACTAAGTAGCATATAAATAGATCATACTGGACGTCATGGTTGTTATAAAAAGTATTAACTGTACTTACTTAAGAGCAAGGGTCGCCGCCAGCTGTTTATCCTTTAGTCGCAGACAATACTGCCAACTGTTGCTCCAGATGCTCTGACCTCCATGACCCTCAGATTTCCCTAATGTTGATGGATTTTCTTCATTACTTCTGATTAGGAGCTCAAGTAGCCAATCAGAAGCCCCATTCCGCAAGAAGCGGTCGGAAAGTGCTAACGCATCCATTAGTTTACCTTCGTCAATTAATCTAGCATAGTTCCAACAAAACGAACACTTAATAATCTCGAATAAGATAATCCAGAAAGTACAAAAAGTTAAATCTGGAAGAAAACAGAGGCTAACGAACCAAAAGAAGCAGACATATGAGTGAACTGGCATACCTATTTACAGCTTTGTCATATGGTACTTCATTCTCCCAATCAAAAGAGAGGAAAACCGTAGGAACGGTTCTACCAGTTCCAGTTTCAGAGGGTCCACCATCACGAGCACTGTAGTCTGTCAAATCTGGTTGAGTGTCAACGTTGGAAAAAATTTCATCTCCATCCGACTCCGAGTCACTGTCATGTTCACGAAGTCTCTTGATCGCAGTTCTTTCATCAGGTTTAATCCTTGTGTCATCAGGTGCTTGTTTAGGTGTTACAACATATTCAGAAACTCTATGAAGGTTAGTCTGCATTTGTATCCATCGGTTTAAAGTTGGAAACCTGTGAGAAAAAGTAATTACAGAATATGATGGAACATAGGAATTGAGTTGATTTTAAATTTATAGGAGGAAAAATACTTTTGTCACTACCTCTCAGACTGATCAAGAGAAAATTCATAAAACAATCGGTCGGCATCAGGAGAGCTTGAAAAGTCATCGTTCAAGGAGCCAGATATGACAGAATCACTGCCGTTGTACAATATGCTCCCACCAAATACGCAAGCTAAGACTGCTCGTACAGGGGATATTTTTACCAAATGCCTGATTATATCCAACTGAAGAGGATACAGAGGGACACCAGGTGTTGCTGACGAACGGACGTAACAGTTAGGTTTAACTTCTTTCGAAGAAGAGAGCACTTTATCTGAGTGAGCAGGCGGGGTGGTTGGAATCACAGGAATGCAAGCCCATCCATGACCAGCACGTGGAGGATAAACTGGGGGAACACACGCAGATATCACTTCATGAACAAAATCAGCAGACATGACCTCAGCAACTTTCGCAGCTGCATCTGTGCTACTTCGATCAAATACCAGCCGTGTCAATAGCTGCAACATGGACCATGAGTTAGAGATTACGGATGGATCTAAGCCTTAAAAGAGTATCGCCGCACCGGTTCATGTTAGTAATTACCCCACAAAGGGACAATAATATTAAATAACATCACAGGATCTTAAGATGCCCTAACATGAATATAAATACTAGAGTTAACAGAATCAAGGAAAGCGTAACTAAGTAGATTCTCTAAATAAAAGTAGAATGACAGGATTAGACCACTAGTCCACTACTATGAATGATAAGGAAATCATTAAAATGACAGATATACCGAGAACAAAAAGACAAGAAACACTTACGTCTTTAGGCCATTCATAAACAAGAGAGAAAAAGTTGAAATCATGGGTTGTATCAGTGCCGTCTACTATGTCACCAATAGCAGCAATATAGAGGATGAACTGAGATAGATAGGTAGAGGTTTTGTTGCTTAATGTGCCAAATGACCTCTTCACCTTCTCTTCGCTTTCATGTAAAATAGGATTTCCATCCACATCTGTACTTGCTGAACTAGAAGGATTTTGCTTCGTATACTTTAACCCAAGACCAAGAACTCCATCCTTCTCAATGGCCATATTTGATCCGTCCCCTTTGAGTAAGTCGACCTCAGTTTTCTCGTCAGCGATTGCTCTCGCTAGGTTATGAAGCTTACCTATTGTTCGTTAGAAGACCAGTTAGCATTCCATGGAAGTTCTAAAATATATAAAAACGTATAAACAAACTGACTCAACTGCATTCTACAGAAAAAGAGACAGAGAGGATAGAGAAAGACAAAACTAAATACCACTTAGGAACTGCCGCTTGCCCCTATGAGCATCCTCAATCATTTGATGTAGCATTGCAAGAGCACGATTTTTTTGTACCTGTCTATGAGATTCTGTGGCAGATGAAATGATTGTATCTCCACTGAAACTGGCTTGAAGAATTTGAGGGTTATCCTGAAACATGACAGCTCAGGAGACTAGTAAAAAAGGCAGCCAATAATAAGAAAAGAAAAGGATTTCCACATGTTTTTAAGCGCCTCGGAATTCAAATTTACAAATAAGTGCAGGATTACAAACTTTTGAAGAGAATAGCATGGCAAACAAAAACAGTAGATGTATGCACTCACATACTTCTAAATCAATAAGAGCAGTTTTTATATTCGTCATCTCTCTTAAGCCTTCGAGCAATACAAAAACAGTATCTTAAGATAACACTGTAACCAATTGTACTAGACTATAATATCTCATATGATCGCCCCATACTAATCAATTCAAAATTTTAGCCGAAAAAGAAATATCTCATATCAAACCAAACGAAAGCTGTGCCTTTTTTTGCAAATTGAAGACTGACCTGTTCAAGGAATTCCTGCAGACGTTTTAAGATCCTTCGTAATACAGAGATTATTGCAACTTCTTGGACCTGATCCCAGTGAGTAAACCCCACCTTTGGAGATCCTCCAGGATATATTTCGGATAACAAAACTTGAGACTGCGTACAAAGTAAAAACTAATTAGAAAAAAAAATAATACGTACTTCTTGAACTACTTAACTCAGCGGAAGAGTGTCACTTCTAAGAATTTAGTAAAAAATTAAAGACCCACTATCAATTAACCGCGGCACACTGACCGGATACCTATGTAAACCATGCCTCAACTTTAACTAGTAATATTACCCCTAAGCACGCTTGATTTGTCCAAAAAGCAACACAAACTTTTTATAAGAATGTATGATTAACCAGATTCCCAATATACACTCACCAAAAAAAGTTGCAGCGAATACAAACAAAAAAAATTTCCAAAAAGATATCCGAAACTGGGAAAAGAGACCAAGTACATTTAAGAGGCCAAAGGTAAACAAAAGGTTGCTAGACAGACCAAGTTAAAGTACATGAAAATGAATACTACTTGCCTTATCCAATAATTGTTTGGAAATTGTTGTAGACTTTGCAGAAGCAGCAGCCGCATCTATGCATAGTAGAATCTGGCATCATAAAAAGGCAAATTAAAACTTGCTTAGTCGTGGGAAAGACAGTTATAGGGTAGTCCTATCAGAATCTAAACGACATGGACTTACCACAGCCAGTGGACTCAATTGAGAGCCTAGAGAACGAAAATCTAAATCTTGCACGGCAGTTTCTCCCTCAGCAGTACGAGACATCACATCTTCGACCTGAGAATAATAAGAAACAGAGATAAGAGATGACTAAAGGCATCCCCAACGACCTACAACAAGAATGCGAGAACAGTAGATAATATATAATGCCCAAGGCAAGAGAAAGAGGTCTCAAATCAGATTGCACAAATCCTGCAAGAAATAGAGACATGATAAATATGCAAGAACGGTGATGTAATATTACGAAAGATACCAATGTTCTGTTGAAGGCATTATTCACCCATTCAGCTAACTCAAGAGTAGCTTTGTCCTCTGCGGATAAAGCAAACCGATGAACTGCCTGCTCTCCGATGTCATACTTAGCTCTTTGCATACAGCTGCAGATGCGATTTGATGTCTTAAAGAAATGGCATGAGAAAGAAATGTACTACTCAAGACATCTCAATATAAGAAACTCTAGCAGAGACAAAGGGGGAACAACTAATGATACATAAACATAATTGCACCTGGAAGAAAATTTTTATTGATAAACTATCTCACATCGCAACCAGAACATTTGCTCTTTAGCAACATATTAGAGTGATAATAAAACGCAGCTAGACTGCAACTTCTTTCAAGCAAAGCAACTTTTACCATAGACCTCAAGTGAAAACAGAAGTTCACATCTCCAAGTTTTCAGTCCTCTCATCAAACGGGTTACACAACTCAGAAAGCCGAACAGTTATTCAATACTTGCATCCATACACACGCATATGTAGATAAAACAGTCCGGCAACTTAAATATCATATGATTAGCAATGCCAAGAAACATATAGATTGAACATGTAACGTTTCCCTACATAAACTCCTATAGGATCTAAAACCTTTAATTTGGTTATGTGGCATTTTCGATGTGAAAGTAGACGAAAAAAGTAAGGTGGTTAACAATTTTTCCCTGATTCCTGAAATCTAAATTACCAAACATAACAAGAGAGTTGTACTCACAGGTTAAGTAGTTTTGCAGGGGCCGCCCTTAGAACACTTAAAACATCCTTTAAACCCCACTGGCGTTCAGAAAGTGGCAGAAGATGCTGCATAATTGATAACCGCCATTCACAATCCTCAATGAAACGTTTAGCCATCGATACTCTCCATTCTAAAGCTTTTCTTCCATCAGCACTGTAATTACCATCCAATTGACACTCTCGTTCAATCAGATCTGATGGAAGATTGCAGCGTAAAACATTGAGTAGCTTTCTTGTGAAAGTTATAACAATTTCATTTTCCCCTTCTGTACCAAGATCGTCAAGATTCAAACTAGGGGTAGAACTGAGACGAATATCATCAATATGTAAGAGTGAAATAACTATGTTGACCATCATAATCTGCAAACACAAGTGATGTCATGTTAAAAGAAAAATCTAGACGCATTGAAAAAAAAAATCTAGTGTTTGATAGAAAACACACTACATGTAAATATAATCCGATTGATCGAATTATTTATCTCACTATAAACAGTATTCAATTCCATTGTGTTACTACAAAATTTAATGACAGAAGCTCAACTTCTTGTAAATGAACAACTGTGTATTGGTAATTTACCTTGCGTGGAACATTTTTAATGGCCTCCAAATGGTAAGTGAGGTCTTTTAAATGGTAAAACACCACATTATGACTAGCATCCGTCTCATCTTTAATGATCTCCTCCATTGCACCTAATGCTAAAACAATAGTCTCCAAAGCATAACGCATATGCATCAATTCAATATCTTGTATCCTACAACGTACAAAGACATCAAAAGTGAAACCACCGACTACAACGACTTAACCCAGCAAATAAAAGCGAAGCTGTGTTTAAGAAAGCACCATATTTTTTTTATAGAATAAAGCCTTGAATTTAACAAACAGACAAAAACAGAAAGCTAATGCAACAACTATTGCGCACATAAAGAAAGAGGCACGAAGTTTTGTAGAAGCTAAACACTGATACATCTAACCAAGGAGCCACTGAGAAATTGAAGTATATGTATGCAAATAGTTATATAAACTTTGATTGAACTGACCTCTTCCAGGCTTCTGCAGTTGAAGCAATAGGTTGCATACTAATCAGTGAAATGGCGTCTTTGAATATTATGCCCGGAACAACATCAAACAGCACCTACATAACAGTAAAAATTGCTCGGATTTAGAATACCAAGAACACGTTCAGATGAGAATAGTACCATCAGTAACAGAGACATTGAAAATCATTATACCAAGAAAATTACATGCCACTACCGCAGTTACTTTAGAAAGTTTGACATAGCTTGGTAAACAACAACTGAAATTTTAAGTTTAAACACAGAGAAGTAGAAATGGGAGGAATAGGCAAACATTCAAAATTTTCATGCCTAAAAAAACTTAGATATGATACAGCTTCTCAATAAATAACGATGATTTGACATACTAAATGAAAAAGCAAACTCAAGAATTCATTGGAAAAAAAAAAAGATTTAAACCGTATGAAACTGATGGCAGTTTGTGTCAAAATCCGGACAAGGTTCATCATTTCAAAATACTGTACTATGAGTCGATAGGGATAGGGCAGAACGAAAAGTGATATATGATTCAGGACAAAGATGTACATTTTTTTAATTTCTCCAACCGCTCACATAAAAAAGAAACCACTAGTAGAACAGGAGCATCAAATTCATTTTTGTTAACTATGATCTTGTGCATGTCCTTGCTTGGTAACAGTATTACAAAATCTTACGACCAGGTATCTTAACCTGCATGATTCATGCAGGTTAAGAAATGGACTTAAAATGCTACTATAATCCTACCTTTGATTAATCCTGATCACCACAGTAACATATGCTGCAAAATGCTCTTGTAAACTATTTATCATCCTATATAAGTTTATCCGTTCCTAAGAGACATCATTCTTACTATAAGTAACTGAATCTAGCAAGTATGATGTCTAATGAAATTGTGCATTGACAATAGTAAATCTCATTATTAGCTTGAGATGTTTTATCTGAATGAATTCTATTCAGAACATCTTCCTGTGAGGGTACTTTTGCCAAACATAGTCTCTGTAGAGAAGAACATTTAAGGAAGTCGTACCCGAAGTGGACTTTGCGTTGAAAGCCTCTCCAACACAAGATTTTCAACAAAAGGATCCACCTCCGCATCATCATCCTCAGATGACACATTACCACGCATCAGGAAAGATGTCTTTTGAGTCCATGATTTACCAGAACTGATACAGGCAGAGAAAGATGCAAGGTCCAGCCGATAACATAATGTATCGCAGAGATGTTCCACACAAGGTTTCTGCTCAGATCAAAATCTTCTGTTAGGCTTTCACCGTCATATTTAAAAAATTATAATATTCAAATAATAATTGATGCAAAAGAGAAAAGTTTACTTCATCTGTCTGGTTTTCATAAAGAGTAGATTCTTCTAACCGAATTGCTTGTGAACTGTTAGACCAAAGTAGTCGCATAAATTTTCTACGGGCCGCAGTTTTTCCAGGCAACAGATCCCAACCCATAGAAGCTACTAATGAGCGAAGTCGGGGAAACAAAGTAAGAACCTGTAACATGTGAGAAGAAGAGGCTTTCACATCACAATGGAGAAACGGTCTAAATGGGGCAACAGGTAATAACCAACACTGCAGTAAGATAATGAGTAGAAAGATGTAAGTTTTCCACCTACATCTTTAGCCTCCTGAAGCTTCTCTCTCTTCACGTAAGACAAAGCAGCAAACATCACACATTCAAGCACATGTGATCCAGAAATACGAGCATAATGATACATGTCTCTGAGGCAAGAATAAATTGCCACGCTCATAGGGGAACTTTTCTCCTCCATATTTCTCTCAGTTTTCAAGTCTACAAGGTATCGCCGGAAACTCTCAAGAGGGAGAGGAATTTGATCACTGTCAAGAGATAAATGTTGTTGGCTATCTGGGAGGAGCGTATCATCTTGAATACCCTGCAAAGGAAAACATTGTAAATACAAGATAGCTTAATTAAAGACACGCGCATCCATATTTCATATGCACATATAAGCGCACGCTTGAACACAAATGATAGTAACCTGAATCATTTGAACAAGATCTCCGCAATTAGACGAGAGAGCTTCCTTATAGATAAACAGCAAGTGCTGGCGCATCATGTGCCAGGAGTCACCATATTCATCCTTTTTCTCCATAACTCTAGAGAGGAGAGCTTCTATAATGGCACTATCAAAAAAAAAAGAATAAACAGAATAATTCTAGTTAGTTGTATATCTTTAAATATGAAAAATTAAACCCCCGGGAACAGTAAGTCAAAAATTGAAGCAAGGAATGGAACTGAATATGTAAGGCCATGGATATCTTCATCCATTGGTATCAAGTGAACATATTTCACAATTTGAGATCTTCCTATGGATATGAAATGAAACTGTCCTAAACAAACAATCATTATAAAGTTTCTCTTCTTATTTAAGAAAAAAAATCCTTCACTTCACTGCCCAAGCAAGGTTCTCATTTTTCAAAGCAGAAAAGGCCAAATTCACTCAAACAGTGAATACAAAACTAATCTTTACTGATGTCTTGAAATAAGAGACAGCCCACGAAATTTATTCAACAAAAGAAGAATGTGCTTCCTCATATCCCTACAGAGAACTTAGCATAAAAGGGAAAGGTGTTGAGAGATCTCAGAGATAAGCTAGTTAACTAATCACTAATTCGAAAACTGTTGTATACGATCTTAACCTAATTTTGTCTAATTTTATAGAACAATTACAACCAATAACCAAAGCTGGCTCCACCTGGGAAAGAAAGAGTGAATTGGCATAGTATTGCTCTCAAAATGTGTTCTCCAAGATTCAGATTTCACTAAAGATGCTCAATTGATTAGTAAATAAGTAAACAGAGGTAGATGATGTGATTTCTCCAGGTTTGCCTATATTTTTCAAACGCTAAAAAAAAAGAAGCGAAAATGAATGGCAAGGGAATAAGCAAAAAAAAAGAAAACCGTGAAATAATCCAAAATCGTTAAGACACTGTAAGTAAATATAAAACAAGATGCACAGTTAATATTCAAAAACCTCTTGTATATGCGGACTGTATAAATGAAGAAAGAACATACTGATAATTGTCTTTCTCTACTCCATAATCAAGGTGAAGATAACGTATGTGATGAGCTGCCCCGAGCTCATCCCCGTCATCCAATTTATTTCTCATCGCATCCAACTGTGCTAACTGAACATTTCTCAGTATCAAAGCAAACACATTGTTGTTATCTTGTTCTCGAGAACCAATCACTGTCCCTGCCGCAACGTCCTCAACCAAACTTGAACCATCAAGTTGCCTCTTAACGTTACAACATAAAGCATCAAAAACATCAGAGTAATCCAAGACTATACTCCTTAAAGCCACAACTTCATCTTCCTCAATCATATAGCTTCCTCCGCTGCTACTCGTATCAACATCAAACCTCAACCTCTCAACTCCAAGATCCAAAAAGCCTTGCAAAATCCGGACGCAATTATCTAACTGCTCATCCCTAACTCGATCGGTTACCCTGTCGATCAGAACCTGGACCATCAACAAGAAGTCGGCACGCAAACTAAGAGTCTCGGAATCGAAGCCCCAAGGCGAAGTGGAGTTTTCGAATCGCAGAAGCTCAATCGCGGAGAGGAAGGCGAGGAGAGACGGGGAAGAGCAGGAGGGTGACCAGAGGACATTGTCGAATCTTCCAGCGTTGGAGACGATGGTCTGGAGGATGGTGAGTGCGAGGTCAGGGTTACGAACCCTGAGAGCGAGCAAGGTAGCCTTCAACGGCTCGAACTGAGCTAGGTGAAGGTGGTTTGCCGCCAGACGGGACAGAATCTCAGTTTCCTTATCCATCGTCATCGCTCAATCTAATCTAATACATACCGATCATCTTCAACAGTTCGTCCTTTTTCTCCGAAGAATCTGAGATTTCTGGTTTTAGATTATCGTCAGCAAAGATGAACAGAGCGTGGCTGGTACACCTAATGGGTTAACCGGTTTCTTAGACCAATTTGGTCCTTATTTGATTCAACTGTGCAGATACTGATTAAGCCAACTTTTGAGGCATTTTGCATGTTGTTTACTTTTCTTAAATCTTTTTGGATTTTTAACATTAAAATCCCTCAAATAATTTTGTTTTGGATAAAAATCATAAACTAAGTTTTTCATAGAAAAAACCCTCAAACTAAATTTATTAAATGGATTAAATCCCCTGTTTAGTAAATCTTTAGTTTAGGGTTGTTACACTAACTAAACATAATCGAAGTGTTTTACCACTAAATTTTTTAAAAATTCAAAAAATCTACTTATCTTTATCTTAAAATTAGGACCTTAAATTTGCAACTTCAGCATTTTAACAATTTATGCAAATATATGAGTGTCACTTTTTTAAAAAATCAACACTTTATATGTAGAAATTGCAAATATAAAAAAAAAAACAAAGTATAATAAAAATTGTGTATTTACAAAAAAACCAAAAATATAATAAAAATTATGTATTTACCATTAAAGATAAAAGTCCAAAAATAAAAATATGTAAGACTTTAAAATAGAATAACAATGTCTAAGGATTAGTAACTTAAAATTTCAAATGTTAGTTACTAATTTTTAGATAATTAGTTTTACTATAATGCCGATCAAAAGATCCACTACTACCAGTCAATTTTTTTTGTCAACAACATAGAAACAGACTCATATTGACCATGTAAACCAAACCAGAAGATCCATATCCATGTGAACGACAAAGGACGACTGTTTCCTTGCACCGCGTGCTAGACTATCCGCCCTTGAGTTGTGTGTTCTCAATACATGGATGATCTCTGAGCTGTGAAAGTTTTCTTTATGCGTCTTGATATCTTCCAAATAAGTTGCAAAAGCTGGTCATTCTTCTGGTTCCAAAACCATCTTCACCAATTGAGAACAATCTATTGAAAAGGTAACATGATATTGACGCAAATTCCTCATACTCTCTATTGCCCAAATTAATGTTTCCACCTCTGAGTGAAGAGGTGAAATGCTAGCTATAACATTCCTTGCTCCCGTTAAACTATCAAATCCTTCAATCGTACTATACTACCCTTGGCCTGAAAAAACCTCCTTATCTTTCCATGACCCATTTGTGAAACACCAGCGCCCTAGTATTGCAGGTATAATCGTTTCCTTCCCCAGTTGTGTTGCCCTCTGGGCATGTATCACCTGAGCTTCTGCCCAAAGAGTGGACTTTGTCTCCGCAATTAACAATTTGTCCATGGGATCAATCTCCAAATTACTAAAAGTCTTACTATTTTGTTCTTTCCAAATATACCACATTATCCAAGCAAAATGATGGTCCTCCATCTTTGGTCTCACGTGCCAAAATAGATGATCCATATTTGTGAAGAGAGAGCCGATAGGAAACCTATCTGGATTGGAAGGTATCTTCGACAATACGCAGATTTGATGTGTTGGAGAGTATTCAAAAAACACATGGCTAATCGATTCCTCCTCATCCCCACATATAGCGCAGCACGTTTCACCTTGTATCCCCCGCGCTTTCAGATTTTTCTTAATCGCTATACAACCCGCACCTGCTTTGATGATCAATTTACTACTACCTCAACCTCATGATTCCAATGACTTATGTAAGAACTGGCTTGGGATTGGGTTGAAGAGACCCACCTCCGCCATAACTCCAATGGTATCCATAAAACCGCCATAGACACCGGATGTTCATAATGATAACAATCATACGATACAAACATAAAAACCGAACCAATAACGTACCAACTCAATTAAATCCGTATAACTTGACGTGAACCATATGTGTATAACTTCCATAAACCGCCAAAACAACCAAATGATAACCCCATTATTATTCCAATACGTAAACATAGCAAAATACATAGATTTCCACCACAAAGAGATGGAAAAACAAAAAAAACATACCTTAAATCCAATACTTATAAAACTGCTCATAGAGCTTATTAATGTAATTTTTATTTTTCTTGTAATAAACTGAACTCCTGAAATTAATATCAACACCAGCATACATTTCCCCGACGCATAGTCCTTATGATCCCAACAAATAGCTAGCAGTATGATAATAAACAAGAGAGACACATATAGTAATCTCCACGAAAATGAAGATTTCCTCTCCAACCTGGTTGAGACTTTGAACGTGAGCACCCGAACAAGATACCCCCCCCCCCATTTCCTCACGTTTTACCAAGGTCGAGGTAGACCCCTAACTCTAAGACAGTAGAACCAAAACCATAGTGCATATAACACTCATCAACCCTCCTTATAACCATTTTTTTACAGCTGTGCCATTTGAATTCATTCCTCAAAACCTTTGCCTTATGAAATAGTCCTCTCTGTGACTGGTTTAATGAGACCAAACAGAGAGCTTACTGCAGTATAAGTAACCCAGACGGGGCAAACCATAACCCATGTAAATCCTCGTAAGAGCTAACAATCCCGAAAAGTATCATTGCCTTCACTCCCACATTCTGTAACCTGAGAGAAAAGAAGTACTTATATGAATCTGCGATAAGGAGAGAAAACCAGAACACATAATAGGTTGGCAAAATAAAAATAAAAACCAAAAATAATAGCCAAATAAGCCAAATGACTGATAGTAACAACCAAAGATGCCATATTTATTCAATATTTAAGCTCGCGGGTATAATCAAGCCATTTCCAAAACTCAGTAAAAACCAAGGAAGATATGAATAAGATACTAAGTGTATTTAAGTAGCTTATTAATATTAGAAAGAAACCAAAACCAAATATCCAAATTCCAAACCGCTTCTGGGTCTGTTCTTCACCACTCCCCATATCCCCAACCTTTCCAGTAATTAGCTCACGTCTCCATGGACCAGTCTCCTCATTCAAAGAGCGAAACCCATCCGAACCATATCTCCTGCAACAAAATCTAAAAAAACGCCATTCGCAAAACAAATATCACATCAATAATTTCCATGGTTCTATCACCTCAGATCTCCAGTATCCATCTATTCCATCCAATAAAATTGCCAAAATGTAAATCAAAATCCATACTATTAAAACCCATTGAGGCCACACAGAGAGATTGCAGCTCTTCCTCTTGATCATACATTGTTGTGCCGAGCCCCAGAAAGATACCCTCAAGAGCATCTCGCGAATATTGTGGTTGATCTGGTCGACCCCATATCCATTTCAAATTCAATGGATGATTCTTTTACTATTGGGGAATAATTTCCTCAATAGGAAAGAAGAGGGGAGCCTTGATGATAACCATATTCTATCGATCTCCGTCTTTACTCCAATCCTATCAAATTTCCTTAAATCATGATAGAGATTAACCCATATCTCCAGTTTAATCTTTCGAATCCGTATTGAAACGATCTCATCATCATGATAGAGATAACCCAAATCCATGTCCCCCCTTGAAAGCCCAGATCCCCTTCTCGAGCAAGCATGAAAACCCTAGGATAATATCTCCTACGTCATCGCCGTTCTTCTTTGTTTCTAATCCTATTGCCAGTCAATTTATACATATATAATGTTGATTTTATTGATCCAAAAAATGTTGATGTTAAAACAAACCAAACTCATCAATTTGCATAAATATTTAAAATGCTAATTTTAAAAATTTAAGTTACTACTTTTTAGATAATGTTATTCTATTTTAAATTTTTACAAAATTTATTTTGGATTTTTATATCTTCAATGGTAAATACATTATTTTCTTATATTTTTTTAGTTTTTTTATATTTTCAATTTCTATATATATAAAGTGTTGATTTTTATATAAAAAAAAATCATACTCATATATTTGCATAAAATTGTTAAAATGCTGAAGTTGCAAATTTAAGTTACTAATTTTTAGATAAAGGTATTGTATTTTTAATTTTTCATATTTTGGATTTTAAAATTTTTAGTGGTAAAACATCTCAATTATGTTTAGTTAATTGAAAAATCACTAAATTAAAGATTTACGGTACTAGTGGTCATTTTGACATGCACAGTAGACATATTTTAAGAGTTTTAACGTTATTATCCAAACCACTTATTTGAAGGATAGTTTGAGGATTTTTCATAAATAAAGTTAGTGTGAGGATTTTTTCATTAAAAATTAGTTTAGGATTTTTTATCCAAAACACTTATTTGAAGAGTTTTAACCTTAAAATCTAATTCTTTTCTATTTTTCCTCTTTTTTAATTCATAAATCATAACTATAGTCAACAAAATAAATAAACGTGACTATTTCAACCTAAACAATTTCAATCGTGCAAAATACAACCCGAACAAATGGTCAGTGCTAAATAAGACTTAAACTAAGTTGTAACTAGATTCTGATCCGTCTTTTGAAAAGACGGATATATTTTTTTGTGTTACATTTTTTAAAAAAAAAATCTAATATATATATTAAAGCTTGGATATTTTATCCGGGCATGAGGACCTGATCTGAAACCGACCCAAAAATCATAGTTTGGAAATGAATCAACTCGGTATTTTTATCCTATTAGATCTTGTTATAAAGGACCCGTGGTTTTATATTTTAGTTAGAATACATGAACTGCTAGACCCGAACGATATAGTTGTATTTTAGAATGTCAGAGTTTTGAATCCAAAAATTTTATATTGATTTTTAAATATACAGATTGTATTATTCCGTAGGTGTTGTTTTATACGGTATAGTAGTATCGGGCCTGAAGAAAACAATGCTGCTGATAGTGAAATGCTTACTGTCGATGGTTTTGTCATGAATAATGTGATTAATTAGATGTAGTAATAATATATATTAGATTTTGATTTGCGCTTTCAAAGCGCAGGTAATATATTATTTAATCCTAAATATCCGGATCCTCGAGTCGGGTATGGATCGGATCTTGTCGAGTCCAGGTCTTTCGGGTCCTAGAAATTTGGATCCATATAGGTACTTATAATTTTTCGGATCGAGTCTTGTCGGGTCCGTTGGTTCGGGTATATTGTCGGATCGGTTCGGATATTTAGGACCCAAAAAAGATCCGAAGACCCAAACTGGATCCAAAAACCCAAAAACTCTAAAAATACCCGAAGAACCGAAAAAATATCGGAAGTTTTATCCAAAATCAGGCCCAAAAATTCAAAAAATACCCTGAATTTAACCCGACCCGAATTACATTTTTTTGAAAATCTAAAATTTTACCTAAAACCTAATATTATACCCGATAATCCAAATCTTAAACTTTAAAAAATACCTGAATTATAAAAAATATACACAATCACCTAAATATACCTAATATATACAATAATTCGTGGGTACTTCGGGTATCCGATTGATTTCGAGTAGGATCCGGACCCGAACCGAGACCCGTGGGTCCAAACAAAAAATATCCAACATATACTTTAGCATGGAACCGAACCCGGACCTAAACCTGTATTTTTGGGTCAGTTCTTGTTCGGGCGTGGATAAAATGCCCAAACCTAATTCTATTGACGAATTTGTAAACTTACAAATATATAATTTGTTTGTATAGATTTGAAGCCCATTTCCTTGTAATAAATGTTAAAATTATTGGGATTTTAATGGGCAATTTTCAGTTAGGCTTTTAATGAGAGATATTCATTAAAATAAAAAGAAGTGAGATGTTTTGTAATTTTCTAAAACAATTAGGGGCAGAACCCCAAAATGAATTATGCTTTAATAGTATATATGGGTGGAACATTTCATGGTATAAGAAATAATGGATCTCTAAAATGTAGGAAGTAAATGGACAGTTATAATAACTTGAAAATTAAGTAAAAGGTATGTTTAAGTGTAGACTAATGGGCTGTTGACAAAAAAAAAAGTAGACTAATGGCAGTTAGTTAGTAAAATGTGGGAATATAGAATTGGATTACACAATATATAAATTGGTAATGATCTTAATTTAATAAAATAGATTTTTTTAGAAAACAATATCTGAACTTTTATAAAAGTACATAAATCCATAACAAAAGTTAGTCAACCCTTACAATGATAAAACGACGTCTTTTTAATTTCACTATTTTTAAAAATTTGTTTTTTTCCGGGACTTGAACTTGTGACTTGTCACCCTTAAAAACCGAAACATTAACCACTAAACTAAAGCTACTTTATAATATATTCCTACAACTTTGAAATTATATATGCTACTATACTTTTCCATCTTCTCCTATTAAAACTTTGGTTATGATTATTTCTGATTCTTATAAATACATTAACATGTTTTAAATTATTATATCTTTAATAACTTATAATATACTAAAATATAAATAATAAAGTATTTATAATTATATAAAATTAAATATACTTTAAATTTTGAAACTATATATAAATTTTTATTTATATATAATTTTAAATTTAAATTGAATGGTAATTTCTTTCATTTGTCAAAATGAATATCTTAGTAAATTCAAATTATATTAATTTTGAAGAATAAAAGAAACTAACATTCAAGTTTTAAAATTTGAAACTAATTTATATATGGACATTTTGTAAATAGTTGTAAAACATTGAATATATTTAATTTTGTATAATTATAAATATTTTATTATTTCTATTTTAGTACAATATAAGTTTATGAAATACGTTAATGTATTTATAAGAATCAGAAATAATAATAACCAAAGTTTTTATAGGAGAAGATGAAAAAAAAATAGTAGCATATATTATTTCAAATTTGTATTAATATTTCAAAAAGTTTCTTTAGTCTAGTGGTTAATGTGTCGATTTTAAAAACTGACAAGGCACGGGTTCAAGTCTCGGAAAGAGCATTTCTTAGCAAATAGTGAAATCAAAACGACGTTATTTTATCATTTTAATGGTTCACTAACTTTTGTTACGGTCAATGTAGATTTATGCACGTTTTAAAAAATTCACGTAGTTTTTTAATTATAACTTAGTTCATATCGTATTTGACACTGAACATTTGTTCAGGTCGTATTTGGCAAGATTTAAATTGTTTGGGTTGAATAGGCATTCCCCCCCCCCTCCCCAACACAATATGTAGTTTTTTATTCTTACAACTAGCTGATTTTTCTTGGAGATGATTTTCATCCCGCTCCAGATCTAATTCGAGAAACCGACCCATACCTAATTCGAGAACCCGACCAGAGCCGGCCTAGACCCATACCGAGCTCGGGAGAAAACCTATGTCGAAGCACACAGTCAAACCTTAGTTGAACGAGAGTCAAAGAATTAAAGACTATCTAGGCTCAAATACTCGCAAGAGATCTTGGAAGCATTACGATACACCTTCAAAGACTTAGAAAAGAAGGACGAAGAAAAAAAAGGGGATTCGACTTTTTCTAGAGCAATACTATACTTTCAATACATACATACGTATTTGTTCTTAGATACCTCTTGTATCCATACTCATTTTCTACTTTAATTATATCAAATTATATCAAACTAGATTTTGACCCGTGTAACCGCACATGTATTTGTTTTCGTTTATAGTTAGTTATATAAACATTTTATTTTCACTTGTAAATTGGTATATATTATAGTAATCACATATTTACGATATGTATAATAAATGTTTTTCAAACATAATAATATTATATAATAAGTGTTTTAATCAAATAGATTGTTTCAAATTTTCTATATTATACATGATTTTCAAATATGTGTTTGTTTCTTCTTCTATATTTTATTGTTTGTTAGATTAGTATTTCATTTTTAGATAAAGTAATATAAATACAGCTTGATTAAATATTAGTGTACTTTAATTTGCAAAGATAATATAAACTTCGAAGAAATTTTTGCTAAAAACTAAACTTATAGCTTCATAAATTAATATTATAAAGAATTTTATTAAAAAGGAATTTTTTAAACAATTTATTTTTTAAATATAATTTTAAAAATTTACATCGAAATAAATATATCTAATATATATAGCGTGTAAATTTTGTTAGGGTATATAAATATTCCATATTACTAATCTGTGATTTTTTTTAATATATTGTGGATGCATTTAACTATTATTGACATATTTCCTTATAAATAATAGAAGATTCCTAAACTTATATCTATTGACATATTTTGCATGACTAAGTTGGAAGGTGTGGGGTAATTTACCAAAACCAAATTGTTAAGCGTATCTTTGTTATTATAGATATGATTTTTTCATAAGATATAATAATGATAAGATTATTAGAGAGTTAATGTAACATAACTTTCTAGTAATAGTCTATTAAAAAAAAAAATCACACATGAAATCAAGTCATGACTTCTATTTTAATATATAAGATATACTTCTTTATATAAAATCATCAATATACAGTCAAACACATTTTTTTACCACTACAAAAAAAATTGAATATTAACAGTACCGGAAAAATGCTATATAACGATACAATAGCATTATTAGGTGTGATGTATCATAGGCCGCGATAATAGGTCCACCACTTAAAATATCATTTTTGATTGTGCTACCGTTACTTTTTATATAATAGCTATTTTATTTCTGTTATTTTTTATATTATTCAAAATAAAAAATAAAAAATAAAAACAAAAATATATTTTAGAAAAATATATATCAAAATATTAATTTATAAATTAAAATGGAATTACAAATGATTCATAATTTTAAAATGTTTTTCACATATAAAAATATGAGTGGACAGAGCAAGGTTACAAGCGTGAGTTATCACCCCAAGGAGGATTGCATGTTTACTTCTTCAGTGGATAGTACAGTTTGTATGTGTCTCGAAAATATGAAGAAAGAACGATGTTAATCGGGTTACATTCATGGTGTCTCTGTTTTTTTTCTCCTTTTACCGTTTATTGGGTTACAAGAAAATTGTCAAATATGACTCAAAACTTGATTTGAAATGCAAAAGTAAACCCAAACTTGAATCAAATGCAAAAGTAACTTAAAAGGCTGTTGAAATTACAACCAACCCCTTGTGAACAAACAAAAAAAGAGTTTTTTTTTTACGTTTTTAGCCCTCGCAAGTCGTCTGCCCAGACAACTTTAAACTAAGTCGTCCAAACGACTTAGTTTGAAGTCGTCTGTGACAGTTTTTCTTAAAAATAATTTAAAAATTGTGTAATAAATATTTTGATAAATGAAAAATTGGAATTATGTAATTAACATATGTCTTAAGAGATATAAATTAATATATAACAAAAGTCAGTTGTTTTCAGCATAGATGAGTGAAAGTAGTGAGTCATGATATTCTTTGGTTTAGGTTTCACCAACATATGTTGTAGTA
>CAKOAT010241598.1:20557-35043 GCA_932364175.1 Eruca vesicaria subsp. sativa | reverse complement strand
GAGGCATCTTAGCTTGCTGAGTCTTCTCGGTCTCGGAAGTGCTAGCTTCTGTTGAAATAGATACGACCGAGGTACCTTCGGAAACTGAATAAAAAAGAAAATATGTTCAAAAAACAAACGATTCTGAACGAAAAGCCATAACATTTGAAAAGAAGGAGAAAATAGACTCACTATCTAGACCCGCAGCTGGGATAGGATCAAGAAAAGAGGCTCCGTATCGTTCAGGAAACCTGGCAGCTCCAATGCGTGAAGTAGTGAAAGCTCCCCACGTACAAGGACTCTGCTTCAACTTACGATATAAGGCTCTGGTAAGCTTGTTAGTGAGCTTGTCGGGTTCTTCGATATCTGTCAAGAAAGAATCAATGATTAATGAGACAAGCAAAAGGGAAACGAACCACACAAAGACATTCCTAGAAGACCCTAACCAGAAGCATCGGACCAAGAAACCCTTAGGGTACGACCCACGGGGACCGTTAAAGGGTCGACCTTAACGTAGAAATATTTCTTCCTCTAGTCATCGTCACTACCAGAGAACTTAAAAAGGCCCAGCTTAGGCGGGCAAGGCAAATAATAGGTACCGCTGCCCCCGTCTTTCGAGGCACTCTCTTTGATAGTATAGAGGCTCATCAGATCACGGAGGCCAACGGAAACCCCTTCCTCCTTAGCTCTGGTGATGAAACCATTGACCACTCGGATAACCGAGGGACATAGCTGAGAGAGAGCTAGCTGGTAATGGTCAAGAAGATCCAGTAGGAGNCAAGCCTTGGCTAAATCTTTCTGGCCTACAGCCTGAACCATCAAATTAACAACCTCCTGACTCCTCAGCAAAGAGGGCACGTGAGATCCGAAAGGGGTGCTCCCACCTGAGCCGTCGTTCTTTTTCGTTCTCTTGGAGACTCGTAATGCGATTGAGTCTCTGCCCTTCTTACTCGCTTCGCCTTTCTTCATTTTTTCACTGATTTCCAGCTTAACCTTCATAAGCTGAGCACCGGAGGGAGGAAGTTCAGTTTCCCCGGTACCCTCTTTGTCTTTTGTCATGATATTAAAACGAAAGAAAGCAAAAAAAAAAGGAGGAGCAAAGAAGTCGAAGAAAAGTTCGGATGAAAGCTTTTTTGACTATGGATTCTCAAAAACATTAACTGAAACAAATATAACGACAGTAAAAATAAAGAAGAAAGTGAACAGTTACCTGGGGAATCAAATCGAGATGTGGGGTGGTGGAGGAACAGCGCAGTTAATAACCGCAGCTTTATACCACGTCCAGCCTCGAAAATCGGAGTTGAAATTATTCAAAATGCGCTAATCCCTACCGTTGATTCAACCTAACGAAATCCGAGCCGTAGAATTAAGGTCACGCGAATCTTCGATTGTAATCATTATCTCAAGGAAAAAGAGAATAGGCGGTTACATTGTAGCTTCCGAGAAAAGAGATCTTATCTCGAAAGCTGGGGGCAACTGTTGGGCCCGAATTTAGCCCGTTAGCTGAATTAATGGGCCGAATAGTAGAAACCGTTTGCAAAGCATTACGAGCCCATTGGGAAGCTTTCCCTCAAATGAGAACCGCATGAAATCGTTACCTATCGGTGAAAACAGGTCACGAACAAAAGACTCGGGACCTCGTTTACAAAACAGCTAACGAGGAACAGCTCCGGGGAAATGTGCAAGACTCAGTCAAGAGGAAGCTGTTGCAAATCCCGCAACTCACGGAGATAATCACGGAGGCTTCGCCGGAAGAAGTTGGACGTGACCTTGTGTTATATAAAGAAGAGAAGAGATCAGAGAGGGGGGATTCGACTCATTCAAGAGAGAGAGACTCCAATACACTTTGTTCTTAGTCATTTTCCATTGTTCTCTTTATTCAGATCAAGGATCATCTTTGTAAACTCTTTTATAACCAAAAATCAATATAAACAACGTATTCATTCTCTAAGTTCTTAAGGGATTCAGCCCACGATTGTCTTCTCCCCAATCCTAACCTAACCTCAATTAGAAAGTGAGTTTTATCCCTCACACACGACATCGACTGACATGATGACCCTCCTATCGATCGACAAGTAGACCATAATATTGACCGACACACTCTAGTCAGTGTCGCTCGATACACGGTACCCCAACGCCGAGTGCAACTCCCCAAGATAGATGGTTCAAGTATTGACGCATTCCGGGAGCAGTATTACACTACTAGAAGCCCTCACAAAGCCATCTTGGAGAGACTCACAGATATCTTTGAGTCTATGGAGATAGAAAAGAAAAACCATGGAAGATTTCTCAGAAAAAGGAAAGAGAAGATACCCAAGCCTTATAAAAGGGCAGCTAATGAGAAAGAATTGTCAAGCTTCAGAAAAAGAGTTCTAAGGATACCTAGAGAGGAACCTTTTGAAGAAGCCTACTTTTCACACAGATTGTGGATGTTTTTCAGAGAGACCAGAGAGACAGAAGAAGACATAAAGAGGATGTTTCATCAAGTCAGACAGTCTAAAGAAGAAGACCACATTGGATAAGAAGAGCGATCCAGGGAAGTTCACAATACCCTGTTCCATCAGAGGTGTTGAGTTCCCTCATGTCCTATGTGATACAGGATCTGGAGTTAGCATCCTACCCAAGCTTATGGCAAACCAGATAGGTCTAAAGATAGAGCCTACTGAAGAATCCTTCATCTTTGTGGATTGCTCTCAGCAGAACTCTGGAGGAATAGTTA
The DNA here is from genome assembly GCA_932364175.1 of Eruca vesicaria subsp. sativa. Taxonomy (NCBI): domain Eukaryota; kingdom Viridiplantae; phylum Streptophyta; class Magnoliopsida; order Brassicales; family Brassicaceae; genus Eruca; species Eruca vesicaria. The sequence goes on along the minus strand of CAKOAT010241598.1, from coordinate 32,345 downwards.
GAAACCTTGAGGTACAGATTGGAGATGTCTTAATTCCTACAGACTTTCATGTCCTAGCCAACAAGCTCAACTTCAAGACTTCTCAATTACTTAGAATAGCCTTCTTAGCTACAGTTGGAGCCGTTTGTGATCTCAAATCCAACAAGCTATGTCTAACCCTCATCAACCCTACCATCCACTACAACCTTGTTCCAGTCATCAAGTTTCCAAGGATGAAGACCCCAACACTCGTAGCAACATGTTTCTGTGCCTATGAGTATGATTACATGGCCGAGTACAAAACCAATCCAGACACATCGACCGATGGCAGCCTTCTACCATCGACCGATGGCAGCCTTCTACCATCGACCGATACCAGTCAACCCGAGTCGACCGATGGCTTTATATGGTCATCGATCGATACGCTATTCCAGAAGATCGAGGAAGAGTTTTCAGACGGCGATTTAGGCACCAATAATTGGGAGAACGATCATTACATGCCCGAGCTAGCTAGCATCACTACTCAGAAGGAGTACGACGCAGATTATGATGAGGAACAAGCCATCGAGTATAGATTTCTTGAGAAGACGAAGTCAGACTCCCTCTTCCATCTTTCATCTTCGGACCATCGACCGATAGAGACCCTTCTCCATCGACCGATATGCCTCTACCCAGATCGCTCAAACGACGTTTTGAATCAACGAGCGACGAACCTTCCTGCGCACCAGTCTATGTCCCACACGAACCACACGACGGAGATTACTCGATTGGAAGTTGGGCAAGCAGTTATCATTAGAGTTTTGCAGTAGACACAGCACCACTACCATCCGCGTACCGAACTGAAGCACACGTATCGACCGACACGCAGCACCAGCCATCGACCGACATGTTGCTCAACAGATTGACCGATGCACCTGCTCTACCATCGATCGATACAACATCTACACCATCCGAGGTAAAAACACATAAAATCGATTTTACATTACTAACTCCAGATGAATTTGGTATTTTCAGGGATCCAGAAGGTCATGCCCGAGCACTAGATGGAAGAATCATTCCGATATCCAAAGAAGACGTTGCAGACATCCTTCAGATGGCCAATGGACCAATCAGTCCCTACATACAACCACCCATCTACCAGAAAGATCATCACCAACCACACCCACTTCATGAGGAAGATGGTGCAGACAACCTTCATTCCAACTCAGCAGATCCAACAAATCAACGCCTATCGATCGATACATGGAAGAGAGCATCGACCGATATCCAACGCGAGTTTGGGAAGAGAGCTTTCAAACACGGAGTTCGTCGTTTCTTCTAGGAAAAGAAAGACGAATTTGGTGTCTACAGAGATGAGAGTGGTTATGCCAGAAGCATCAGCGGTGACATCATCCATGTTTACAAAGAAGATATTGAGAAGCTGCTTAATAGAGCCACAATGTTTGAGCGCTCTTATATCTGTTTACCGGAGCATGCTGAACAATTTACTAAAGGAGTTCCAGTTTGCAAGCACTACACACAAGCAGAGGTCACATACATGCTGAATGAAAGAACCGGTGAACATAACTGGAGATGGCAGGATTGAGGTCAGAACATGAGAAAGCCATATCGAAACTTCAAGGAGAACTACTATGGAATATGTCTGGCAATGACTTCGCTCACAAAAAGAGAAAAGAACTACAAGAAGAGGTGGATGCACTTCGCAAAGAACTTGAATCTCAGAAACGGCTATCGGCCGATGCAGCACCATCAGCATCGATCAATACGACCTTTGACCCACCTATCGAGAGTTGCTTACAGAAGCTATCGATCGATGATATACCCAGCACATCGATTGATATTCACGCACCAGACTACTGTACCAGAGAAGAACTTGAAGAAATCACAAGAGATATCTACAAATTCATTGAATTTTGTGAAGAGGACGCATATAGATCACGCGACAAATTTTGGTTCCCGGTACAAGGTGACGTTCAAGAATTGAAATGCACAGTAAAGGACATTCAGCAGAAGATCGAAAACATCAAGAACCCTCTCACGAGCCAACCTGCACAATCCGCATCGATCGACGAGCCTTTGCACCCATCGACCGATGGACATCCATCCACATTGATCGATAGAACTACATCGAGATTGATCGATACCACCCTATCGCCTGTGCACCATACCCAAAACCTCAACACCATGCCGATGAGTACTGATCTAGAGAACACCTACAGAAACACTAGACGACATGAGTGCACTTTATCAAGCATTGAGGAGTGGTTACAGAGAATCCACTATGAGGTCCATGGTTTGCAAGATAGTATGACCAGAAGCGAGAAAGCCACAAGAAGCTTCTTAACTTCATGGTTTGAAGAATCACAAGACAAGGAGGATACTTGTTTCCCAACAAGTACCTGCAACCCACCTCACTAGCCACCATACATCCATAGTCAAGCTAAATGACTTTAAATAAGCGCTGAGTGGGAGGCAACCCACTGTTAGGTATTTTATTACTTAGTTTTATTTTATTTTTACTTATTACTTTCGTTTTTTGTTTTTGTTTTTAGGAACATAGCTACACGATCACTACCTCTATCGACCGATGAGACCCTGTCTACATCGCCCCGACATAACCCTATCCATGACGATCGATGGAAGTGACTCACCATCGATCGATACGAACATCGGTCAGGTATATCGTTCACAATTTTGATATCAGTTATACATTTATTATTTTTTATGCTCTAACTCTGACTGGTTATACACTAAGGACAGTGTATGATTTAAGTCTGGGGGGAGTGGAATTACTGATGTTACTTTACCTTTTTGATCTCTTTAAAAAGTTTTCAAAAATTGATTTTATTGAGTCAAGAAAGGGACTAAAATATTTCAAAAAATTTTGTTTTTTATCTTACTACTCTTTAGCACCATTCTTAGAATTGTTGATTCCAGAAAGTACTATAGATGCTAATGTGGATCACCGATCATCCTATGACAACACTTTTCATGATTGTTTGGAAGAACCAAAGCTGATTTCCAACCTAACCTGACATCTATTGCTTGTCTTGGGGCTTGGTATACAAGGGATCAGAATCCTTATGCAAGTCTGGAAGGTAAAAGTCTCAAAAATTTTGGTCTCTTTCTCTCCTTCCTTTGGCATCCCATAAAGAGAAAATAAAAGATTGAGATGATTTCTTGAGAGGCAGAGAGAGAGGTACATTACCTATGACCCCACTATTCTAAATCTAAGGAATGATCACACATTATGGAAGCAAGGGAGAGGTAAATTACCTATGACCCTACTATTCGCCTACACTTTGTCAAAAAGCTATAAAAAGTTGAAAGACCAATAAGATGAACATTAGTTGTTCATTGGGATTGATATAAAAGAAAAGAAAGTTTGGGATTCAGAGAATGGGGATAAAGAGAGAAAATGAACCATGATGAGAATGCCTGAAACTTGTTTGAGTTGAATCCAAGTGTTCTTTGATCGATACTCCCAAGGTAAAGCCTACACCTTTATTTTATGCATAAATGATTGTTTAAGTTGATTGGCTAGATGAATTTGGTTGCTAAGCTAGGATATGGTATAATGTACTTCTGTAGTTAGTAATATGATATGTGGTTTGCAAAAAAGTAGAAGTGATGATTTTAAAGTTAAGATTTTATTGAGTCCCTACTGTTTTTAAACTTCTTCCAAAAGACTACTAATGGTTTGCTTGAGGACAAGCAAAAGGTTAATTCTGGGGGAGTTGATATACCATGATTTTGACCCGCTTTTAGCCATGATATTGATATGTTTTTATAAGTTTTATATATGTTTTGGAGTCTATTAGGTATGTTTTCAGGTTCAGGAGCATTTTGGAGTAAAGTGATGATTTAGGTGCCCTTTTGGAGCTTAAAGGAGAGTTTTCCGAGATGACCATAAGATCAGACAACAAGGATACATATTGATCGAGACACACCCTATGTCATCGATCGATGACGCTTCCATAGAAGATGAAGTCGAGATACTCCATCGATTGATGTACACCATGTACCATTGATCGATATGAAGCGTGGAGAACAAGTCCGACTTGGTCGACTTGAAACCCAAGTCTTCCCAATATTACAATAATGCCCCTAACGAGTTTTTAACCTAATGGAACTCATATTTATAGTTTTTGCCTATGTGTTTGGCAAAGCATGCTTTCTTGTGCTTTGTATGCTTTTGAATTCTTTTGTTCTTTTGTTCTATTCTATACTTAGCAATAAATTATTTCTTTTCATCTTAATTCTCAAAGGTTATAAAATTCTAGATTTAGAAGAAACACCACAAAGAGATTTGTTGTTCCAAGAACCAAAAGTTCAATCTTCTAATCTAATGAATTTCTATTATTACCTTGCTGTTATGAATCTCTTAGCTATGTCTGAGTAGATTCCTTTGTTAGATTTAGGGTTCAAATAGTTATGAGGGATTATCCCAACCATGGAATGTTGAATTGTTGATATTCATTATCCAAATGAACCCTAATGCTTACTCTAGAGTAGCTACCTAGAGTATGATCATGGATGTGATTTAACTTGTTAATCATTGTCCTGAAATCATTTGGCATAAGCTTAGATCCTCTAGGGATGTGCGAGAGCCGGTCTATGATCTTGGTGAACACAGTTTCGATTCGATCTTATGCTATATCGATCGATACTCTTATAGAGTTATCGATCGACGGCAACCCATATCGTCCGATATCGCTGTCAAAACATCGGTCGATATTGTCGGCAATAAGATCAATGGATGAGTCTATTTAGCGATTTCTATTAGATCTGTCTAAGAATCGAAGTTCTTATATATCTTGCAAGCAATTCACTAAAACATTTGTAGCATTATAATCCTGATTATCTGAATAGAAACCTTGAATCTAACTATTTTCTTTTATTGTTTTAAACCAAAACATATTCTCTTGAGCAACTTATCATTGCTCACAAACTGCAATTTACTATTTCAACTTAATCAACCTAGCATAATCACTTACTATTACATTTATTGTGTTCCTTAGTTCCATGTGGATTTGATCCCTAAGTACTACAACTGAACCTTTTATTTGAGAGAGTAATTCACTTCTTAGGGTTAAACATTTGAGTGATATCAGCAAGGAAAATTTTCTCGGAATCTTAGGGATCTTGTCCCCCCCCATCTCGGAACATGGACCGATTCCGACATAACATAGAAGATGATAATGCCTTAAGGGAGATGGTGGAATGGCCATCTGATTACTTTCAGGGTATCATCCCAAAGAGCACATGGGCCTCAAACGGAAGCCCAAGCATGACAAGAAGAAAATTTGTGATATTCATACATCTACTCGACGCTGCTTAAAGAAAAGTCACAAGGTAGTCCTAAAATGAATTCGATAAAAGCATTTATACCACGCAACCCATAGAATCAACCCACAAAATATCTCATCTATAAAAAATAGGACGACCGCCGTCGATATAAAAGGAAAGATGACAAAATATGAAAATAGAGAATTTGATTCTCAAAATGTGAATTTCGTTTGACATTGAATCGGGAGTCGCTAGTCACAATGGCAATATCCTACGAGAAAGGGAAACCGAAAGGCATGAAAATCTCCAAAAAGGCTTGACAACTAACCATGGCCGAAATGCATTACACCATAGAGAACTCCCTCAACACCATTATTTCTGCTGCCCCTAGGTCAAGCATTTCTTCCTATACGACAGGAAGACAAACCTTGAGAATAACATTCTTTGATAAACCAGATAAATGTACGTGATACCGGACTAAGGTATATACCCAGTGTAGCATTTCTAGAGTTCATTTACAGGCTAAGGCCATGACTTCCTGCTTATCAAATGGGAGATTCCATGCTCATGAAGTATATTGATTGATCTACTACTATGTGGTTAAGGTATACTCCCTCTAGAGCATATGATTCCTACCAGCTGATCAGACCATGTGACCATAACGCCATATACAACTAAGGCCATGTGCCATAAAATACAATTTGTAGACCATTGTAATGCAAAGTCGAGATCATGCATTGAGATCACATGATCATGTATGGGTCCACGTTAAATGACTTAAGAGATCCCAATCTCTCATATCATCATGTGCCTTATATATTTGTTTTATTATTTGATTATGCAATAAAATTGATTTTATTCAGTAACAATAAAATTGAACTTTTTTTTTTTAATAAAATTGAAATTATTAATATATTTGACAATTCATATAAAAAATAGTTAACATTTTATCCAAAAATTAGGAAGAATAAATGATTACCAACTCTAGTATTGAAATTTGAGTTAAAAAAAAACTTCAGTAATGAAAATAAAGTTCAAGACCACGCGTATATAAATTGATTGCTTATGGGTCTATAAAGTAGGGGTGGACAAAAAACTCAAACTGAACCAAACCAAACCAACTCACTCGAACTTAAACCAATCCAAACCAAACTAAAGTATATGTCTAAACTATTTGGTTCAAGATTTTATCAAACGGAATGGTTTAGTTTGGTTTGGTTTGAAATCGAACCAAACTGAAAAACCGAAATTTTTTTAATTAGATTAAGTAAATATAGTAATAATATTAGAGTTAATATATATAACTATTTAATCTAAATAACTAATAATTTTATATATTTTACTTCTAAATGAATAGAATAAACACAACTAAAAATATATGAATCTATACATTAACATCAAAACTGAATACTTTTATGGTTTTATATTAAGTTTGAAGATAATATTATAAAATTATTGGATTACCTCTTTTACATATTTATTGTGATATTTGGTTTTACATTTAAATATGGAGATAACAATGATTTAATGTCAAATATGATTAGTTAATGTTTTTATAAATTATATTTTTGTAGTTGAACTAGAACAAAACTAAAAAATCAACTCGATTGAATTGAAAAATACAAACAAAACCATATTAAACCTAATAAAACACAAACCAAACCAAACCGAATACCAACTAAACCAAACTAAACTAACACCGAACCAAACCGAACATAAACCAAACCAAACTAATATGGTTTGACTTTGGGTAAAGTTTTCTTAGACCCAAACAACCCAAACCAAACCAGCCAAACCAAACCAGCCAAACCAAACCAAACCGAACCCAAACCGAACCCGTAATAAAACCCAAATGTCCACCCTTACTATAAAGTACACTTTATAAAGTGGCCATATGTATGGTTTATTTGAATGGTTAAAAAGAGTGGACTGCATCTCTGGTTGGAGATTAATCTAGGCATTCCTATAACACGGAAACACTCTTCAATTAATTAAAAGAAATAGGTCAAGACAATACGTACCATCCAATACATTTGGAAGTAGTAAACAACTAAACATATTGAAAGTGTGTTTGAAAAGTAGTTTGAAAAGTAGTTTGAATAGTAGAATTGAAAAGTAGTACTGAAAGGTGTATTGGGAAGTGTGTTGTAGGGAAAAAAAATCAATAGGATAACCTAAATCGTTTTATTTGGGTGAGGTGATAAATTCGTGGTTGACTTGCAGGAAACTCCTACCAAGTGATATGCTCACTTTAGGGAGTTATTGGCGCAGACCTTTAGTTTTGGCTCTTAGAAATCTGCGACTGGATAGTCTATAGATTATTCTCTCCGTTTCAATTTAATCTATATTTAAAAAAAAAATTATTTCAAAAAGATATATATATTTTTTTAATGTATTAGTTAATATTAAATTGTAAATTTCAAATAATTTATTTAAATCTTATTGGTTAGAAATTATAGGTAATATAAAATTACAAAATAATGTATTGGTAATTAAAAAATCCTAGATTTTCTTAATTTTTTTTAAAAATTAAAAATAATGTATTGGTAATTAAATAATGATGATGATATAATTAAATGTGCTGCAAACCAATAATGATATATACATATGTTTATATTCTCGAACCTGGGGCAAGCAAAAGTTATAATTTTTCTTTTACAAAAGATATTTGTATTTATTTTTTTGTCAACATTTGTATATTCAATAGTGGTAGAATTTGTATGTGACTTACGAGTTATACAGAATTTTAAACGCAAACGCCAATATATATCCATCATCCCTAAAACGATAATGTTACTTTGTCTTTCAGTGTTTTTAAGTGACGTGAATCGCAAAAACGTCACTGGACTGACTCATAGCAAACGTCATAAATATTAATAGCGAATGCTAAATGATAATTATAAACATCAGCCACAAAAGATAAATGTTGGAAATTTATTGTTACTTTAATTTGAATGTTAATTATTATTTAGTTATTTACCAATGTGATTTTTATTGTTAGAAAAACTTGTTTTAAAATTTTTTTTCACACTTTTTGGATTCATAGCTCTTTAAGCATTTTTATTAATTTTCCAATTTTATACATTATTTTAGTAAATCTCTCTATAGAAAATAAAAACAGTTCTGGTTAGATTTGAATTTATTATGGATTTTCAACTTAAAACCAATTAGTAATTACGTAAAATCTTATGGAATTTCCAATGTGAGATTTTGTTTCATCGCGGGGTAGATCAGTTTCATAATGTGATGTGTTTCCAATGCCAATAAAAGTGATTTGGGTTGTTTCCCTCTTGACGATGAAGCTTATCCCCTAATCTTTTTCCTTGAGATGATGGTTCTTATCAACCAAAAATCTCGAAATTTAATATTTCTATACTCAGTCGAACGACTCAAGTACGATAACTATACATAATCAGAAGATTAAACATAATTTTTATATCTAGACAGAAGATTAATTAATTAATTAAGAGTTTAAAACTTTTAGGATTTGGGTTGAGATATTTTCGATTGTATTTTCAATAAAATTAAAGACTTGATAATTAAATATCAATATTCATATATATGTATATATTTAGATACTTGAGAAGAAAACTCCATTGAAATGCTCTAATATCATGTTAGATTTAGATTTATAATGAACTTTTAAATAAAAACCAATTGATGATTATTAAATTAATCTTAACATTCTATATATCATTTAAAGTTTTATTAAATTCTTGATGTTGGACATATTATATATTATCCTAATACTTGTTTTTTGTGTTGCCATAATGAAGCATTTATATTATCATCGGGATTTTATAAAAATATGAAAATATAAATCTGACACATTTTCAATAAATGAATTGTATCTTATAAAAACTAAGGCCAAGAGACGTTGATAATAATCAGCTAATTTATAAGTTATCAATTTCTTAAACAGTGAAACTTATGAGTAGCACCATCTTCAGCATGTTTTCTCATACGTCGCCGTCTACTACCTCCAGAGACGCTTCGATTATTGCCACTAAACTTTATCAGAACAACTCTTATCCTCAGAATCAGCTTGGCAGCCACCGTCCATGGGCTCTGCATCGTTTCTCTCCGTCTTCACGCTGGAGACTCTCGCTTCTCAATTCAGTTTCTGATCAAACATTCATTGCGGAGAAGCTCAGCCATGATCAGGCTGGCTATGATAGCATACTCCCTGTCAATCCTAAACCCTGCAAGGGTTTCTCCTCTAAGGTTATTGATCTTCTTGAGGCACTCGTCATCAGGCTCATGCACGATGCTTCTCTCCCTCTCCACTACCTCTCCGGCAACTTCGCTCCCCTCCGATATGAAACTCCTCCCGTCAAGGATCTTCCCATTCATGGACATCTTCCCGTGAGCGAGCTCCACCTCTCTCATTTCTTTCCCTGCTATCAAGTTTTCTAATCAGTTTTTAAAATTAACAGGAATGCTTGAATGGCATATTTCTGAGAGTTGGTCCAAATCCCAAGTTTGATCCCCTCGCTGGATATCACTGGCACGTTCTCTTCTTCCATGTTTTCCTAAATTAAAAGATCATGCTATTGGTGGCTTCCAAGATATAATATATGCTTCCCTCTGTTCTTTTCAGGTTTGATGGAGATGGGTACGTTAACATGCATATATTTCTGATAGTTGGTCCAAATCCCAAGCTTATGTTTCATATTCATTTCTCACCCATTTCTACTCTCTCTCTAACGGGAACGCCTTAGAGAGGAGGGCTTGAGGGCCAGCTCCATATCTCATGAGCAGTGGGATCCATTTTTTTTTTTTTAAAGATTGGGAATATAAGTTTTTCTCAAAGATAAGAAATGATAGTTTTTAGAAAAGAGTGTTCGTAGTTTGTCTTTCCACAACCAGTTTTTCTATACATGGAAAAAAAAAATAGAATTACAACTTTAGGGATTAAATAATCCGAATTTTATCTCTTTTTTTTTGTTTCCAGGGGTTCTGTCTAGACAGTTGGTTTGGTTTCTTTTTTTTTTTTATAATTTGAGTATAATGTCCGATAAATCCAATAAAATTTAGGTATAAATATGGATAATTTGAATTCTTTTATATTTTGGATAAAAGTATTCAGATGCTTTCAGATAAATTTGGATAATTAATCGTTTATATATTTTCAGATATTTTTAGAAAGTTCATATGTTTATAGATATTTGCCTATTTTATATTTTAATATATAACAAATATTTCAAGTATATTTGTATAATATTCTATTTGGTTCACATAGAACAAATATCTTGGATATAGAAATATAAGGTTGATAAAAAAAAGATTTAGAAATATAAAAACTGTTCGTATATTTTCGGTTTGAAATTTGTTTTCTTCTATTCGATTTGATTTTCTGGATTTTAATAAAATGTGCAGATCTAACGATGGTCCCCCAAAGTTTATTTTCCGCCCTTTCTCTCACATGAATCTTCCATTCTAATTCCTTTCAAAAGAATCTTCTTTTATTTCTTGTGTAACTTTTGCAGAATGATACATGGGATACGCATCAAAGATGGGAAAGCAACTTATGTTTCTCGATTCGTAAAGACATCACGTCTCAAGCAGGAAGAGTTTTTCGGAGATGCCAAATTGATGAAGGTGAGGGAGAGAATATACTTATAATACATTTTGTTTATTAATTATAGTTTAACATATAGAAATGAATAAATGATTTCATATAATACAAAATATGTTTAAAATATAGAAGAGGATACACATATAAATTAATTAAACTTTTGTTAAAAAAATATAATTAAACTTATTTCGCAAATAAACCAGATTTAAATGTTTAGATACATAAAATAAATATTAATTAATTTAATAATGATATTTAGCCGGCATGTCCCACCTCGTCTAGATCACTCTTGGATGTTTTGAAGGTGTCTACCCCTTCTCCTCTATTGAATCTATCTCTCTTAGTTTGTTAGTAATTCTATTCGAGGGCTAATCTTCGTCCGGCCCGAGGAGTTTGTCCGCCTCTGTTACTTTTTGGGAGGCTTAATAAGTCTCATAGAAACTGTCTATATGAGAGTGTCCCTTGGCCCGTATAAAATATATAATTATATAACTATATTGATATATTAGTTTTCATTGTAAATGCCTTTATTTCAGCTAAGTTACCTAAACTCTTTTATGCGTCTGAATTATTTGAATTCGTAGAAAACACTCTCTAACATAAAATCCAAAAGTTCAACCACTGTCTAGACTAGGCAGCCTAGTGCTTGGGTAATGTTTAGTCACCCATCTAGACCACACTTTAGAATATATATATATATATATATTTATTTATTTATTAATTTTTTATCTACTGCAACTGCATGGGACTCGTGTCGAAAATCATTTGTGCTGTTTGTAAATTTTCAGATTGGCGACCTCAAGGGGTTTTTCGGATTGCTTATGGTCATTATGCAACAATTGAGAATTAAATTGAAAGTATTGGATGATTCTTATGGAAATGGAACTGGTTGGTTACTTCATCCTAGCTTCTTTTTTTTTTTTTTTTTTTTTTTTTTTTTTT